>CM035843.1:203305640-203691808 GCA_020510985.1 Pholidichthys leucotaenia | reverse complement strand
TCATTTATTTGGTTTTTAATTTCCTTAATCTTGAGCGAGTCAGTAGAATGAGCGTTGCCTTTGTGTTCTTTTTCTAGGTTCCTAAGTTCTGACTCTAATGTGGATAGTTTTTCTTGTCTTAGTTTCTTTTGGGTTGCCAGTTTTGCAATAATCTTTCCTCTTATTACAGCTTTGCATGCATCCCACAGTATTAAAGGGGATACTTCTCCATTATCGTTATCTTCCAAATATCTGAGAATATCTGATTCCAATTCATCTTTCAATGGTCCTTTCAGGACATTTGAATTTAACCTCCAAGAAAATGTATTATTTGTGTATTTTTGGATATTTAAGTCCATGTAGATCGGACTGTGGTTGGAGAGATCCATCAGTCCTATTTTACATGTTTTTACTCTTCCAATGTCTCTATTAAACATAAAAAAATAGTCAATCCTTGAGTAAGATGAATGTGGAGTTGAGTAAAATGTATAGTCTTTTACACTGGGGTTGAGTTCCCTCCACACGTCACAGATTCCCAATTCTTTTAGTAGCATCCGAGTCTTCCTGTTTTGGGTGTTATTTTGATGTGGGGAATTACCAGAAGCATCCCAGTATGGATTCAGTCTAAGATTGAAGTCCCCACCACATATCACTAAACCTTGAGCTTTAGTTATCATTAGGTCGAATACATTTTTATAAAATTTCCAGTTAGCCCCTGGGGGAGCATACACATTCAGCAGGGTGATATCTTCTCCCTCTAGCCGCCCAGTTACCAAACTGTATCTCCCTTCTTTATCTTTGTGTTCTGATTTTTTTTCAAATGTAATTTTGGTTGATATCAATGTCGCTACTCCCCTCCTCCTCCCTGATTTATATGAAGATGAAGAGATCATTTTAAACCCTTGTCTACTGAGTTTATTGTGTTCCACGTCTGTTAGGTGGGTTTCTTGTAAAAATATTATTCCTGCTTTGTCTTTTTTCATTTTGCCTAGAATCTTGGATCTTTTAACTGGATTCAGGATTCCTTTTACATTATATGAAATTATTTTGGTTACACCCTGTTTCTCCATTGTGTTGTTTTGTTTAGTATAACTGTGTGGTGGCCCTCTTTTGTGCTACTCAGAAACTGAAAGAACATTAAAAACAAGAAAAACATTAAGAACATAGTGTAAAAAACTTTAAAACAAAAAGCTGTCATAAGAACTTCCTGAGCTGAGGTCTTTTTAAAGACCCTGTAAGAGCCTTGATGGAGTGAAGGCCCTGAGGGAAATTCCTCAAACTCTGTTACGTGTTGAGGGCCCTCTCTTACCACTGAAAGTAGTCCCATGCTTTTAACGTGAGTTTCAGAACCCAATCCAAACTTGTAATGACTTTTTTTTTTCCTTTTATGCCTAAACCCTGTGAAATTCTGTGCACCCTCCCACCCCCATCACATCAAACATTCACGCAAAAACAGTATTTGTTAGTATGAGGAGAACATGTGGATTATTGTCACATTTCTATTTTAACAAGTTTTTTTTTTTTTTTTTTTTATTACAAAGACTTATTTGTTTCAAATAATATGATTGTTCCATGAAATGTTTTACCACATGCTGAATATGCATCTCCTTTAAAGTTTGTTACCTTGTGTGAGGGGGGTTGGATGTGCGGATTGATTCAAGAGAAAAGAAAAAAAAAAAAAAAAAAAGGTCGCTATTCCAACCTGAAAACGGATAGTTTATCCGCGACGCTCTGGTGCTGGGTTTCCCGCTGCTGGTCCGTGGATTTTGAGGGTCTTTGTGTTGTCCATGTTTGCGCTTTGATCTTCTCACTCGGGTCTGCTGCGGGTTTAAATACCGTTACCGGGAGCCCTCTTTTCGCCATGTCAGCTGTTGCTTCTTCCGCCGAATTATAGAGACACGTTTCATCGCCGTAGAAGACCCTTAACTTCGCAGGAAATGGAGTCTGAAAGCGCAGTTTCTTCTCTCTTAACACCTTTTTCACGTCATTGTATTCCCTGCGCTTTTTAAGGACCTCCGGGGCGTAATCGTGTTCCACGTAGACTTTTCTCTCCTGGTGCATAAATCCTTTTTTCTGCCAGGCCAGTCTTACAACCTCTTGTTTTATTTTGAAATTGGAAAATCTTACCAACACCGAACGTGGGGGCGCTTCCGCCGCCGGCCTAGCGGCTAATGAACGATGTGCCTTTTCTATCTTCAAGTCGGTGGTTTGTGGAATATCCAATTTCTCTCTTAGTAAGGATTCCACGCATTCTGCCATTGAGTTAAAACCATTTTCGGTTCCTTCTTTCAGACCATGAATTCTTATGTTGTCTCTTCTTTGTTTTCCTTCTTGGTCGGTTAGCTTAGCCTCTATAGCTGCTTGTCTTTTGCGTAGGTCTAGCACAGAATCTTTGAGCACTTTTATTCGATCTTCTGTTTCCAAGATTCGGTTCTCGGCCTGGTCCACTCTGCTGTTTGTCCTTTTCAATTCTTCTCTGAATTCCCGAAATTCGGCCGTAACTTCTCGGCGAAATCGTCATAGCTCCTCAAATAGTGATTTCAGGCTAACCCTTTTGTTAGCTATCACCAGTTCCTCGTCTTCTGAACGGAGATCTTCCAGTTCAGATTCTCCGGCCGATACGTGTCCTGGCCTGGAGAATTTCAGTTTCTTCTGTTTTCCTTTAGACATGATGATTTTGTCTTTTGATATTCACTCCTCCAAAAATCCGTTAAGTTTGATTTTCAAGGTGTTATCCTGGATTGGGTCTGAGAGCTTCAGTGTTAAGCTGCAGTCGCCATGGCGTCCAGACCGGAAGTCTCATTATTATTTACTATTCTTACTACTTTATTTTATCCTTCTTACCTCTTGTAAGACTGTTGACTGAACTACACAATTTAGAGAAAAAAAAATTGTTAACTGCCATGTTTATCACCATCTACGTTATAACTCTGTACTTTCACCTTGTTCTTAATAAAGTTTTGGGAAAAAAAAACAACATCAACGATCAGCACGGTATTAAAACAAAAGGAAGCCCTTACAAGCCGATAAAAGCAAACGTCCTTGGATCGTTTCATCACAAAACGTCAGGCAAAAACCACTGATAAGACAGAACATGAACCAAAGAAGGCAAAAGGTGACGCCGACGCCGACGATCGCAGTTAAAAGGTAAATGAACATAATTTTTATTATTCTTTCTCTTTTATTATTCTTTCTCTCATTTTAAACTCTCATTTTATGTTTATTGTGCAGTAATCTAATTGTAACATGTATTTGTTACATGTTTTGATGCGTTTTTACGATTTATAAAAAATTTATGCCCGAACTTTGGGGGCTTGGAACGGATTACGGCATTTACATGTAAAACGCGCCTCTACTTACGAATTTTTCACGTTACGAGAATTCTTCCGGAACGAATTAAATTCGTAAGTAGAGGTACCACTACTCAGACTCTGCTAAAAAACTACAGACACAAGTTAAAAATCCAACTGTAAAGCACATGATCAAAATATGGTGTGAAACCAAAAATATTTAGGAATTCAAATTTTGCCTAAGCTAGAATTAGTTGACAATGCCAACTATGAAGCCTTAATGACAAGATATTAATGAGTCACTTCAGAGATGGATGCCACTACCAATGTTGATGATCGGGAGAATTAATATACTTAAAAGTAATATCTTACCAAAAATACTTTATTTCAAAACATTCCTTTACCACCACCTTAAGATCTATTTTCAAGAAATAAAAAAAAGTTAGTGGAATTTATATGGAACAATAGGAAGGCTAGATTATGTTTGTCCTTACTATATTTACCATTTGATCGTGGAGGTCTGAAATGTCCAAACTTTATGTTGTATTACTGGTCAGCACAACTGAGGTCTATGACATATTATTTTTTCATCAAATGATCCTCCTCACTGAACTGAAATGGAATCATACAATTTACCTTTACCTCTTCCCTTATTCATATACTCAGACTCGGCTAAAAAACTACAGAAACAAGTTAAAAATCCAACTGTAAAGCACATGATCAAAATATGGTGTGAAACCAAAAAATATTTAAAAGAACCACACTCACTGTCACAATTTAGCCCAATATGGGGTAATCAATATTTTACACCAGGGAGAGCAGATACTGTATTTAAAATATGGAATATAAAAGGGATTCAAAAGATTCAAGACTTATATTTGTCACGCTCAGATAACATAATGTCTTTTGAAGAACTGAGGATTAAATTCAATCTTAATAGAACACACTTTTTTTAAATATCTTCAGCTTAGAAATTGTATTCAATCAAATCAAAATAATGCTCTCACCCGACCTACTTATTCATTTTTGGAAAAAATTTTGATGAAAAATAGTAAGAGAAAGGGTATTATTTCAGAGTTTTATAACTCATTGACACTATACTCAAGTGAAAACTCACAGAAAAGACTGAATTACTGGAAAGAGGACCTGCAAGTTGAAATTTCAGAGGGACGATGGGAAATGGCTTGTGCAGGAGCTCAAACCAAATCAATAAATGTACGTCTTAAACTGATACATTTTAAATGGTTAATGCGGATGTATGTTACACCAGTGGAATTAAATAGATATAACAAAAACATAACAGATGCATGCACAAAATGTATGGAAAGTAAAGGAACCCTATTTCACTGTTTATGGGAATGTAGAAAAATTAGAATGTTTTGGGAAGAGGTGAGGGTAACAATTGAAAAATAATTTCAAAACAAATCATATTGAACCCTAAACTGTTTTTGTTGGGTCTGTATCCAGAAAAACATAACTTTAATAAGAGTGAAAAAGCATTCATAGACCTCAATTTGCTTAATGCCAAAAAATGTATTGCACTACTGTGGAAAAAGATTCATAGACCAGATGTGACTCAGTGGTTAAGACAAATGTTATCAAACCTTCCACTAGAAAGAATAACATATATACTGAAATCAAAGGGAAATGTGTTTGAGAATATATGGAGACCTTTCATTGATTATGTAAAGAATTTAAACATAACCTCTGAAGAAGGTGAATGATATGTGTGGACCTTGCAAATTCCAAGCTGTTGAATGCATATTATGTATTCTTATATAACAGATTACCTAGACTAAACAGAGGATCATTGTTGTTGATTTGTGTTTGTTAATGGATGTTGTTGTTGTTTTCATTACACATTTTTAAAAAAAATGTTTGTTATTGTTCTTTTTAATTTTTAAATTACTTTTGTGTTAGTGTCTGATTGTTTGTGCCATGTTTGTATTAAAAAAAAGGTTCAATAAAATATATTGTGGGAAAAAAAGATTAAAAGAAACAGAATAATATAACAAAGGCGAAAAAAATCCAACAAGGTCAAATTAAACAATAACTCCTCTGATTATACAGTTCAACATAAGTTATCCGAAATGGGTGATGGCTGAAGCCGCAGCTTATATTGCCCACCCATAATCCATCCAAGAATTCAAAAGAAAAACAAAACAAAAGCGATTACAATTCGGAACAAAGCTAAGACAAAATGTGACAAAAAAAACTAAGCAACAACACAGACTGGATGTGACAATCCTTATGTGATTTTACATGTCATCTTGGATATATGTTTGGAGTATTTCTTCCTTTAGTTTTTGTTTAAATTGTCCAAGCATTGTACATGATTTTAATTCAGGTCCAAAATCGTTCCATAATCTGACTCCTTGCACTGAAACACAGTGTTGCTTGGTGGTAGTTCTCACTGAAGGTTTTTGAAATATACAGTTAGGCCCAGAAATATTTGGACAGTGACACAATCTTCATGATTTGGGCTCTGCATGCCACCACATTGGATTTGAAATGAAACAACTACAACGGAATTGAAGTGCAGACTTTAAGGTTTAATTCAAGGGGTTGAACAAAAATATATGATTAAACATGTAGGAATTGTAGCTATTTTTATACAAACACTCCTCATTTCAGGGGCTCAAAAGTAATTGGACAAATAAACATAACCCTAAGTAAAATGTTACTTTTCAATATTTTGTTGAGAATCCTTTGCAGGCAATGACTGCCTGAAGTCTGGAACCCATGGACATCACCAAACGCTGGGTTTCCTCCTTTGTGATGCTTTGCCAGGCCTTTACTGCAGCTGTCTTCAGTTGTTGCTTGTTTGTGGGTCTTTCTGCCTTAAGTTGAAATGCATGGTCAATTGGGTTGAGATCTGGTGATTTACCCGGCCATTGCAGAATATTCCACTTCGTTGCTTTAAAAAACTGCTGGGTTGCTTTTGCAGTATGTTTTGGATCATTGGTGAAGCACTGTCCAATCAACTTTGCTGCATTTGGCTGAATCTGAGCAGAAAGTATTTCCCTATACGCTTCAGAATTCATCCGGCTGCTTCTGTCTTTTGTCACATCATCAATAAACACAAGTGACCCAGTGCCATTGGAAACCATGCATGCCCATGCCATCACACTGCCTCCACCATGTTTTACAGAAGATGTAATGCTTTGGATCATGAGCTGTTCCAGTTCTTCTCCAAACTTCCTTCTTCCCATCATTCTGGTACAGGTTGATCTTAGTCTCATCTGTCCAAAGAATGCTGTTCCAGAACTAGGCTGGCTTCTTCAGGTGTTTTTTGGCAAAGTCAATTCTGGCCTTTCTATTTTTGAGGCTGATTCATGGTTTGCACCTTGTGGTGAATCCTTTGTATTTACTCTCATGAAGTCTTCTCTTTATGGTAGACTTAGGTACTGATACACCTACTTCCTGGAGAGTGTTCTTCACTTGAGTGGATGTTGTGAAGGGTTGTTCTTCACCATGGAAAGGATTCTGTGATCATCCACCACTGTTGTCTTCTGTGGACGTCCAGGCCTTTTTGAGTTCCCAAGCTCACCAGTGCACTCTTTTTTTCTCAGAATGTACCAAACTGATGGACTTCCGGTCTGGACGCCATGGCGACTGCAGCTTAACACTGAAGCTCTCAGACCCAATCCAGGATAACACCTTGAAAATCAAACTTAACGGATTTTTGGAGGAGTGAAAATCAAAAGACAAAATCATCATGTCTAAAGGAAAACAGAAGAAACTGAAATTCTCCAGGCCAGGACACGTATCGGCCGGAGAATCTGAACTGGAAGATCTCCGTTCAGAAGACGAGGAACTGGTGATAGCTAACAAAAGGGTTAGCCTGAAATCACTATTTGAGGAGCTACGACGATTTCGCCGAGATGTTACGGCCGAATTTCGGGAATTCAGAGAAGAATTGAAAAGGACAAACAGCAGAGTGGACCAGGCCGAGAACCGAATCTTGGAAACAGAGGATCGAATAAAAGTGCTCGAAGATTCTGTGCTAGACCTACGCAAAAGACAAGCAGCTATAGAGGCTAAGCTAACCGACCAAGAAGGAAAACAAAGAAGAGACAACATAAGAATTCATGGTCTGATAGAAGGAACCGAAAATGGTTTTAACTCAATGGCAGAATGCGTGGAATCCTTACTAAGAGAGAAATTGGATATTCCACAAACCACCGACTTGAAGATAGAAAAGGCACATCGTTCATTAGCCGCTAGGCCGGCGGCGGAAGCGCCCCCACGTTCGGTGTTGGTAAGATTTTCCAATTTCAAAATAAAACAAGAGGTTGTAAGACTGGCCTGGCAGAAAAAAGGATTTATGCACCAGGAGAGAAAAGTCTACGTGGAACACGATTACGCCCCGGAGGTCCTTAAAAAGCGCAGGGAATACAATGACGCGAAAAAGGTGTTAAGAGAGAAGAAATTGCGCTTTCAGACACCATTTCCTGCGAAGTTAAGGGTCTTCTACGGCGATGAAACGTGCCTCTATAATTCGGCGGAAGAAGCAACAGCTGACATGGCGAAAAGAGGGCTCCCGGTAACGGTATTTAAACCCGCAGCAGACCCGAGTGAGAAGATCAAAGCGCAAACATGGACAACACAAAGACCCTTAAAATCCACGGACCAGCAGCGGGAAACCCAGCACCAGAGCGTCGCGGATAAACTATCCGTTTTCAGGTTGGAATAGCGACCTTTTTTTTTTTTTTTTTTTTCTTTTCTCTAGAATCAATCCGCACATCCAACCCCCCTCATACAAGGTAACAAACATTAAAGGAGATGCATATTCAGCATGTGGTAAAACATTTCATGGAACAATCATATTATTTGAAACAAATAAGTCTTTGTAATAAAAAAAAAAAAAAAAAACTTGTTAAAATAGAAATGTGACAATAATCCACATGTTCTCCTCATACTAACAAATACTGTTTTTGCGTGAATGTTTGATGTGATGGGGGTGGGAGGGTGCACACAATTTCACAGGGTTTAGGCATAAAAGGAAAAAAAAAAAAATCATTACAAGTTTGGATTGGGTTCTGAAACTCACGTTAAAAGCATGGGACTACTTTCAGTGGTAAGAGAGGGCCCTCAACACGTAACAGAGTTTGAGGAATTTCCCTCAGGGCCTTCACTCCATCAAGGCTCTTACAGGGTCTTTAAAAAGACCTCAGCTCAGGAAGTTCTTATGACAGCTTTTTGTTTTAAAGTTTTTTACACTATGTTCTTAATGTTTTTCTTGTTTTTAATGTTCTTTCAGTTTCTGAGTAGCACAAAAGAGGGCCACCACACAGTTATACTAAACAAAACAACACAATGGAGAAACAGGGTGTAACCAAAATAATTTCATATAATGTAAAAGGAATCCTGAATCCAGTTAAAAGATCCAAGATTCTAGGCAAAATGAAAAAAGACAAAGCAGGAATAATATTTTTACAAGAAACCCACCTAACAGACGTGGAACACAATAAACTCAGTAGACAAGGGTTTAAAATGATCTCTTCATCTTCATATAAATCAGGGAGGAGGAGGGGAGTAGCGACATTGATATCAACCAAAATTACATTTGAAAAAAAATCAGAACACAAAGATAAAGAAGGGAGATACAGTTTGGTAACTGGGCGGCTAGAGGGAGAAGATATCACCCTGCTGAATGTGTATGCTCCCCCAGGGGCTAACTGGAAATTTTATAAAAATGTATTCGACCTAATGATAACTAAAGCTCAAGGTTTAGTGATATGTGGTGGGGACTTCAATCTTAGACTGAATCCATACTGGGATGCTTCTGGTAATTCCCCACATCAAAATAACACCCAAAACAGGAAGACTCGGATGCTACTAAAAGAATTGGGAATCTGTGACGTGTGGAGGGAACTCAACCCCAGTGTAAAAGACTATACATTTTACTCAACTCCACATTCATCTTACTCAAGGATTGACTATTTTTTTATGTTTAATAGAGACATTGGAAGAGTAAAAACATGTAAAATAGGACTGATGGATCTCTCCGACCACAGTCTGATCTACATGGACTTAAATATCCAAAAATACACAAATAATACATTTTCTTGGAGGTTAAATTCAAATGTCCTGAAAGGACCATTGAAAGATGAATTGGAATCAGATATTCTCAGATATTTGGAAGATAACGATAATGGAGAAGTATCCCCTTTAATACTGTGGGATGCATGTAAAGCTGTAATAAGAGGAAAGATTATTGCAAAACTGGCAACCCAAAAGAAACTAAGACAAGAAAAACTATCCACATTAGAGTCAGAACTTAGGAACCTAGAAAAAGAACACAAAGGCAACACTCATTCTACTGACTCGCTCAAGATTAAGGAAATTAAAAACCAAATAAATGAGATCTACACAATAGAAATCCAGAAGAAACTTACATTTCTGAAACAAAAATACTATGAAGCAGGCAGTAAATCGGCAAAATTGCTAGCCTATAAATTGAGGAAACATCAAACAGAAAGAGCAATCTACAAAATCAGAGACCCAGTATCAAAGGAAATAAAATTCAGAATTCAGGATATTCTTAAAAACTTCGAGAATTACTATAAGAACTTATACTCCCACAAAAAACATAAAAACGCATCCGAGGCATTCCTAAACACATTAAACCTTCCCCAACTTACGGAGTCACAAAATAAAACACTACTGTCAGAAATACATCCTAAAGAATTGGAAAAAGCAATTATGAAACTTAAAGCTAACAAATCCCCAGGAGCTGATGGCTATACAGCAGAGTGGTACAAAACCTTTAAACAGCAACTATCTCCTCTCCTCCTGAAAACATTTAATTATGTCCTCCACACAGGGGAAATCCCCCCCTCCTGGAGAGAAGGGGTCATTGCAGTTATACCTAAACCTGAAAAGGATAAACTAGAGTGCTCCAACTACAGACCAATCAGTGTACTAAATCAGGACTATAAGCTTTTTACCATTATCCTTGCCAAAAGGTTAGAAAATATACTGACAGACCTAATTCATTTAGACCAAACAGGTTTTATAAGACAAAGACAGACACAAGACAACATTCGACGCACTTTACACATAATTCATCATATAAAAAAATATAACTTAAATGCAGTCATATTGGGATTAGATGCTGAAAAAGCATTCGATTCGGTTGACTGGTCTTTTCTATATAGAATCTTATCCAGTTTCAATTTTCATAACAACTTCATTAGAACTATACAGGCATTATATAAAAAACCAACAGCTAAAATAAGGATTAACGGTAATTTATCATCATCTTTTGAACTGGAAAGAGGATGTCGTCAGGGCTGCCCCCTGTCTCCACTGCTCTTTGCAATCTTCATAGAACCTCTGAGCCAATGGATAAGACAAAACCAAAAAATTCAAGGTATTACACTTGGTCAGAAGGAACATAAAATAGCACTCTTTGCTGATGACATTTTAATATACCTAGGGCAGCCGGACACTTCTTTACCAGAACTAACCTCAGTTTTTTCAGAGTATGGAGATTTATCGGGGTACAAATTAAATATGCATAAAACCCAAGTTTTAACATTCAACTATGACCCAAATCATTATTCACTAAGCAAACTCAAAACTAACTGGGAGTCGGAATCTATGAAATATCTGGGGGTCAATATCCCGAAACAACTCAACAAAATTATATCACTAAACTATGATCCACTGGTGACAAAAATAAAATCTGACCTAGCAAGATGGAATATGATACCATTCTTGGGTACTGCACAAAGAATTGAAGCAGTCAAAATGAATATACTTCCACGTCTTCTATACTTTTTCCAAACAATACCGGTAGAACCTCCCAAAAAAACATGGCAGGAGCTGGACAGAAGGATCTCAAGATTCATATGGCAGGGCAAGAGACCTAGAATCAGATATAGAACCCTACAGCTAAACAAAGACAAAGGTGGGCTCGCGCTGCCAAATATCAGGGACTACTTTAAAGCCGCACAAATTAAAGCTTTAGTAGAGATATGTAACCCAGTCTACACTGCACAATGGAAGGAGATCGAATGCCAAATAACAAGTGACATCCCCCTACAGGCGATAATAGGGAACAATGCCTTACCTAAGCTTTTGAATAACACTAACCCGTGGATAGAGACCCCGCTAAAAAATTTGGTTTAAGATAGTCAGAGAGAATCAAACTAAAGAGCCCTATCGACTTCTGCAATGGATCGCCTATGATCAGGACTTTACTCCTAATAAAACAGACACCAGATTTAAAAAGTGGAAGGAGAAAGGGCTGATAAAATATTACGATTTTTTTAAAGGGCAAATCTTAAGAAGTTTTGAAGATTTGAAAAAACAAGGCCTAATAAATCAAGACCTTTACAGGTTCTTCCAGCTTAGACACCACATAAACAATATACTTAAAAAGGAGGTTTTGGAAAGGGCCCAGTCAGGTGTTCTGAAGGTCTTCTTAATGGCATATAAAGGGATCCCAGGGATCAGATACATTTCTAAAATATACCAAGGTCTTCAAGACTTAAAAGGAGACAACACATCTTATATAAAAGAGAGATGGGAAAAAGAGGGGAATTTCACTTTACAACTGGAAATATGGGAAAAGCTAAATAAACAGCAATGGAAAAGTACCTCATCCCTGCAGTGGAGAGAATTTGGATGGAAAAACTTGGCAAGATTTTTCAGAACACCTGCACAAAACAAATTTACCCATAAGGGATTGTACTGTTGGCGCTTGTGTGGTGAAAAGACTGCAAATCATTTTCATGTGTTTTGGTCATGCCCAGTTATCCACCAATATTGGACCAATGTACAGACAATATTGGGGAAAATATTCAAAATTACAGTTCCCTTTTCTTTTGTAACTTTGTATTTGGGTTTACTACCGGACTCACTGGAAAGACGAGGAGAAAAATACTTATTCAATGTTTTAATATTGGCAAGCAAAAAAGCTCTAACTAAAAAATGGATGTTGAAGGACTGTCCTACACCTGAAGATTGGACTAACGTGATCCAAGACATTTACTCGATGGAAAAGTTGACATTCGCACTGAGACAGGACATGGATGGGTTCATGAACTTTTGGCAACCCTGGACCGCATATGTGTCTTCCATTAGATCTAATCTTTGACAAATACCATTTCAATAATGGTTCCGCTCTTGGTTCCAACCCTACTCAGATGCTCTTTTATCTTTATTTACTTACTTTTTCTTTTTGTTTGTTTTTTACTGGTTTGTTTGTTTTTTTTTGTTATTTGTTTTTTGTTTTTTTTTCTCTTTAATTTCACTTTTTCTTTCACTTTAAAAAAAAAAAAAAAAAAAGGGGTGTTGTATGAATTAATCTTCCAATGTTGTCAGATATAAGAAAATAAGGGAACATGTGATGAACACTGCATTGCTGTAACGACCTGTATACCCTTTACAAAAACTTAAATAAAAAAAAAAAAAGAATGTACCAAACTGTTGATTTGGCCACTCCTGACATTTATGCTATCTCTCTGATGGATTTCTTCTTTTTTTTTCAGCCTCAGGATGGTCTGTTTTACCTCCATTGAGAGCTCCTTTGACAGCATGTTGTGTGCTCACAGCAACAGCTTCCAAATGCAAACGCCACACCTGGAATCAACTCCAGACCTTTTAACTGCTTAATTGATGACAGGTTAATGAGGGAAGAGCCCATGTAGCCTTGTTATTTTTTTTGCAGCCTTCTGAGTCAATTGTCCAATTACTTTTGGTCCCTTGAAAAAGAGGTGGCTACGTATTAAAGAGCTGTAATTCCTAAACCCTTGCTCCAATTTGGATGTGAATACTCTCAAATTACAGCTGAGAGTCTGCACTTTAAGCCCATATTGATTATATAATTGTATCCTGAATATGTCTTCGTAAACAGCTAAAATAACAAAACTTGTGTCACTGTCCAAATATTTTTGGGCTTAACTGTACATGTTCCTCTGAAATGATATTGTTTCTCCCTTATTTGGAACAGCTTTTGGATATTTGCGGGCAGTGATGGATTCTTCACTTTAAACATTATTACTGCAGTTTTAAAGTCAACCAGATCTTTCAACTTGAGAGCTTTTAATTTAAGAAAAAGGGGGTTTGTTGGTTCCCTGTAAGCAGCTTTGTTTATTATTCTTATAGCTCTCTTCTGAAGCATAAAGACTGGATATATGTTTGTTTTATATGTATTTCCCCATACTTCAGTACAATATGTCATGTATGGGAGTATTAATGAATGATTCAAAGTATATAATGTGGGTTGATTCAGCAAATATTTCGCTCTATGTAGTATTGTGATTGATTTAGATATTTTATCTTTAATTAATATGTGACTTCCAACACAGTTTATTATCAGTTATTACTCCAAGAAATTTAGTTTCAGATTTCATTGTACCCTGTGTGGCGGGTTGATTCAACCCCCCCACAACACACAGGACAGTCAGCTCTCTTCTCTTGGTTTTTCCCGCTGCACTACTGAGATGTAATGTGCCATTCATATATTGTGATGTAATGTGCCATGCATGTATTGTGATGTAATGTGCCATTCATGTATCGTGATGCAATGTGCCATTCATGTATTGTGATGTAATGTGCCATTCATGTATAGTGTTCATGCGTCCTGTCCTTACTGTGACCTAGAGGCTGAGATCAATATGTAGATGTGCCTTGTAACCTCTTTGTCCTACACCTGGAGCAGAGGCTAGCAAATCTGCCTATTGTTATGTAGGTCTTTCAAATGCAAATATCTCATGCCTGTTCTGCAGTCCCTTTGATCGTACCAACTGCTAGGGAATGCTCTTTGATGTATTGTTGTAGTTGGGTATATATGCTGCAACTCTGTAACACAAACTGCTCTCATTCTGATTCTGCAACTGCTGCTGCAGGACACAGACTTTGTGTCCTCCTCCTCTGAGAGCCGCTTGGGCTCGCTCCCGGCATGCATGCACGGCGCCGGGAGCGGAGCTCGTGACGGCGGTATGATATAATAAAACTCTACTTAAAACCACAGCATCGCTGCTTATTTTATCATCCGCCGCACTGGTGACCCCGAAGACGCACACGCTTTGTGCGACGCAGCCTTCTGGTCTGGACATCCACGCTGAACCGGCCGAGGGACACAAGACGTCTCCTCCCTCTCGCTGCCCCAACGCACCATGACCTGAAGGCAGAAAAGAACACGCTGCCAGTGAACGCTTCACTGGTTACCCCGAAGACGCACACGCTTTGTGCGAAGCAACCTTCTGATCTGGACAGCTGCGCTGGTGACCCGTTCTTCATGATGAGATCTGCACGTCTGAGATCTGCTCATCCACGCTGGACCGGCCGCGCTCGCAGTTCCTCCACACGAGAGCGCAGGCACCTCGTCCCCTCTCCACGACGGCGTCCTCCATGGCTGGCGGAGAACGCAACACGTGGACCTGAACGCACCACAGCCGAGCTGTGCCAAAGATCATCTATTCCCTCCCACCGCTCCAACGCATCTGCACGAGCCTGAGGGACAAAAGATCGTCTGTTTCCTCCCACCGTTCCAACGCACCATGGCCAAGCTGCAGCCACAGCCCAAACCTGGATTTTATCGGCGCCGTCTGCGCCGATCTCCACCAAGATTCTGCACCCTGACTCGCCACTCCAGCGGCCCACCCACGGAACCCCCGCGCGCGCACCAGGGAGTTACGAGGACGGCACACCACGCACGGGACAATAACGGCTTCACTGACCGCCTTCCTTCTGCTGCACACTGGCCCTTCAGGCTTGCTTGTACACCTGAGGCCCGCAGCTTGCTCACTGGATTTTATGGTCTTAGCCACGATACATAAGGGGAATTCAGCTGTCTGCGGTTCCCGAGGCTTTAGAGTTGCGCCTGCCCTAAAGTCAACACGCCAGTCCCTCTGCTTTTATTTTTTTTTTTTCTTACAGCCGCTCCTGCTTTTCTTCATGGCCACGAGAGGAGTCAGAGACAAATTTTTCTTCTTGTGATCTCTGCACGCGCAACGGGACAGCCCCTCGACGTCGCGGAGCAGCAAGCAATTTTTGCGCGGCTTGGACGATTTCACCGCCCCTGCCGGCACTTACTACCCCTCCCCTCCCTCCCCCTCTGCCTACAGCGAGCTTCTCCCACAGCTCGCTCCCATAGATGGATTATCGAGGTCTCGGCCCCCTGCCGTGCCCTCTGGGGGGGGAGCGTGTGGCGGGTTGATTCAACCCCCCCACAACACACAGGACAGTCAGCAGTGCGGCGGATGATAAAAAAAGCAACGTTGTTGAAGGTTTTAAGCAGAGTTTTATTATATCATACCGCCGTCACGAGCTCCGCTCCCGGCGTCGTGCATGCGCGCCGGGAGCGAGCCCAAGCGGCTCTCAGAGGAGGAGGACACAAAGTCTGTGTCCTGCAGCAGCAGTTGCAGAATCAGAATGAGAGCAGTTTGTGTTACAGAGTTGCAGCATATATACCCAACTACAACAATACATCAAAGAGCATTCCCTAGCAGCTGGTACGATCAAAGGGACTGCAGAACAGGCATGAGATATTTGCATTTGAAAGACCTACATAACAATAGGCAGATTTGCTAGCCTCTGCTCCAGGTGTAGGACAAAGAGGTTACAAGGCACATCTACATATTGATCTCAGCCTCTAGGTCACAGTAAGGACAGGACGCATGAACACTATACATGAATGGCACATTACATCACAATACATGAATGGCACATTGCATCACGATACATGAATGGCACATTGCATCACGATACATGAATGGCACATTACATCACAATACATGCATGGCACATTACATCACAATACATGAATGGCACATTACATCTCAGTAGTGCAGCGGGAAAAACCAAGAGAAGAGAGCTGACTGTCCTGTGTGTTGTGGGGGGTTGAATCAACCCGCCACCCTGCACAGATTCAAGACACCCTGTACCAGATGCAGCAAAGCAGCCCCAGAACATAACAGAACCTCCTCCATGTTTCACAGTAGGGACAGTGTTCTTTTCTTGATATGCTTCATTTTTGCGTCTGTGAACATAGAGCTGATGTGGCTTGCCAAAAAGTTCCAGTTTTGTCTCGTCTGTCCATAGGACATTCTCCCAGAAGCTTTGTTGCTTGTCAACATGCAGTTTGGCAAATTCCAGTCTGGCTTTTTTATGATTTGTTTTCAACAGTGGTGTCCTCCTTGGTCGTCTCCCATGAAGTCCACTTTGGCTCAAACAACGATGGATGGTGCGATCTGACACTGATGTACCTTGACCTTGGAGTTCACCATGGATGTGTTTAGAGGTTGTTCTGGGCTCTTTTGTTACCATTCGTATTATCTGTCACTTCCATTTTTCATCAAGTTTCCTCCTGCGGCCATGTCCAGGGAGGTTGGCTACAGTCCCGTGGATCTTAAATTTCTGAATAATATGTGCAACTGTAGTCACAGGAACATTAAGCTGCTTGGAGATGGTCTTATAGCCTTTACCTTTAACATGCTTGTCTATAATTTTCTTTCTAATCTCCTGAGACAACTCTCTCCTTTGCTTCCTCTTGTCCATGTTTAGTGTGGTACACACCATGTCACCAAACAGCACAGTGACTACTTGTCACCCTTTAAATAGGCTGACTGACTGATTACAAGTTTGTAGACACCTGTGATGTTAATTAGAGGACACATCTTGGTTGAACATGTCCCTATGGTCACATTATTTTCAATCTTTTCTAGGGATACCATCATTTTTGTCCAGGCCTGTTTCATGAGTTTGTTTTTTTAAAGTAATTCTGTTGAACCACAATTCAAAAGCATTGTCTGATTTTCAATGGTTAATTTTCATAGATTTTTTTTTATTACCACTTTTGTCAGATTCAAGTTATTTCTGTGACCATTGTGGGTTTTTCTTTCATTAACAGAAGAGTACCAACAATTTTGTCCACGTGTGTGGCTACACCTCTGTATTCCACTTTCAAACACAGCTTACGCGGCCAGACATGACCTGTCTCAAAGGCACACTATCTGATGGTGATAAAAAAAAGAAGTTATTTTCAACAAAGTGAAAAAAAAAGATAATGCATGGAGTGTGCTTTTGCCCTGAGGCTGATTTATCATGGAAAACAGCTGAGCTCTATGATTCCAGTGATCAGCTGATGGGATCGACTTTTTAAAAAAAAAAAAACATGGGGGGAAGGCCCTACAATCTTTGCTCCACTGAATGTGGGACGTATCAACCATACGCTGGATAATTTTCAGCATGGATCACATATTTTTTCCAGTTTATAAAATTTTTCACCAAGTCTGAGGTGTGTGGGGAAAAAAAAAAAGCATTTTGGTTAACGTTTAGAGGGTCAAAAATGGGATAGTTTAGGCGGAATATTAATAATAATAAATAATCTCACATCAATAAAAGCAAATGCTTACAGTAGAGCTGTGGCACTCAGTCTTTGCCAGCCGTGCCCTCCAGGTTCAGATCATTATTTGGCCTCAGTATCGCCCCAGCGCGACGATATAAGCACCACCTCAATCTTAGCATTACAGTTTTAAAAAACCTTTTAATAACAAAATATTGCTAAAATATAAACTGATGCGCTACAGTGGGTCTCAAATATATGTAAACATGTCCTGTTATAGTACTGCATGAGTTTATTTAATATTCCACTGAACTCCATCACTGAACAGTGATATAAACTAAAATAATTCTAATGATGACTGAACAACTCCCATTCCCCAAAGTGCCAGATACACTATTATGAATATAAGTGACAAAAGATCACATAAATAAGTGATCTGACAAACGGATAAACAAGGGATCTGAAACAGTCACTATTATTGGATGTCCCATTCATTTTCAATATTTAGGTATTCTGTAATTAATATTCACATAATCAAATAAATCTTAGTGCCATTTACTCCATTTTTTATTTGTCAAAGTCAAACATGTGATTGCCTCCATATAGGCTACACCTCTTTATATTCCACTTTCAAACACAGCCTACATTTGGGCCTGGAAAGCCTGACTGGGATACCTGTTTCAGATGGGAATACTTGCATTCTACAGGCAATGCACTAGTCTTATTAATTTCTGTAACATGATATAGAAAAGTTTATGATGACATCTGGGGGACAGTTGTCCCTTTTGTCCAGGTTGTGGGGGAATTGTCCCACCTGTCCCCCCCCCCTTGAGTTACACCTATGAATGGGGGCATGACAGGCTAACAAGGGGAATGGTTTTGGCATATTTTGCTAACAAGGGGGATGGTATCCCCCGCCTTTCCCCCTTTAAATCCCCTACTGGCCAGACCAAGTTTAACAGCCGATAACTTGAGAGTAATGATCATTCTTATTACACTGTTTTAAGTAACTGAGATGCTTGAAACTTAAAACAACCTTAAATTAAATCAGTGAATGTAATTATTTTATTGCTGCTTATTTCCTCATTTCCTGTATGGACAAATTTGATTTCAGCTGGAATTTATCAGACTTCAGGTGTCTTGAATATAACTTTATTTCCTGTAAAGCCATAGATGTGCAGAAGATGATCCAGGTTTGCTTCAAATGCTTCTCTGCTGCTCATCTATTTTGACTGCAGTACAGCTGTAAGCTTAAAGATTCTGCTGATGCAGGTGGAGTTGGTGGATCTGCAGTTGTTTTATTCCTGTTTCTGTGATAAAGTGCAGAGCTGTGAACCA
This sequence comes from Pholidichthys leucotaenia, assembly GCA_020510985.1. NCBI lineage: Eukaryota > Metazoa > Chordata > Actinopteri > Cichliformes > Pholidichthyidae > Pholidichthys > Pholidichthys leucotaenia. Next base: position 203,672,899 of record CM035843.1, on the reverse strand, counting down.
TCATCTCCACTGCTGCTGCTGCTAATGTATTTAACTCAATTACAATCAGATTCCACAAATGATTAAAATGGATTGTGTGAAATGGCTTTTAAAGATGAGCGAGGAAACATCACCATCGCAGTGAAGCATCATCCCTCCTCTGCCCCTGAATCCCACTTTCATAATTCATGAAGTAAAAAATGTTGGCTCTGTATTTCCCTGCTGAGATGCAGCAGTGCAGCCCCCCACCACTACCACCACCACCACCACACATACACTGCTATCCTGCTACATCCACTACGGTACTCCACAGCTCCTGGAGTGGAGCGGCGGAGCCTGATGAATGCAGAGATATTAAAAAAAAAAAAAAAGAGGGCGAAGGAAGTGCAGAGCGGTCCAGACCCAGATTTCAGCAGCAGAATGAGAAGGCACAGTACTGAGATTTTTTTGTCTTCTCTTAAAGGACGTCACTAGTTTTTATGAATGTGAGGATTCCTTAAGTGATGAGCATGGATTTCTCCTGTAATGTGGATTTATATAGTTGGAGCTGAGTGTACTGTATGTGTTGAATCACAGGAGCGCTGATGATGTTGAGGAAGAGCTCGGAGCTGCTGAAGGGGGACAGAGAAGTCCTCCTGGATTTGAACGGTGGAGGTGACGCACAAACTGCAGACACGTACGGGAGTCTGCAGAATGGAAGCTTCATTTCACCACGATATGTAAGCACTGCTGGTTTACTTTTTTACTTATGAAGCTGCATATGCACCGTCACTCGTCAGCTTCTCGTATCAGTTGCTGTTCCATCACCTTTAATGGGTCTGAACTTAACATGTGATCATTTCTTTTGGGGGGAGGGGGGTGTAGAGATCACTGTTACATGAACTTAGTAATGAAAAATAGACTATATAATGTGTTGTAGAATGCAGAATACCTTAATACCATCATGACTATTCCTAACAAAGTCAACAAAATAACTGCTTTTATGGAATAACCGGCTGGAATTATTGAATCATGACTGATATCTGTGATGTAATAAATAACTATCCTTTATCCAGAATTTAGAATGATTCCATAGGGTTAAAACATACTCCTACTGTAACACTGTTTAATTTTCCTGACAGGAAATATTCAAAAGATGATTTGACTCAAGCTCAAAGGCCACTCGAAAATGAAACCAAACATTGTGTTTGTGTAACATTAGCTCACTGAACTAACATCCATCCATCCATCCATCCATCCATCCATCCATCCATCCATCTTCTTCCGCTTAATCCTTTTTGGGTCGCGGGGGGGCTGGAGCCTATCCCAGCATCTTTTGGGCAAGAGGCAGGGTACACCCTGGACAGATCGCCAGTCCATCGCAGGGCCAACACAGAGAGACAGACAACAATTCACTCTCACAGTCATACCTAAGGACAATTTAGAATCCCCAGTTTTGATGCCAATTAACCTAACTTACATGTTTTTGGGATGTGGGAGGAAACCGGAGAAATCCCGGAGTAAACCCACGCAGACACGGGGAGAACATGCAAACTCCTCACAGATCACTGTTGGTCGGGGGCTGGGATTGAACCCAGGATCCCCCGGCCAAGGGTGAGTTGCTGTGCTGCCGCAGTGCTAACCACTCCGCCACCACGCTGCCCATTATGGAAGATAAATGCACGGTAGTTTGTTAGACTCAGTAAAAAGTTAGCTCCTTGTTTGCCATCTTTAATACCAGCTAGCTGATGTTTATGTAACTTTTTAAATTAGCTAAATTACATAAACAACCAAGTGATGCTCACTTGTCAGGAGTGACAGAAGTATGTGAGGGTGGTGCAGGACATGTATGAGGACAGCGAGACGGTGGTGAGGTGTGTCATAGGAGTGACAGATGAATTCAAGGTGAGGGTGGGAATACATCAGGGATCAGCTCTGGGCCCCTTCTTGTTTGTTGTGGTGATAGACAGGCTGACAGGTGAGGTCAGGCAGGAGTCTCTGTGGGCCAGGATGTTTGTTGACGACATTGTGACCTGCAGTGAGCGTAAGGAGCAGGTGGAAGACAACCTGAAGAGGTGGAGGTATACTGTGGAGAGAAGAGGAATGAAAGTCAGTAGAAGCAAGACAGAATACATGAGTGGGAATGAGAGGGAAGCAGGTGTAACAGTGAAGATGGAAGGAGTAGCGATAGTGAAGGTAGATGAGTTTAAATACCTGGGGTCAACCATCCATCACGAACATTAGCCTCAAAACAACCCCGACTGAGTGAATAGCTAACTCTGCTCATGGTAGCTCACCACTGATTATCGAGGAGGTGTTCAGTCCAAAGTATAATAAACTGTAATAAAATATGCTAAAGTAATATCTGTGAATGAAATATACAGTCAAGATGATCTGGCTGGGAAAACAGGTGTCTAGTGGGGATATCAATCAATCAATCAAACTTTATTTGTATAGCACTTTTCAAACATTGGGTGCTGCTCAAAGTACTTTACATAGGTTAAAAACAGTAGACAAATTTAGTTACATACTGTATATTTACATGATTCATCCCACCCCTTCCAACCCTTCCATACACACCCACAAAACACACACACACAGGCACATGCACCACTCCCTACTTCTCTCACACACATATAAAATAAAAGAGACATAGCTTGGGACTGAGGCACCATGTGAAGGAGCAGGGGGGTAGAGAGAATATACAGGAAATGGATGTTTAGCGGCTATGCTAGCTGACTTCTCTGAGTTGTACCAGGCACCTCGAAGTTGGTCAGACCAGCTATGTTAGCAACCCAATCTACCAGTTATCACATCCAAAATATAACAAAATAACCTAGAATGCTACAAGATACAGTGGGGCAAAAAAGTATTTAGTCAGCCACCAATTGTGCAAGTTCTCCCACTTAAAAAATGAGAGAGGTCTCCAATTTTCATCATAGGTATACCTCAACTATGAGAGACAAAATGAGAAAAAAAAAAATCCAGAAAATCACATTGAAGGATTTTTAATGAATTAATTGGTAAATTCCTCAGTAAAATAAGTATTTGGTCACCTACAAACAAGCAAGATTTCTGGCTCTCACAGACCTGTAACTTCTTCTTTAAGAGGCTCCTCTGTCCTTCATTCGTTACCTGTATTAATGGCACCTGTTTAGACTCGTTATCAGTATAAAAGACACCTGTCCACAACCTCAAACAGTCAGACTCCAAACTCCACTATGGCCAAGACCAAAGAGCTGTCAAAGGACACCAGAAACAAAATTGTAGACCTGCATCAGGCTGGGAAGACTGAATCTGCAATAGGTCAGAATCAGAATCAGATTTATTGCCATTGTTCATGTAGTACACAAACTAGGAATTTGTCTCGGTGCGATGCTGCAACATTAAACATGAAAAAATAAAAGATAGAAATAAAACTATACATGCAATAAAATGTAGAATATGAATGAGTAATACTAGTCAAAGCAATTTTAAATATATTAGCGAGTAGCAGATATTGTGGAGTACCACATAGTGCAGTCGGTAATGCAAAAAGAAAACAGTGAATTGACATGAGTCTGGTTGAGCTGCTGTATATAGTGCACGAGAGTCTAATAAGTCACTTAGTGTTCAGCAGTCTGATGGCAGAGGGGAAGAAGCTGTTCATGTGACGGGAGGTTTTAGTCTGAATGGACCGAAGTCTTCTACCTGAGGGGAGGGGGGCAAACAGTACATGACCAGGGTGTGAAGGATCGGCTATGATCCCACCAGCACGCCTCCGGGTCCTGGAGATGTACAGGTCCTGGAGGGATGGGAGCTTGCAGCCGATCACCTTCTCAGCAGTGCGCACGACGCGCTGCAGCCTTAGTCTGTCCCTGGCAGTGGCTCCTGCGTACCACACGGTTATGGAGGGGGTGAGGATGGACTCGATGATGGCCGTGTAGAACTGCACCAACATCTTGGTGGGTAGCTTGAGCTTCCTCAGCTGCCGCAGGAAGAACATCCTCTGCTGGGCCTTTTTGATGAGGGAGCTGATGGTCGGCTCCCACTTGAGGTCCCGGGTGATGGTGGTGCCCAGGAAGTGGAAGGAATCTGCAGTGGTGATGGGAGAACCTGTGAGGGTAAGGGGGGGCAGAGGGGTTGTGACTTTCCTGAAGTCCACGATCATCTCCACTGTCTTCAGAGCGTTCAGCTGCAGGTTGTTGTGGCTGCACCAGGACGCCAGCTGGGCCACCTCTCTCCTGTAGACGGACTCGTCGCCGTTGGAGATGAGCCCGATGAGGGTGGTGTCGTCCGCAAACTTGATCAGCTTGACAGACTGGTGGCTGGAGGTGCAGGAGTTGGTATACAGGGAGAAGAGTAGGGGGGAAAGTACACAGCCCTGGGGTGATCCGGTGCTGATGCTGACGGAGTCTGAGACAGTCTTTCCCAGCCACACATGCTGCCTCCGGTCCGTCAGGAAGTCGGTGATCCACCTGCAGAGGGAGTCAGGCACGTTGAGCAGGGACAGCTTGTCCTGGAGCAGAGCAGGGCGGATGGTGTTGAATGCAGAGCTGAAGTCCACAAACAGGATCCTGGCATAGGTTCCCGGGGAGTCCAGGTGCTGCAGGATGGAGTGGAGGGCCAGGTTGACTGCGTCGTCCACAGACCTGTTGGCTCGGTAGGCAAACTGCAGCGGGTCCAGGAGGGGAGTGGTGATGGTCTTGAGGTGGGGCAGGACCAGGCGCTCAAAGGACTTCATGACTACAGAGGTGAGCGCTACAGGTCTGTAGTCGTTAAGTTCAGTGATCCGTGGCTTCTTGAGGACAGGGATGATGGTGGAGGTTTTGAGGCAGGTCAGCACGTGGCATAACTTCAGGGAGGTGTTAAAAATGTCTGCGAAGACAGGAGCCAGCTCTTCCGCACAGTGTCTCAGGGTGGAAGGAGACACGCCGTCCGGGCCGGGGGCCTTGCGCGGGTTCAGTCTGGAGAACTGCCCGTGCACGTCCTGCTCACTGATGACAAGGGCAGGGGGGAGGAGGGGGGGGCGCCTTTGATGAAGTGGGGACCGTGGAGGCAGTGGCGCTGGGGGGGGGGGGGATGGACACAGCTGACGAGGTGTCAAAACGGGCATAGTGTTGGGACAGTCTTTGACAAAGGGCTTTGTCATCATGACCTTTAGAAGCCTGAGGCCGATAGTTGGTGATTTGCCTCAGTCCTCTCCACACAGAAGCAGAGTCGTTAGCAGTGAACTGCTGCTGGAGTCTCTCAGAGTACACAGACTTAGCTCTCCTCAGTTCTCTGCTAAACCAATATTTGACCTCCCTGTAGCAGTCCCTGTCTCCACTTTTCAACGCTGCTTCCTTCTCCTTCCTGATCTGTCTGAGCTTAGCAGTGAACCAGGGCTTGTCATTGGAGTACCTCATCCTGGTGCGCGATGGAAGAATGCTCTCCTCACAAAAGTGGATATATGAGTTCACAGTGTCCGTGTACTCATCCAGATCATGCGTGGCTCCTTTAAACATGCCCCAGTCAGTTATTTCCATGCACGTGCTCAGCTTCTCCCCAGCTTCACTGGTCCATTTCCTCGTAGTGCTCACAACAGGTTTAGTGAGGTTCAGTCTCTGTCTGTATGTGGGAATCAAGTGGACCATCACGTGATCAGATAGTCCGAGCGCAGCGCAGGGAACAGCGCGATACGCATCCTTCACTGTAGTGTAACAGTGATCCAGCGTGTTCTTTCCTCTGGTGGGGCATTTAATAAACTGTTTGTAACGGGGGAGATCGTGGCTCAGGTTACTCTGGTTAAAGTCGCCAACCACAATAACCAGAGAGTCTGGGAAAGTCTGCTCTGTTTGTTGAATGTGATCCACGAGCGCGCGCTGAGCCTCGCACGCGTCCGCGTCGGGCAGGACGTAAACAGCGGCGAGGATGAATGAAGCAAACTCATGCGGGGAATAAAAAGGTTTGCAGTTAATGAATAGATATTCCAGAGTGGGAGAACAGTGTTGGGAGATCACCGTTACATCAGAGCACCAGCTGCTGTTGATGTAAAAGCAGACTCCTCCTCCTGTGGTCTTACCGGAGAGCTCTGTGTCTCGATCAGCACGAAACAGCTGAAATCCCTCGAGGAGGAGCGCGCTGTCCGGAGTTGATTCCTTAAGCCAGGTCTCAGTAAAACAGAGAGCACACGAGGTGGAGAGGTCCTTGAATCGCATCAGCAGTCTCAGTTCCTCTACCTTGTTAAAGAGAGAATTGACATTGGACAGAAATATGCCAGGCAAAGCCGTGCGCGTGCCTCTTCTGCGAAGCCGCACGAGAGCGCCCGCTCGCCTTCCTCTCTTTCACCGTCTCACTTTTTGGGCTAAAAAGAGAACCAGATCGGCGGCAGGAGCCAAAAAAACTGGGAGTAGGTCCGTGGGAGTGAAAGTCCTGATATTTAGTAGCTCTTCATGGGTGTAAGAGCTGGCAGACACACAATTGACGAACAAAAACATATAAAGAAAAACGCAGCGAAGCACCATGGCGACCACTGTGGGCGCCATCTTGGATCAAGATGGTAAGCAGCTTGGTGTGAAGAAATCAACTGTGGGAACAATTATTAGAAAATGGAAGACATACAAGACCACTGATAATCTCCCTCGATCTGGGGCTCCACACAAGATCTCACCCCGTGGGGTCAAAATTATCATGAGAACAGTGAGCAAAAATCCCAGAACCACATGGGGGGACGTAGTGAATGACCTGCAGAGAGCTGGGACCAAAGTAACAAAGGCTACATCAGAAACGCACTACGCCACCAGGGACTCAATTCCTGCAGTGCCAGACGTGTCCCCCTGCTTAAGCCAGTACATGTCCAGGCCCATCTGAAGTTTGCTAGAGAGCATTTGGATGATCCAGAAGAGGATTGGGAGAATGTCATGTGGTCAGATGAAACCAAAATAGAACTTTTTGGTAAAAGCTCAACTTGTCGTGTTTGGAGGAGAAAGAACACCATACCTACTGTGAAGCATGGAGGTGGAAACATCATACTTTGGGGCTGTTTTCTGCAAAGGGACCAGGACGACTGATCCGTGTAAAGGAAAGAATGAATGGGGCCATGTATCGTGAGATTTTGAGTGAAAACCTCCTTCCACCAGCAAGGGCATTGAAGATGAAACGTGGCTGGGTCTTTCAGCATGACAGTGATCCCAAACACACCGCCTGGGCAATGAAGGAGTGGCTTCGTAAGAAGCATTTCAAGGTCCTGGAGTGGCCTAGCCAGTCTCCAGATCTCAACCCCATAGAAAATCTTTGAAGGGAGTTGAAAGTCTGTGTTGCCCAGCGACAGCCCCAAAACATCATTGCTCTAGAAGAGATCTGCATGGAGGAATGGGCCAAAATACCAGCAACAGTGTGTGAAAACCTTGTGAAGACTTACAGAAAACGTCTGACCTCTGTCATTGCCAACAAAGGGTATATAACAAAGTATTGAGATGAACTTTTGTTATTGACCAAATACTTATTTTACTGAGGAATTTACCAATTAATTCATTAAAAATCCTTCAGTGTGATTTTCTGATTTTTTTTCTTCTTTTTTTTGTCTCTCATAGTTGAGGTATACCTATGATGAAAATTGGAGACCTCTCTCATCTTTTAAGTGGGAGAACTTGCACAATTGGTGCCTGACTAAATACTTTTTTACCCCACTGTATATAATTCAATTCAATTCAATTCAACTTTATTTATATAGCGCCATTTCACAACAACAGTCATCTCATAGCACTATCAACTGTAGGGGGAACCCCCACAGTTGCAGAAAGACCCCAGCAATCAGGCGATCCCCTGTGAGCAAGCACTTGGCGACGGTGGAGAGGAAAAACTCCCTTTTAACAGGAAGAAACCTCCAGCAGAACCAGGCTCAGGGAGGGGCAGTCATCTGCTGCGACTGGCTGGGGGTGAGGGGATAGAGAAGAAGAAAAGAACAGACATGTAGAGAGCAAACAGCACGATGGGGACTCAATCTATGGGAGAGAACAAACAAATGTTAATGACCAGCAAAAAAAAAATTTCATTGAGAGTGAGAAAAGGAGTGAGGCCCAGTGCATTACTGGAGGTCCCCCGGCTGACTAAACCTATTAGCAGCATAACTAAGGGAGGGTTCAGAAACACATGATCCCTCCCTAATTGTAGGCTATATCAAAAAGGTAGGTTTTAGCCCTATTCTTAAAAACAGAGATCGAGTCTGACTCCCGAATCCAGATTGGCAGCTGATTCCACAGGAGAGGAGCTTGATAACTGAAGGCTCTGCCTCCCATTGTACTTTTGGAGATTCTAGGTATTACAAGTAATCCTGCATTTTGGGAGCGTAGTGCTCCGTTAGGATAATACGGTAGTATCAGATCTTTTAAATAAAAAGGAGCCTGATTGTTTAGAGCTTTGTAAGTAAGAAGAAGGATTTTAAACTTAATTCTAAACTCTATGGGAAGCCAATGAAGGGAGGCCAGAACCGGAGAGATATGATCTCTCTTTCTAGTACCTGTTAAAACTCTTGCTGCAGCATTTTGGATCAGCTGAAGACTTTTTAAAGATGTTTTAGGACAGCCTGATAATAAAGAATTACAATAATCTAATCTCGAGCTAACAAAAGCGTGGATCAGTTTCTCAGCATCACTCTGAGACAAGATGCTTCTAATCTTGGCAATATTACGCAAATGATAGAAGGCAGTCTTAGAAACAAATTTAATATGTGAATTGAAGGACAAATCCTGATCAAAAATAACTCCAAGGTTCCTCACAGAGCTATTAAGAGAAAGAGTAACTGCATCCAAACTGAAAGTTTGATTTGGAAAGGAATTTCTAAGGTTTTTTGGACCAACAAGAATGACTTCAGTCTTATCTGAATTTAATAGCAGGAAATTACAAGTCATCCAAGCTTTGATTTCCTTAAGACAGGCTTCTAACTTGGCTAATTGATTACTATCATCTGGCTTCATTGACAGGTATAATTGTGTGTCATCAGCATAACAATGAAAATGTATACAGTGCTTTCTAATAATGTTACCTAACGGAAGCATATATAAACTAAAAAGAGTTGGGCCTAGCACAGATCCCTGTGGAACTCCATGACTGAGCTTTGAGTTGAAAGAAAACTCATCATTTACATGAACAAACTGGAACCTATCAGATAAATAAGATCTAAACCACTGCAACGAAGTTCCATTAAGTCCAACATAGTGTTCTAATCTATCAAGTAGAATATTATGATCGATAGTATCAAAAGCTGCACTAAGGTCTAAAAGGACAAGTACAGAAACTAGTCCATTATCAGATGCAATGAGGAGGTCGTTAGTGACCTTCGCTAAGGCTGTTTCAGTACTATGATGGTGTTCTAAACCCAGACTGAAACTCTTCAAGTAAACCATTTCCCTGCAGGTGGTCAAATAATTGCATAGCAACAACTCTTTCTAAGATTTTTGAAATGAAAGGGAGATTAGAGATTGGTCTATAGTTAGCTAAAGCTCCTGGATCTAGTGTTGGCTTTTTGAGTAAGGGTTTAATTACAGCCGTTTTAAAAGCCTGCGGTACATGGCCTAAAGTTAATGAAGAATTGATTATATGAAGAATAAAGCTACCAATAAGTGGGAAGACTTCTTTAAATAACCTGGTAGGAATAGGGTCTAAAAGACAAGTTGAAGGTTTGGATGAGGAAACTATTTTGTCTAACTCACAAAGGTCGATTGGAGTAAACTCATCAAGACAGACATCAATAGAAGGAGTTGTAATAGTTACAGTATTTAAGTTAACTGTGGGAAGAATCTGATTGATTTTATCTCTGATGGATGAAATTTTATTATTGAAAAAGTTCATAAAGTCCTGACTAGTAAGCTCTAAGGGAATGCTAGGATTGACAGAGTCCTGACTCTTTGTCAACCTGGCTACAGTACTGAAAAGAAACCTGGGATTATTCTTGTTCTCTTCTATTAATGCAGAGTAATAATTAAGGGGATAAGGGATAAGGACCTGTACTTACCGAGACTGTGTGGTTTTTTTCTGCACTGTGGTGCCACGAGACAGCCTCTGTTGTGATGTGGCACAGTATAAATAAAGCTGAATTGAATTGAATATAGCTCTTTTCTAGTCTCAAAGACCACTCAAAGCGCTTCACTAGTACTAACCCTCTATTCCAAGGGCCTTTAGGAGACCGATATCTAGGGACAATTTAGAACAACCAATTAACCTAACGTGCATGTCTTTGGATTGTGGAAGGAAACCGGAGCCCCCGGAGTAAACCCACGCAGCACAGGGAGAACATGCAAACTCCACACAGAAAGGTTCCTACCCCTGCCAGCCTGGGGATTCAGACCTGGAACCTTCTAGCTGTTAGGCAACAGTGCTAACAACTGCACCACCGTGCTGCTCAATATAACTGGCAGAGGCGTAACTCAAGGGCCCCCCTCAACTTGGAAAACAGAGAATTCCACCTCACCCCCGCCAAATTCAACATAAACCTTTTTTATATCATGGCATTCACTTATATAGCGCTTTTTCTCATCTCTAGATGATCAAAACGCTTTAAAAAAATCCTGCTATCCACCCATTCACACACTGATGGCAGCAGAGCTGCCATACACAGGCACTGGCCTGACCCACCAGGAGCAGCTGGGGGTTCAGTGTCTTGCTCAAGGACACTTCGACATGCAGACTGCAGACAGAGTGGGAATCGAACCCCTGAGCCTCAGATCAGTAGTCGGCCATATTATGTCTGGAATAATAGGACTGCAGAGGCAGGAGCTGCGTTGAATTATAACTTTATTACAGATTCAAATATAGGACACGTGCTACAATGGATAGCCCCAAGCCAGCTGCGTGTTGTTACAGATGTTGCGCTAGTAGAGAGCGAGATGCCAAAGATCCATGTACTATATAGTGAATCAGCCATCTTGTAGTACTGTTCTAAATCTTGACTGAAAATTTCATTCACTATATAGTACACTCAAAATATCCCACAATGCATTTTGAAAAGTAGCATACAACAGATGGTCACTACATTAGCCAATATATCCCATAATGCAATGTGCAGCCAACGGAGCAGTGAGAGGAGAGCATCATCATCATCATCATCATCATCATCATCATAGCAGTCTGTCGGGGGCGACAATCACTGTTTCATTTAGGTCAGATCAGATTCCTCCACGTGCTTCACATCACAACATAAACTACCTTAAGGTATTTATATTTATTAGTTCAGCAAAAACGATTTGATTTAATACAATTTACTACAAATTACATGCAGGTATTCATTTTTTTTTTACCACTGTTAGTCTGTTAGGTTTTACTGTCTTATGTGATGACGTCATTAACTGTGCCGCAAAAACAAGCCAGTAGTGTCCGAAAGCTGTTAATTTTATTGTTAGATTGAGTTTACTGTATAGTCCATTTTGGCTCAGGAGGTAGAGCAGGTCGTCCAGTAACCGCATGGTTGGCGGTTCAAATCCCGCTCTCCCCGGATATCCTGCCGTTGTGTCCCTGGGCAAGACACTTCACCCCCAATTGCTCCTGGTGGGTCTGGAAGCGCCATGTTAGGTAGCATGCCGCTATCAGTGTGTGAATGTGTGTGAATAGGTGGATAGCAAGATCTGTAAAGCGCTTTGGTTATCAAGAGATGAGAAGAAAAGCGCTATATAAGTGAATGCAATTTACCATTTATATAGCGGAGAAGGGAGGGAGTGGGTGAGTAAACATTCCAAACACAGCCCCAGTCTTCCACTGTTTTATGGTCGGGACGTGATGACTTCATGATCGGCGTGCGTCCCCACATCCACAACAAAGTTAATCCCTTCCACAGCATGTGCGACACCATGTGGTGTATGGGTCGGCACCTGTCTCCGTTTCACTGACCCTAGGCCACACAGCTACTGTGAGTCGTGAAAGCTACAGTGGGGCTCAGTCCTGTGGTAGCTCTGCACGTCCACAACATGCCTAATATCTATGTTGCCGGACATAACAGGCCACACTACACCTGCGCCACAGCTACCCCCCCATGTTACATAACAGAATGAAATGCATCTGAGGCAAAGGTAAATTTGCAACTTTTTTCCCTTTAAATCTGCAACTTTTTTTCTTGTCTATCTGCAATTTTTTTTGTTTTCCAATTTTTTCTTATAAATTTGCAACTTTTTTCTTTCAAATCTGCAACTTTTTATTGTAATTCTGCAATTTTTTTCCTCAGAATTTTTCCACCTTTTTTTTGGAAATATGCAACTTTTTCCCTCATGAATTTGCTTTTTTTCTTCATAAATCTGCACATATTTTCTTGTAAATTAAACTTTTTTCTTCTAAATTTGCAACATTCATATGGGTGCTGGTTTAATTTTTATTGTGTGTAATTGATGAAATTTTCTTTGTTCATCTAGTTAATGGCTAAAGTTTTATGATGTTTTTGTTTTTAAGGGTTTGAACCCTTTTCCGTTACAAATATAGGAGCCCATAAACACAATCTTGCATAGGGCCTATAGTGTCCCCCACTCTTGAGAAAATGTTCTGTTTATTGTCCCCCCCCCCCCCCCAACAGTGAAATGAAATACCCGCCCATGATAACTGGTTATCAGCCAAAATAGGGGCTCTTCAGTTATTGGTTCACCTGGGGGGCCACATTATTGAGCTGCAGTTCATTTTGATCCCACTGGATAGCACCTTGTTACTTTGTTGATTAAAGTTTATACAAGAAAAGTTTATAATTGTCGTAAACTATTCCAATGTCTTCAGTTTTCTGGAGCTGCCGGTGAAGATGGTGAGGATTCGGTTTATTTTCACTGTCCTACAAGAAGTAACCCACCCGTCCCTCAGCTGGGAAATTACTTCAGGGATGGGAAAACCAAAATTGGTAGGCAGCATCAAGCAGCTTGGACTGGATCAGATGTCTCTAGTCGGTCCTTTTTTAAACCGTGCAGTCTTTTTGTTTGTCGGGGGTTCAGATTTTGTCCTGGTGTGGGAGGTTCGATCCCGGAGGAAGCGGCGAGGAAAGGGGAAAGGAGAGGCGCTCGTCGAGGAGGGGGAAGCCATTCCCACCGGGGAGAGCAGCAGGTCTGAGCGGAGGAAAGCTCAGCTGCAGCAGTGGAGGGAGAAGTTTGTTGAGAACCTGGAGGCTGCTGGTCTGCTCATGGAAAAGGTTGCTTATTTTAAAAAACAGTTTAGTCTTTATTAACAAAAAACGCTGTTAATGCAGAGCTGTTGTGTCTCTTCTGTTTAGGAGGAAACCGCAAATGAAAAGAAAACTATACACTTTCTTAAAGTCAGCGCTCCCTGGGATGTGATGGTGTATTATGCTGAGGAACTCTGCCTCAGAGCGCCACTGCAGGTAGGAACAGATTTTCATTTTCTTGACTGCAAGTTATTTTTGATGTGTGGCAGTAAATGTCATTTGTTTTGTTCACTCAGCATCGAGTTTAGTAGCAATTCTGAAAAGCCTCAAAACACTTAGGATAACTCTTTTAGATTAATTAAGATCATCTTACAGTGACAGTTTTAACTTGCTGATGCTGTTAATGTGAGATTGCAGGGATTTTTTTTTAATGGTGTCATTAAATATTTACTGATTGTGCTTAATTACTAACTAACTAACTAACTAACCTGCACTTATATAGCGCTTTTCTAGTCACAAAGACCACTCAAAGCGCTTTCGTTAATACTAACCCTCTATTCTAAGGGCCTATAGGAAACAGATATCTAGGGACAATTTAGAACAGCCAATTAACCTAACATGCATGTTTTTGGCATGTGGGAGGAAACCGGAGAAATCCCGGAGTAAACCCACGCAACACGGGGAGAACATGCAAACTCCACACAGATCACTGTTGGTCGGGGGGCTGGGATCGAACCCACGATCCCACGATCCCCACAATCCCCCGGCCAAGGGTAAACTGTGCTGCCGCAGTGCTAACCACTGCGCCACCGTGCAGCCCAATGGGAGACTTGAGGCTGATGGGAGTTAAATTAGTTATACTGAGTAAAAACCAAATGAAAAACTAAAGGCAGTGATACGATTTAAATGCAGATGTGTGTCACATTTTAATGGCAATTTGACGTAAACCTGTTATACTGATTTTTTTCTCTGTGTGTGAGCTGCATTAGATTGTGTTAGTACAGGGGTCGGCAACCTGACCTACACAGAGAGCCACTGTGAATGATTTTTGTATGAAAAAGTCTGCATGGTGCCACACAAAGATCTGAGCCTAAAAACTGAGGTAAAACAGCAGAATTACAGCTACGATCTGGCCTGAGAACATCAGCATTAAAAGAGTTTTTTCTTATAATTTTGCAGCTTTTTTAATTGTAAATTTGTTACCTTTTTCTCACAGAATTGCTATGGTGCATGGTGGTACAGTGGTTAGTACTGTTGCCTAACACCTAGAAGGTTCCAGGTTTGAATCCCCAGGCTGGCAGGGGTAGGAACCTTTCTGTGTGGAATTTGTATGTTCTCCCTTTGCTGTGTGGGTTTACTCCGGGAGCTCCGGTTTCCTCCCCCAATCCAAAGACATGTATGTTAGGTTAATTGATCATTCTAAATTGTCCCTAGGTATCCGTCTCCTATAGGCTCTTAGAAGAAGAAGAAGAAGAAGCCATCTCTGTTGTCATTCAGTCCATACAGCCAATCATGTACAGTAGAACGAAATTACGTTTCTCCTACCTACAATGTTAATCACATGTAGAATCGGAGGGGTCGCTGCCATGCAAGGCGCTTCCACAAACAACTTCTTCCCCCATTCTATTGTTAGAAAAATACCCGATTCTTTCATTGAAAGATCCAAGAACAAGCCGGAGATTTCTTCAATTTAAAAGATGGAACATTTATTTAGAAGTCACATGTAAAGCAAGCAGCGCTGGGTGCAGCGTGACGCAGCTCCCTCTGGAGCGTCGCCACACTGACCAAGACTTCCGGGTGCACATTACATTTATCTTCTCGGGTGGGGGCAACCCAGTACAATAGGATGGACTTATACGCGACTATCTGATTGGCTAATCTACCTATGGCGGGAACAGGCCATCCATTGCACACGCGGCTTCATTCTAGAATGTGCTGTTAACAGTGTGCGTGGGTGTTGAGTCTGGGTGTGTAACTAATGTAAAAGACCTGACTAAAAAGAGATAGAAGAGAGAGAGAGAGAGAGAGGGAGCTCTATAGCTTTGCCTCATTCCTGTTTATTAGTTTACCATAACACATTTGTTCATAAGCATGCAAACAGAATATGTATGGGATATGTGTAGAGCATAATGGGAGATTACCTACAGAATTATTATGTTGGCACTAACTTTGTATTAACCCTTTCACTCCCCCCTTTGACATGATTTTATCATGTCAACCATGTATGGTGTGAGAGACTCTAGCAATTAACAGATGTGAATAAGGCAGGTCCCTGCATTGTGTGTCAACCCAAGAGGCTTGCACCATTGGTTCTGCTACCCTTGCCTCCCCCCTTGTGGACACCTTAGCGTGGTGCAGCAATGTCTCAGAGATGAACTGTCACCAGGTCCTGTACCCCCACCGAGGTCTCCTCCTGATCATAGTTCTTTGTCTAGTGGAGTGGACCATGTGGGGGGTCATAGGGTCGAATAGGGTCACTCCACGAAGCCCACGAAACCTTTGTCCACCGGTTGACCCTTGCCAGGCTCGCATCATTCGGTTGCAGTCATCACACGATTGTGACAGAGGTTTGACCTTCCTCTGTGTCTGCTTCCTGTATCCGCAACTGTGGAGCACAGCCCCATCTCGTTTACACACACCGGTGCCATTAGACGCCAAACAACTGTGTGTCCACACTCTGAGAGGCACATCTCGTCTCATGAGGTCTATAAGACAGTCTGGTGGGTGCAGCAGAGGGTATGGAACATCCAGTCCAGCCAGTGAACAGTTTAGTGATGCTGTCCTAGGGATGCCACCCCACTTGTCGCTGAACAGAGGTGGAGATGCTGGTGTTGGAAGGCTTGAGCTCCTGGCTCCGCCCTGGATGCTGGAGGTGCGGTGGATGCACTCGGGTACCAGTCCATTCTTCTTCTGGGGACTGAAATCGTACAGTCACTCGCCCTACGACCTTTTTTTTAACGTCGCAGGCACACGTCGTGATGGTCTGATGCTCTCCGGCATGCATCTTCCCTGTACCCTACACCTTTAATCAAGTGCCGATACAAAAGGCTCAGCCGAGGCAGGACCAATAATGGTCTGAGGGGTTGCCATCACAATGTATGGAGCCTGTACAGTTTTATCCTTATTCACTACATCTGTAGTTATCTGTGTTGTTGTAATTTATCTCCCAGTAGCCTTGAGTGTGTGATTGTTGACTATTTGAAATCTGCAAGTGGTGGTTGTGTTGTGATAAGTGTGTTGGGTGATGGGACCTATATGTTCAGCAGTGGGTAGGTAATAGACAACATCGTTCAACGTAAGGAGACATCCTTATCCATGCATTGTTGTATTCAGGCTTTCAGAGCTGCTAATCTTCACCCTTATCCAGACTGCCTAACCGTAATTAGCATGATGGAAATGGGTAGCACAAGAACCCTATAAGTCTCACACCCGTATCTATGTGTGGTGAGCTACTGTATGTATGATTTATGTATTATTATTAGCACACTGTGTTTACAAATAATCTGTGATGGCAGAATGGTCTTCCTCGTCATCATCCTCCATCTTGGGGTCCTCAGCTCTTCCTCTCGACCCAGCAATTGGTCTAAGACTTGCTGATGACTCCCACTGTAGAAAATTGCATTTGTTAACGCCCTTCTGGGCTTCTGAATATATGGCCTATAGTGTCGTACTCTGCTCCTTTTATTAGATCTACATCTAGTTATCCTTTTACCATAACCAATTTGGAATTTGCTTTAAATTTTCCTCATCCCCTCATTTGTTAATGTTAAGATTGGTCATATAGGAGATTTCTGGGCATCAATGTGTGCGCCGCCTTTTGTGCTGTGGTTACCCAGTTAAGAGACAATGCTTATGGTTTTATTTTCGGAGAATATTCTATGTTAAGGTCAGGTACTGGTTTTCCATGGATGGCTCTATTCCACAGTAGAGGTGACAAAATGTCCAACTTTTTCCAATCCATGTGTTTGGGTCTAACCAGCGGGATGAGTGGAACCCCCCATAGGTTGGGGGGTTCCTCTTACCCTCTGCAATTAGGACAGTGGATGCTTCCACACATTTCTTTGTTTATCAGTCCAATTTTATGACCAATCTGGAGGATGGATTTGCAAATATTGGATGTTCATAATTTGGATCAGATCTGTTCAATCACCTATAGTACATGGGGTACAATGCTACTTTTACAGATGTTGATAGGTGTTCTACTGGTAGCTTGCCATTTGCAGAATTTGATCGTTACTTCTCTGACCTTGAAAAATCCTGTATATCATTACCCGGAGTTCTTACTTTACATGCAATAATTTAATTTTTGCTAATTTTCTGCATACGTGTAGAAGTGAATCCACTTATCTGTTCTAGTCTTTAAGTATGCAGTCCAGTTTTTCAGTGGTGGATGTGGGCGCCTCCCTCCTGCCAGCAGCGGCCATTGTGGGGCGTGCTCCCTCCTCCTCCTCCTCGCTGTCTTCCCCCCTTGTCCTCTTGGCCTCCTTTTATAAGAGAAACAGATTCATGGGGAGCCTCAGGCTCCCCGTGTGTCAGCCATTCCATAAATAAGTTCAGTTTTTCCTCCAAATTTTCTTTTCCCTTCTTATCTAGATTTCCAACCTTGAGTCAAGAAAGGAACTGCTTCAGAGCCCTCAATTAATGTTGCTAATTAATACAAGATGGGATAATAAGATCAACTCTCCACCATACCAACAGATGTTATTTGTACTACTGTAAATGAATGCTGCGCGGACCTTTGTGTTGCACTGGCATACACCTCCATGCTGCCACCAATTCCTTCCACTCAGTGTTTGTCTTCCAAGAGTTCTGTTCAATGACATCCTATGCATACCCTCTATTGGGGAGGAACATAATTGGGGTGTTAGATTAACTTTAAATGACTGTATATAGTAAGGCTATAATCGTTGCAGTGAATGTTTGCTCATTACTGAATGTTAACCCCTTGCACTCTGGTCAATTTCCCTAAAAACGCCAAAAAATAATGTACCCAAAGTAAATCAAAAGCTGTTCTTCAACCCTTTGCAGCATCTTCATGGGGTTGGTCTCATTTAAAAGAAAGCACTTTGAATTTTTTGGCAAAACAGTCATAATCTCTCTAAGTGCTCCGGCCACTGAGTAACACTCATCTAAACATACTGAACTTGAAGAAAATAAATTTCACCTGGGTGTTTTTTTGGATACAAATGCTTGCAAATAACACACAGCTTCAGATCCGGGCTGGAAAATGCAACAGAAATGTAGAACCAAGTGTTACCCAGCTGAGGTCAAAATTTTGTAGCAGTACCACAAAAAATGAATATATTACACAGCTTTTTTCTTAGGTTGTTCCCAGGTGTTTTTGAACTGTGCCAAATTGTGCCAAATGGCACAGTTTGGAAAAACGTCTAACTTTTGAATGATTCAATATAGAAGCTTGATGTTGGGCTCTAATGAAAGGTGACACTCAGGGCTGTGTGTGTGTGTGTGTGTGGGGGGTGTCCCCCCCCCCGCCCGCTACAGAGGACGGACATCGCCCGGTGTGCCGCGGTCACGGTGCGCCGCGGTCTACTACGCACAGTTGTAATTTACCGATCGGTCAAAAGTCATTTTTGATTACAATTTTCAGGGATAAAGAATAATTTAGCTTATACCACTTACCTGTTCACAACAGCAGCGTAGCTGGCAAACTTCTCTTCCTCATTGTCAGACGAACATGAAGCTGGTCCGCTTGTTACGGACTCGTGGTTCTGGTCACATGACCTGGTCAAAACATAATTCCATTATTGCGGTTTCGCGCTTCCATGATTGCGGTTTTGGCGAACGATTTTTCAAAACAAATAACAGTAGTAAGAAAAAAAGACTGGCGAACACGTGTGTGTCACCCAGCCTTCGTCGTCGGCCTCCGTCGGTCTACGATGACCATGGAAGAGAATCCTAAACGTCTACTCTGCTGGGACAGCACCGCCTGTGGCTGAACAGACCGATGCGCGAATGGCAGTCCCTGTCACACAGGTCGCTCTTGTGGGTGGTCTCCGTGCTGCTGGGTCTGTGGCGGTTCTTCCTGCGGGTCCTTTTTTCATCTGCTGCAGCAGTCAATCTCTCTTCACCCAGCCTTACACAAAACAGCTTTCGAACTTCTGTGCTTCAGTTGGCTGGCTGTATTCGCAGCTGTTGGTAGGCGGGTCCTTCTTGCTAGGTTTTCAGTCATTGGTTCTTCAAAGTTTCAGAAACCCAATTCAAGGCTCTTATTAGTCGAATGAGAGGTCAATCACATCTAAACCAATCAAAGCACTCCTTTGGCTTTCTGTTCGCGGCTGTGTCTGTAGTGGAAGAACGGAAATGCAGGGTTTTTTTTTCTTCAGTGCGCTCTAGGACACAGAGACGTGCCCGCCCGCGGTACACCGGAGTGCAAGAGGTTAATATTCACAACTAAAAGAAATGCACTGAAAGAATGGACACCTGATGCCTCATTGCTGCTTTAAGTACTTGGAAACATTTAAGATGGCTGCCTACGTTTGTGCCTTCTTCCTGACACTCTTAAGCAAAATTTATTTTATTTATTGTTGCTTTTCTGTTTGTTTTTTTAAACCTACAGCTGCAAATCTTACGTGGATCTTTATTTTTCTTTGGTTACACATACTCTGCTTTCATTTCTTTTTCCATTTCCATCTCAACATCAAAAATATTTTCTACAATTGCTAAATCCACCGTTCTTCTTCCCCTACACACTTTTTCCATCAGAAACGCTCACTTATTCTTTTCCATCCATTATCCATCTGTGTACAAGACTTCACCTTTCCCTGGACTAGCTGATGAAGCTGCACATCTCACATCTATAATCTCCTTCAGTATTGAAACTTCCTTTCATTCATCTGGTCTCCATTCTCTTCAGCCTTCATCAACATTCTGTTACCACCTGCTTGTCTTCTTCATGATTCATTGTCCCGTCGTTCATACTACTGACTATTGTCCACAGCTAATGCTCCATGCAAGATCCTTCACATAAAAGTGATCGGTTTCATTCTGAAAAGTCAGCTTTATAATGAACCAACATGGCTCAATTCAAAATTCTGTCTCGTGGCAAAACTCATCATCTCTTGATCTCTACCCTGGCATTGGATGCCTTTCCATTACTGACCTTTCGAATTTGTTTTGGCATTAAATAATGCCTCTGGGTCTGAACATCTGCCTTTCAAGGAATGTATTAAACTAAGACGTCTGCTGATTACTATGAAAACTTGAGTATAACAGAGTCATCTGTATCTTGGTGTGGTGGAGTTTTCTGTCCTTTTTTCTTCTGAACAGATAGCCTCCAGATGAGCTAACACTATGCCTACAAAACTATAACAATTTTTAGACACAAAAATATAAAACTTTCATTCGCCCCCCAAAACAATTCTAAATAATATTTAAATCAAGACTTAACCATGTGACACACAGACCACACGGGTGTGAACCGCTGGTTTGTTTGTCAAGCTACACTGGTTGTCTTGTGTGTGTCAGAGCTGCAGATCTCTGTGTACAGGACATTAAAGCCTTGTTTATGCTCCACCTCCACTCTGTGCATGCGTCTATGATGCTTGTACCCCTTGGATAAGGCTGGTGTGCACACAGCTATATGTATGTATATGCTTCATTCTTGAGTCTATTCGGCCGAGTGTTTGCTGTTTTTACCCCAAATTATCTTCTTGTTTCTCTAGTCTACTCTAGTCGTGTTTGTTTTAATTCATCTTCTTCTATAACACTTTTTACTCATCTCTGGATGATCAAAAACCATAACCCTTGTTACGCTGCCATCCCCTATCTCCATACAAAATGTAAGGAAAGGTGTAATGCTCCGCACTGCGTATATATATTTATATATTTATGTGTACATATGTATATTCACTGCTCTTATTTTCTTATCTTCTAAATTATTGCTCTGAGTGTTACTGTCCCTGTGCCGTTGCAATCCTAGAATTTCCCCATTGTGGGACTAATAAAGGCTTATCTTATCTTAATGTGACTTTCATGTGAGCTTACAGCTTTTCTCTAAATTGTCATTTTTCTCCTAATCAATTTTGGATTTTTTCTTTCCAAATGTGCAAGTTTTTCGGAAATTTGTGACTCTTTCCAAAATATTTTTGCAAATTTGCAACCTTTCTTCAAATGTGCAATTTTCTCTGAAACTTGCAGTTTTACCCTTATACCTTTTTGCATAAATTTTCAACCCTTGTCTTGCTGTGATTGTAAATCAGCATTTTTATCCTATTTTGCACCTCCATCTTACAAATTTGTACTTGATTTACCTTCACATGTTCATACCTTATGTTGAGTTAAAATGCCTACTGCAAATCTCTTACTTTAACAATGTTATTAGATTTCAACAGATTTGTAAAGCATAAGCAATACTCTTCTCTAGCTTTTCTTGAACTCTTGGCTGCAATGCTCTCACATGTTTGGTTAATTGGTTGCTCCAAATTGTCCCCAGACATCCCTCTCCCCATAGGCCCCCAGAATAAAGGGCTAGCACTAGTGGTGGTCTTTGAGACTAGAAAATGTGCTAATAAGTTTTAGTTCATATCCATAAAGTTTTGGGAAATGTGTGAAAAATACAAATAGGAGGGTCTGGGAACCTCCAAATATGTATTTGGCCCTTAAGTATTAAGGAGCCCTAAACCTGCCTCATTTCTCTTGGTCAGCAGGTGGCTACTTTTCTTGTAGCAAAAGTTCACACTGCCTGATATTCTGTGGAAAAATGACCTTTCAAGCATCAAGAATTTTCCCGATTTTGGTCTTAGTTGCTAGCCTTTGTTTTATTAGATGTTTCTTAGATGGAACATGGGTGGGCAATATAAGCTGTGGCCTCAGCCATCACCCTTTTCGGATAACTTATGTTGAACTGTACAATCAGAGGAGTTATTGTTTAATTTGACCCTGTTGGATTTTCCTTGATATATTGTTCTGTTCCTTTCTTTTAATCTAATCTGTCCAAAAAAATAAAGATTCATTCACATTTATGCGCTCTTTCTGTAGCTACTCAATAGTTTGCATACATGGTAGCATTTTAGATGAGATATGCACACCGACCTCTCAGCTATAAGGTTGAGAACATTGTGATCAATTATCTTAGTTTTGCTGTTAGATTCACTCCCTGCTTGTTAAAAAGGATGCCAGCTCAAATGCTTAACTTCAGACCTCAAGACAGTAAACCTTAATGAATGAACTTTTCTATCCGTTCCTGTCTCACTCTCCCCCTTTGAAACAGAACGGCTTAATATCAAAGCCATTCTTTTTCAACATCCTGTAGGGGAGGATACCCATTGTGTTGGTAATTGGGGGACCCCCCGGGTGCCCTTGTGGGTGTTTGAGCTCAGTGGCCAAATTGCTAACATAGGAAGTATTAGTCCCATGGGGGCCTCTGACTATTATTCAAACTCTGACCTCCTGTGGCCCTGCAGCTGATACTGATAGGTCAAATTAGATGGGGCATGGGTATGGCTTTTTTGAAGATTGGTCATGTATTGTGTCTGCTCAGTATGTGGTCTTGGCACGTCTCTGCTATGGAAAACAACAATACTGTACTTACATGTGCTCAATTGTTCCTCTGTGGTTCATCTTTCCCTTTGCTTTGCATTCCTTTACTGTTGGGGGGGGGGGGGGAGTTGCCGATGGCGTGAGGGAGAGGGATGGACGCAGCTGCTGGAGGAGGGGTGTCCACCGCCCCCATCATCTCAAATTTAATGGAGAGAAACAGACAGGCTATTAAACAGCATGTTTTTGTCCTTTTCTGTTTTATCGTGTTTATTGATTATTTTGCATTTGTTCTCACCGTTACAGCATAAGTCTCTTATTCTTGTTTTTTCTTTCCTTCCTCCAATCGTTTCTCCATATTTTTTGTCTTGCGGCCTGCACAAAACTTTAACATTTCATCAGTTTTCAATTTTCTTCAAAAAACAAATTTCCCTTTCCATTTTCTGTCCACTCTCACCTCCACAAGATTCAGCTCCACAACAAAAACTCCTATTTATTTTATTCATTCATTTTAGTTTATTGTATTTATTCAATTATTTTTGTATTTATAATTTAATTCATTTATATATTTACTTTTCTGTACCAACCTGCAATTTTTCATTTTTCATTTAAATTCTCTCACCTTTATATAGTGTCCACCTAGGATTTCCTACAGTTTTGTTGAGGAATAAATCTCCTTATTCTCCAGTTTTATTGTATACCTCCCTCTGCCTAATTTAAAGTTGAGCCTTTTTCTCTCCCAGCTGAATGGCATGCTTTTTTGCCTCACTACAAACAAACCTGCATTGGCAGGGGAGGGAGATCTTTGTTTATTGTTTACCATGCATGGATTTAAAGCTTTCCTTTCAGCCAGAGAGATAAGGTTCCAGATTTATTATTAAGATTTTAGTTCTTGTTGGCACTAATTTTGTGAAATAGTGCACTTCCTATATTTGGCCACACGATGGAGGCACTGTGCCACAGCTTGACGGTGGTTCAAGATGGCGCTCTCATATGCTTAGTAAATGGGACACGCGCAAGATGGCTTCTGAGCCTATTGTTCGCAAACCACAATGTCTTTTTTTTTTAAGAAATGGAGCACTGTCTCCCTAACCCCAGCTGTACACATGCCAGAATAACCTTACAACTTTAATTTAGCGCTTCATTTTAATACTGTTACCTCAAATAATTCTCTCATTAACCTGTTTTACCAATCTCACCTCCACTCGGTGGTGGGGGCGCATTACTTTCCTTTGTTCCGACCACGCGGTCCGGAGCCTGCCATTAGTTAAATCATTATGGGAAAAAGTTAAATCATTATGGGAACATTTTAATAAATATTCCCAACTCCCGGTATTTCCCAAACCACACTTTTATCCCCTAAAGACACTGAATTAAATCATACTATGGGATAGGTTTAGTAGATATTTCCAACCCCTGGTATTTCTCAAATCACATCTTTATCCCCTTAAAGACACAAAATTTTACAGAGATCAGCTTGCACGATGTGGAGAATTTGCCACAGATTTGCATGTACTCATTACTTATAGCTTAACTTATATGTAGAGGATACTTTCATCGGAACCTCGTCAGGTAATCGATACAAGAGGTATCTTATCATAAACATCAGTCTTATACTGATTTTAACAAGCTATTTTATTGTTTTATACTTATGCACTCACTATTGTTGGAATAAAAGATTGTTATGCCATTCTGTAAGTTATTATTTTTATACTTATGAATGGTCACTCACTAAGGATTGGAAAAAGATTCTTGTGCCATTGTGTAAGTTATTTTTTATACTTATGGTCACTCACTAAGGATCGGAAAAAGATTCTTGTGCCATTGTGTAAGTTATTTTTTACACTTTGAAGGGTCACTCACTAAGGATCGGAAAAAGATTCTTGTGCCATTCTGTAAGTTATTATTTTATACTTATGAGCAGACCCTCACTAAAGGTGGGAAAAAGATTCTTGTGGCTGCTTGTTACGTTACTCACTCATGATGTAGTCTGAGATTCTTATAACGTATTAAGAGTACAGTGGTACCTCTACTTACGAACGTCTCTACATACGGAATTTTCAGGTTACGACACGCCTCAATGGGAAAATATTGCCTCTTGTTACGAACGAAATTTCAGGATACGAAAGGCAAAAAAGTACGCGCTCCTCGCAGCTCCCGTAGTTTACCGAACGTAAACATACCTGTAGCTGCTCTGCCATTGGCTATCGTCTAGCATCTTCCTGGTATCCCATTGGCCACGAAGTTTTTTTTTTTTTTTTTTCCAAAACTTTATTAAGAACAAGGTGAAAGTTTTACGTGTGTGTACAGTACAGAATTAACATTTATTCGCTATGGGCCCCAAGAAAGTGACGGAGATAAGTGGAAAAGGAGAAAAGAAGAAGAGAGTTTTTTTGTCCATACAAACAAAGAAGGAGATAATCGAAAGGTATGAAAAGGGGATGCGTTTGGTTGATCTCGCCAAAGAATATGGCCGTAATACATCAACGATCAGCACGGTATTAAAACAAAAGGAAGCACTTACAAGCCGACAAAAGCAAACGTCCTTGGATCAGAACATGAACCAAAGAAGGCAAAAGGTGACGACGTCGACGACGATAGCAGTTAAAAGGTAAATGAACATAATTTTTATTATTCTCTTTTATTAATCTTTCTCTCATTTTAAACTCTCATTTTATGTTTATTGTGCAGTAATCTAATTGTAACATGTATTTGTTACATGTTTTGATGCGTTTTTATGATTTATAAAAAATTTATGCCCGAATTTTGGGGGGCTTGGAATGGATTACGGCATTTACATGTAAAACGCGCCTCTACTTACGGAATTTTCATGTTACGAGAATACTTCCGGAACGAATTAATTTCGTAAGTAGAGGTACCACTGTACCTTTATATATGCTCACTATTGATCTAAAAAAGATTCTTGCATTGCAAATCTTCCTTATTCGTAAAAAAGCGGCTATTTGATCCTAGGACATTTTCACTCTCCCTCCTGCGAGACCACATGGTTCATGCTTTACATGTGATCGCAGACTTCCATCCCGCAAACAGTTTAAAATTTAGAGATCGGATACTGCAGAAATTTTCGGATGGCCAAACTGCAGAAATTTTGTGTACAAAAGGCTTTCTGCTTACCTTTTTTATTCAGGTACCGCCACGGTCATCTGAAAAGGGTCCCTCCGATGTGGTGTGTTCAGGCTCGTCTCGGAAAAATTTTCATCCGGGTCACCGGCACCAATTTGTTAGAAAAATACCCGATTCTTTGATTGAAAGATCCAAGAACAAGCCGGAGATTTCTTCAATTTAAAAGATGGAACATTTATTTAGAAGTCACATGTAAAGCAAGCAGCGCTGGGTGCAGCATGACGCAGCTCCGTCTGGAGCGTCGCCACACTGACCAAGACTTCCGGGTGCACGTTACATTTATCTTCTCGGGTGGGGGCAACCCAGTACAATAGGATGGACTTACACGCGACTATCTGATTGGCTAATCTACCTATGGCGGGAACAGGCCATCCATTGCACACGCCGCTTCATTCTAGAATATGCTATTAACAGTGTGCATGGGTGTTGAGTCTGGGTGTGTAACTAATGTAAAAGACCTGACTAAAAAGAGATAGAAGAGAGAGAGAGCGAGCTCTATAGCTTTGCCTTATTCCTGTTTATTAGTTTACCATAACATATTTGTTCATAAGCATGCAAACAGAATATGTATGGAATATGTGTGGAGCATAATGGGAGATTACCTACAGAATTATTATGTTGGCACTAACTTTCTATTAACCCTTTCACTATCATGCTGAGCACCAAGCTAGAGGGTGGGAAGTACCATTTTTATATGGTCTTTGGTATGACCCGGCTAGGACTTCAACCCCCAACCTCCCGGTTGTGGGGCAGATGCTCTATCAACTAGGCCACCACTCTGGAATAGAGAGTTATTACTAGTGAAGTGCTTTGAGTGATTTTTGAGACTAGAAAAGTGCTATATAAGTACAGGTCCTTATCCTTACCTTTTTTTTTTTTTTTTGGTAAATTTTGATTATTTACAAAAAGTTTGTTGATTTTTCATGCAAAAGTGTGCAAAGATTGTTATTTTTGGCCTAAACGTGTTTTGCTTTTTTCCTAAATTTGGCATATTTTTCTTTGCAAATTTAAAAGCTTTGTCATGTGAAGACTTTTTCCATGTAAATTAGTGACAATTTTCGGAATAGAAAGCCGAAGTCACGCCCCCTCGACTTCCGCACATGGGACCTCCATCCATCCATCCATCTTCTACCGCTTTTCAGGAGGTCCGGGTCGCGGAGGCAGCAGTTCAAGCAGAGAAGCCCAGACTTCCCTCTCCCCAGCCACCTGCTCCAGCTCTTCAGAGAGGATACCAAGGCATTCCCAGGCCAGCTGGGAGACATATGGCTCTTTCCACTAGTACTCAGTCGGCCTTACTCTACACTACTTGGCTCTACTCGGTTTGGCTCAGTTGTGTTTCCATTGCAGCTGGGTACGCCTGGGGTGGGTGGGATTTTTTTTACAGCAAGGCGGCACCACACTCCTGTGACGTAAAACACGCGACCCAAGCAAAACATAACATTGCGGCTGTACAAGGCGACTCCTCGGTCTCTGGCTTTTTGTCACCATAAAGGCCAAAAAGGACCACCAGACAAGGGTACAGGCAGCGAGACGAAACACTCTGGAAAAGTACTGGAGTGTCTTGGAAGCCATAGAGCCGAAGACATGAGGATATGGAGTAGATCACATATGACGGTAAGCTAATGATTGCTAATGCTAGTTTGCTTTAAGTATGTCGTACTACATTGTAATGTCTGCAAGTTATCGCTATTAGGTATTAAAATATGTATGCTGTGTGTGTGTGTGTTTCAGATGGCTCTGTTGTGGGAAAATTACCGCTTCAAACCGTGGGTCTGGGTGTTCAACACAGCCTCTCACTGATGTCACCCCAGCTTCACAAACGATCAGTGGTTACAGAGCTTAAGCATGTCTGTAGAAACATTTAGCTTCCTGTACAACAAATTGCTCTGATCTGTGTGAAAATCATGGAGAGACTGCTAAGACATCATGGGACGTACCTGCTCCAGCAGCACTGAGTCTGTGGTGGTGTCATGGCAAAAAGTGTTCAGCTGACACAGCTTGATCGCCAGGTTGTAGTTATGGGGTTATATTAGCCACTAAATATATATTCAACAGGTAAACAGTACTGAGTTAGGTATAATAAGATATATTTGACAATTATGATGCATTTTAGGCCAAAACAAACTTGATCTAGGATTAAAAGCAATTAAAATAATGCAGTCACAAGGTTACATGGAGAAATACTTGATTGACTAGATACATGTAGATACTGTAGAAATATATATTCTCTGCATCAACAATGTACTATACATGCATTCATGTAGTATTGCACTGACAATAAACCTTTGAAATTTTGGCAGATGTGTCTCTTGTTTTATATGTGAAGGTTACCACCAAGTGACATAAATTAAATACTAAAAGATTGGAAAAGCTGTCAAAGAACAATCCAGCAGTTTGAGAAATCACTACTGGTTTGGTGTAAGTCTGCCAACAGAATTATGAACCATAAAGACATTTGTGTTAAAATGTTAAATCCTAACCCAGGGGTGTCCAATCATGTGCCATGGAGGGCCAAGACCCTGCAGGTTCTATGCAGGACATACTGGATGCACTGAGGAGCTCATTTAGCAGCAGACTACATCATCCCAGGTGCACAACCGAGAGGTTTCGTAGGTCCTTCCTACCAACGGCTGTCAGACTGTACAACCTAAGCAGGGCTGCTCGCAGAGATAGCAAAAAGACGTAACAAACTAATAGTTTCTTGAATGCAAAAGATGCAATAGACTTACACAATGGTCCTCTCCGGCATACAACTAGGAACATACCGGTCGCTATGGAGGGTGAGAATATGTATGGGCACACAATCATACCATGTAGGATAACTAAGTAGACGGTTATGCTGTTTCATCCCATCTAGCAACAATGCTCTGCACTGTGTGTGTTTATATATTTACATATTTATTCCATCTAGCTACAATGCTCAGCACTGGGTGTGTTTATATTTATATATCTATATATTTATTCCATCTAGCTACAATGCTCCGCACTGTGTTTTTATATATCTACATATTATTCCATCTAGCTACATTGCTCCGTACTGTGGGTGTTTATATACTTGCACATTTATTCCACCTAGCTGCAATGCTCCGTACTGTGGGTGTTTATATATTTACATATTTATTCCATCTAGCTACAATGCTCTGCACTGTGTGTGTGTGTGTGTGTGTGTATATATATATTTTATAGTAATATGTGCATATGTATATTAGCTGCTCTTGCTTGCTTGTTTTTTTTCTTGCCTTCTGATTGTTGCTCTGAGTGTTGCTATCCCTGTGCTGTTGCAATCCTGGAATTTCCCCGTTGTGGGACTAATAAAGGCTTATCTTATCTTATCTTCTCTCTTCTACCCAGTCTCTTCAGCAGGTGTTCTCACTGATCAGCAATCAGTGGAAGAAATTCAGTGGAATCTGCTGTTGAAGACACTGGTGGTAAAGCCTGCAGGGTCTTGGCCCTCCGTGGCACATGAATGGACACCCCTGCCCAAACCCATTATGATAAAGTACAGATGCTAATATGGCCCAGAGTTCCTCCATATACTGGTACTGTCACTAAAGTGTGCAGTGTCTTCTGCACTGGCACATCCAACAATACAGTCTTCAGTAAATAAAGTAATTGTTTTGGTTACTTTTTCTTAAAAAAAAAATGAGCCATTATTTTCAAAGTCACTGATAAATGATTTGTACTGTTGACTCTTTTCCCACCAGTGTCTTAACAGACAAAACAGAAAATCATGATGCAAACACATAAGTTATTAAATTGTTTATTACAATCAGCAGCAAATTCCAGATTATTCAAAATGTGCAAAATTCAAACTGGAAAAAAACAAAAAACAAACTTAGAATGGATCACACACGCCGGCCATGCTGCCTCACTGAGAAGCAGCTGGGATGTGCTGCTCAAGCTGGTCCCAGTTCAGCAGATCTTCAGCCTACATCTCTGTAAATAGTGACGCAAGGTCCGGTTTGGGGTGGATCGTTTCCCTCTTGTGTAGACAAAAGACAGAAATGGATGGTGGTTAATTAATTTAAAGTAGAACTGAACTGAACGGCATTGAACAGCACTGGGTGATAGTACATACAATTATAAAGATAATTTATCATTGGCACCCCCTCCACAAATCCCGGAATCTTGGAGAAAATCGCGATTTTGAATTTCCCGCCCTGAAAAATCAGACAAATCTGCCGAAGTGCAGCCGGAGTTCCGCGTGACGTCACGAGTGTGATCCAGTCCTCATGTTTACCATTGTGAGCACGTCGACACTGGTTGTTTTTGGTGCATTTTGTCGTGATAGTCGACTACAAAACACTTCCAACACCTGGGAAGATCTGTTCAGTGGCCAAGGAAAGCTGTCATGGCGACGAAAGAAAAGAAAGGGGGAGGAAAAGCGACCGGGAAGCGATGCGTTTCTAGATATACAGTGATCACTCACTTATCGCGTTTAATGGGGACCAGAACTGACCGCGAAAAGTGAAAAACCGCGAAGTAGCGTCACCCCCCCACCAAGGGCGTCACAAGCACTATTTTGCACAAAAAGGCACAAGAGAACAGCGAAAAGTGCCACTAAGCAACACGAGCGATAAAGAACAATGAATGCGGTCTTCCTTCGCTGGGTAAAACGTCTCGGCCAATCAGCTTGCGAGGTAAAACGTCTCGGCCAATCAGCTTGCGAGATTCCCGAGCGGTGAAGAGGTGGGCGGAGAGGAGTGGAGCGGTGGTCAGAGAGGTAGATTTTGAGCTGTGCGGGCTCTCCGTGTTGATACCTGATGTTCTAATGAGAAGGCAGGGAGACTACATTAGAACATCAGGTATCAACACGGAGAGCCCGCTCTCCCCGGCTCCCCAGCCCGCTCGGGAATCTCGCAAGCTGATTGGCCGAGACGTTTTACCTCGCAAGCTGATTGGCCGAGACGTTTTACCCAGCTTCGCTCCCTGCCGAGCGCCTATACCCAGCGAAGGAAGACCGCATTAAACGCGATAAGTGAGGGATAACTGTAATAAGTTGGAAAAATGCTGATGTTTTTTGATTGATTTTTTTTTTCCCCCCTTTTTTATTGTTAATTTTCCTTATCCTGACACCCCAAACATGCCAAAGTAAAGACTCACTATTCTGTATTCAATAAGCGACTCTCCTCCCCATCACTGCTGCGGTCTGAGTCGGTGCTGGAATCCCCCGAAAATTCTGGCTCTAATCTGTACGGTTCGATGCCTCCCTCGCTCTCTTCCTGTTCACTTGACACTCCTGCATCCTCCTCTGTCTTGTCACTGATCCTGAATGCCTCTTCACTCTGAAAACTCTGGTGTTCTTGACTGCTGGAACTGCTATCATCTGCCATTGTTGTTTTGATAAGGGTCACAATCGTGACGTCACGCAGCGTCGTCTGCACTACTTCCGATTTGTTTGGCACTGCCAGCCAGAGGCAAAAGTTTATTGGCTTATAGCTTGGCCATCGCACGGCCTAAAAATTTCTTTTATGTGTTGAAAAATACAATAGGTAATAAGGAATTAATCTGCTATTCTACTTTTTTGGCAAAAAGGTGAGTTCAGTTCTACTTTAAGTTTAAAACATATTTGGGAAATACACTTGTTGCTAAAAGCCAGCGGTGGAATGTGACAATAAAGTACTTTGTTGTTGTATTTAACCACAATTTTCATGTAGCTGCACTTCAGTAAAGTAGATTTTACAAGGGCTGGGTTATGTTTAAAATCATTTGTTTATACTGTGGCCTCAGCAATCAGAATGAATTAATACATTCACTTGAATGGAATATAGTACTTTAACTGAGGGTGTGCATCACCGAGTATGGAGTCGCTCAGTCAAAATATGGAATTTTTATCAATAAAAGTTTAGCCACCTCTCTGTCACCGCTGTGTCTCTTCTTGCCCTGGCTTCAAGTGTAGGTGGTGATTTGTACTTGTATTGCTAAAATATAAAAGGAAGCACTACAGTGAGTCTCAAATATTTGTAATGTGTCCTGCTATTATAATACTGCATTAGTTTGTTGATGATAGACTAAACTACACATATAAACTAAATTATATTGATAACTGAACACCTCCCATTCCCCAAAGTGCAACATACAGTTATGAATCTAACTCACAAAGGATCACACAAGTGATCTGACAAAAAAAAAAAAAATACATTAACAAGTGGTTTATTTTACAGTTGATGTGCCATTCATTTTCAATTATTCTGTAATTAATATTCACACAATCAAATAAATCTCAGTTCAGTCCTGCCAAAAACATGCAAGTTAGGTTAATTGGTTATCTGTGTTGGCCTTGCGATGGACTGGTGATCTGTCCAGGGTGTACTCTGCCTCTCACCCAAAGATGCTAGGATAGGCTCCAGCCCCCCCGCGAAAGGATCAAGTGGAAGAAGATGGATGGATGGATGGAAATTGTGCTACTTTGGTTTTAGCACTTTACCTATAAAAACAAAGGATTTCAGTACTTTCCACAGTGGCAAGGTCCGTTGCAGGGTGGCTGCTTTTCCTTTCCTCTTGTCTAGACCAAAGACAGAAATGGATGGTGGTTAGTTAACCTCTTGTACTCCGGGATACCGCAGGCGGTCACGTCTCTGCGTACTAGTGCGCCCTCGTGCAAAAAGCTGCATTTCCGTTCTTCCACTACAGACACAGCCGTGAACAGAAAGCCAAAGGAGTGCTTTGATTGGTTTAGATTTGATTGACCTCTCATTCGACTAATAAGAGCCTTGAATTGGGTTTCTGAAACCTTGAAGAACCAATAACTGAAAACCTAGCAAGAAGGACCCGCCTACCAACGGCTGCGAATACAGCGAGCCAATTGAAGCAGAGAAGTTCGACGATTGAAAGCGTGCGTCCCGTGCGTAAAATCTGTTTTGTGTAAGCCGCTGTGTGTGACGATAGCGTTCGCCAGTGTTTTTTTCTTACTACTGTTCTTATTTGTTTTGAAAAATCGTTCGCCAAAACCACAATCATGGAAGCGCAAAACCGCAATAATGGAATCATGGTTTGACCGGGTCGCGTGACCAGAACCACGAGTCGTAACAAGCGGACTAGCGTCATGTTCGTCTGACAATGAGGAAGAGATGTTCGCCAGCGACACTGCTGTTGTGGACAGGTAAGTGTTATAAGCTAAATTATTCTTTATCCCTGAAAATTGTAATCAAAATGACTTTTGACCAATCGGTAAATTACAGCTGTGCGTCATCTCCACATGACGGACCGGACTGGCGCACGGTGGTCCGGTCCGTCATGTGGCGATGACGCACAGTGCGCCGAGAACGGTCCCCCCCACCCCCCCGCTACTCCTCTGTAGCGGATTGCAGATATATTGCAGATATTTTAGTACAACTGTGCGTAGTAGACCGCGGCGCACGGTCCCCGCGGTCCGTCATGTGGCGATGGACGATGTCCATCCTCTGTAGCGGGGGAGAGGTGGAGTTGTTATCCTCTACATTACAGATATTTTAGAATAATTTTTATTGCACTGTAGATTATTTTTCTTGTAAAAAAAAAAAAAAAAAAAAAGCCACACATTTTTTACGTGGCATGCTTCTTTGTGTGTGGGGGCTTGTTTGTTCATTCATTTATTCATGAATGAATAAACAACCCCCCCACACACACACACAGCCCTGAGTTTCACCTTTCATTAGAGCCCAAGATGAAGCTTCTATATTGAATCATTCAAAAGTTACAGACGTTTTTCCAAACTGTGCCATTTGGCACAGTTCAAAAACGCCTGGGAACAACCTGACAAAAAAGCTGTGTAATATATTCATTTTTTGTGGTATTGTTACAAAATTTTGACCTCAGCTGGATAACACTTGGTTCTACATTTCTGTTGCATTTTCCAGCCCGGATCTGACAGCTGTGTGTTATTTGCAAGTATTTGTATCCAAAAAAACACCCAGGCAAACTTTATTTTCTTCAAGTTCAGTATGTTTAGATGACTGTTACTCAGTGGCAGGAGCACTTAGAGAGATTATGACTGTTTTGCCAAAAAATTCAAAGTGTTTTCTTTTAAATGAGACCAACCCCATGAAGATGCTGCAAAGGGTTGAAGAACAGCTTTTGATTTACTTTGAGTACGTTATTTTTAGGCGTTTTTAGGGAAATTGACCAGAGTGCAAGGGGTTAATGCAAGTTTAAAACATATTTGGGAAATCCACTTGTTGCTAAAAGCCAGTGGTGGAATGTGACAAAGAAGTGTTTCATTGTTGTATTTAACCACAATTTTCATGCAGCTTCACTTCAGTAGATTTTACAAGGGCTGGGTTACATTTAAAATCAATTGTTTTTACTGTGGCCTCAGCAGTCAGAATGAATTAATACATTCACTTGAATGGAATATAGTACTTTAACTGAGGGTGTGCATCACCGAGTATGGAGTCGCTCAGTCAAAATATGGAATTTTTATCAATAAAAGTTTAGCCACTGCTCTGTCACTGCTGTGTCTCTTCTTGCCCTGGTTTCAAGTGTGGGTGGTGTTTTGTACTTGTATTGCTAAAATATAAACGGATGCACTATAATGGGTCTCAAATATTTGTAATTTGTCCTGCTATTATAGTACTGCATTAGTTTATTGATGATAGACTATAAACTACACATATAAACTAAATTATATTGGTGACTGAACAACTGCCATTACCCAAAGTGCAACATACAGTTATGAACATAACTCACAAAGGATCACAAGTGATCTGACAAAAAAAAAAAATACATTAACAAGTGTTTTTTTTTACCATTGATGTGCCATTCATTTTCAATTATTCTGTAATTAATATTCACACAGTCAAATAAATCTCATTTCAGTCCCTTTTATATTAAGTGGAAATTGTGCTACTTTGTCCAGAGTGTACCCTGCCTCTCACCCAAAGATGCTGGGATAGGCTCCAGCCCCCCCCCCCCCCGTGACCCAAAAAGGATTAAGCGGAAGAAGATGGATGGATGGATGGATGGTTTTGGCACTTTACCTATAAAAGCAAAAGATTTCAGTACTTTCCACAGTGGCAAGGTCCGCTGTGGGGTGGCTGCTTTTCCTTTCCTCTTGCCTAGACCAAAGACAGAAATGGATGGTGGTTAGTTAAAGCAAGTTCAAAACATACAGGTACATCTCAAAAAATTAGAATATCATGAAAAAGTTCAATGTTTTTGTCACTCATTTCAAAAAGTGAAACCCATATATACTGTAGATTCATTACACGGACAGTTTTAAAAAAAAACTGTTAAAAAAAAAAAAACACGGACAGTGATATATTGCAAGTGTTTATTTTAATTTTGATGATTATGTCGATCCCAGCTCCCGACCAACAGTGATCTGTGTGGAGTTTGCATGTTCTCCCCGTGTCTGCGTGGGTTTACTCCAGGATTTCTCCGGTTTCCTCCCACATGCCAAAAACATGCAAGTTAGGTTAATTGGCATCAAACTGGGGATTCTAAATTGTCCTTAGGTATGAATGTGAGAATAAATGGTTGTCTGTCTCTCTGTGTTGGCCCTGCGATGGACTGGCGATCTGTCCAGGGTGTATTCTGCCTCTCGCCCAATGATGCTGGAATAGGCTCCAGCTCCCCCGCGACCCGAAAAGGATTAAGCGGAAGAGGATGGATGGATGGATGGCTACACCCCATGCCAACCAACATTTCAACAGCCAACATTTCTATTTAAAAACTATTTTTTAAAATTAATTTTATGTAATATTCTAATTTTTTGAGAAACTATTTGGGGTTTTCAGGGGCTGTAAGCCATAATCATCCAAATTAAAATAAACGCTTGAAATATATCACTGTCTGTGTAATAATAAGTATTAAGTATAAGTATTATAATAATAATAGTATTATAATAATAATAATATATGGATTTCACTTTCTGAAATGAGTGACAAAAAATATTGAACTTTTTCATGATATTCTAATTTTTGGAGATGTACCTGTATTAGGGAAATACACTTGTTAAAGTTAGCGGTGGGATGTGACAAAAATGCTTCGCTTCCCTGACCAGTGAGCACCCCAGGATCCACTCTGTACATGTACAAGTACATTATCAATCCAGGGATTTATAGTGGAACAGCACAACAACACTGTTCCAACACTTTTTTGGGAAAAGCCACAGAATAGGTGTTTAGGTCTATTCTGACGCTTTAGAAAATTATATGAATCACTTTTTAAATCACTGGTTTGAAAATGCACTTGTATATGTTGAGATTTTGGATCCTGGGGTCCACTTGACCTGTAAAAACACAACACTCCCGAGGGTGGCTAACCCCTGGCATGTAGAAACAGATTCTAGATAGAAACTAGAAAAGCACTCGGAGAGCACAGACCTCCGCCAAGTGCCACAGTTCCCCCCCATACAGTGTTTGTGTGTACGTTTTCAGATTCCTTGACCATGAAAACATATGACTAGCAATTGGATCGACAATGATAGGATTAGTGGTTCAGTAGTAAAAGCATTACCTCCTTGGCGGAGGTAATAAACTGAAGTGTTGGTGTTGTGTCCATCTCCTCCATCTGCAAAGTGTCAGGCTGCGACCTGTCAAGGCATACCTCATGCCTCCCTTATTGGGGGGGCTTTCACACCTGTACTGACCTCATGCCTCCCTTATTGGGGGGGGGCTTTCACACCTGTACTGAGTACTTAAAAACTGTATTTATCGGCAGATGAAAGAAAACTGAAGCAAAAACAAACAAACAAAAACTAAGCAAACAGCAACTGCAACATGAACTATTTCAAACATATTTATTCAAATGTACACTTATATGGACACAATCCTGAGCCATAACTTTTTGGTAATGTGAAAATAATAAGCCAAGTAGCACAAAAAAATTGAGTGCTCTTGCTGTCAGGAAACACTGTTGGCACCAAATCACTGAAGTGATCTGCCACCAATGGGGGTAGATTGTGCTCTGCCACAAAATGACAAAACATCACTTCTGCTAGTGATGCATTGGATTTGGAAGGCGTCGGTTCTCTCACTGGCTGAAAATGTTCATCCATCGATCGAATTTGGCTACACAGTTTTTGTGGCCCCGTGTAGCAAAGTGCGACTCCAGGTCGAAAATCCCTGATGCAGTCACTTTTAGCATTAGAGTCACACATATCAGGCGCAGCATTACTGGCGCCGGGATTCCTCTCTGTTCCGGAGCCGCAGGACAAAAGAAGGTGCGATAATGGTTGCCGTGGGTTTTATTGGGTTTGCGCTCCGCGGAAGAAAGAGGATTTGGAAACCTCCCCGGCAGAGAGCTGGTTTTTGCGCAGCCCCTATGGCTGGCCGGGGAATTTCTGCCAAATAATCCGGCGCCGGACAGCTGCCCGTCTCAGCTTTTGCAGCGTAGCGCAAACACAGGCACTCTGACGGGCCCTGCCCACCACTGTTTTCTGCGTGCTTTTGTGCCTAAAACTTTGAAGAAGGCGGAGTTTGTGTTCATCAGACACGACGACCAGTGCCCTCTATTGCCCCTGCACACATGTTGAAAAACTTTGAAGAAGGCGGAGTTTGTGTTCGTCAGACACGACGAGCAGCGCCCTCCACTGGGCCTGCACACATGTTGAAAATGGCCGTATGTCACAATGTTAAAGAATCCTTTAAAAAATTCCTGTATCCAGACGGTGATCCGGATCATCCCCAAAATTTAATCAGTTCTTCCTTGTACCATTTCCAACAAGGCCTGAAAGTTTCATTGAAATCCGTCCAAAACTTTTTGAGTTATCTTGCTAACCAACAGACAAACAGACAAACGCTGGCAAAAACATTACCTCCTCCTGGCCTCCGGCCTGGCGGAGGTAATTACACACAACTTAATGCACAGCACCAAAGTGCAACATGTACACAAACCAGGACTTTAACCAGGATTAGCATCCATCCATCCATCCATCTTCTACCGCTTTTCCGGAGGTCCGGGTCGCGGAGGCAGCAGTTCAAGCAGAGAAGCCCAGACTTCCCTCTCCCCAGCCACCTGCTCCAGCTCTTCAGAGGGGATACCAAGGCGTTCCCAGACCAGCTGGGAGACAGTCTCTCCACCGAGTCCTGGGTCTGCCCCGGGGTCTCCTCCCAGTGGGACGTACCTGAAACACCTCAAGTGGGAGGCGTCCAGGATTAGCATATTTCATCATTTTGCTCTCACAAGCGAATACTTTGGACAAAGCAAGCTCGAATCAGCAGAGTTGGCTACTAGCTAGCCAGCTACTAGCTAACACTCGTTAGCCAGCACAGGACAGCATTGTATTGCTCAAAAAAGGTGAGCTTACCACCAAAAGGATAAATAAGCGAAAAGATGCATAATATCACAAATCACTCACCATCGATGGCTCTCTCACTTTCATCTTCAGCTTGTCCGTAGTCCGGTTCTATGCTGGGCTGCCATCTGTATCGTTGCGGGGTTGCTCCATGACGCTCTGGATACTGATATCTGCCACCAAGCACAGAAAACTCCACACCTCTTCGTTGGACCACGGTGTAGATTTCCGCGAAACCTACAACGCCATCTCTATTAATATCGTGTTTACTCGGTGACCGAGTTTACTCCGTGAACTTTTGCAAATGGCGGTTTGGCGATTCTTCAGAAGACAGACGCTTTTGTGACGTTACGCCCTGACCAACCAGTGGCCTGCAGTCTGTTGATGTCACATTTTCGGCTCGACTCAGCGCGGCTGTACCCTGGCCTTGAGTCGGTACTAAAATAGTATCTGGTACCTGGTACCAGGTACTAATGGAAAAGGCTACAAACCGGGCCGAGTAGAGCCGAGTAGGGCTGAGTGGGGACTAGTGGAAAAGGGCCAATAGTCTCTCCACCGAGTCCTGGGTCTGCCCCGGGGTCTCCTCCCAGTGGGACGTGCCTGAAACACCTCAAGTGGGAGGCGTCCAGGAGGCATCCTAATCAGATGCCCATACCACCTCAATTGACTCCTTTCAATGTGGAGGAGCAGCGGTTGTACTCTGAGCTGCTCCCGGATGACTGAGATCCTCACCGTATCTCTGAGGGTGAGTCCAGCAATCCTACGGAGAAAGCTCATTTCAGCCGCTTGTATCCGTGAGCTCGTTCTTTCGGTCATTACCCAAAGCTTGTGACCATAGGTGAGAGTAGGAACGTAGATTGACTGGTAAATCATGGGACATGATTGGTCCCACATGGGACCTTAAATCAGAAAAAAATCTCCATTGAAATGAATAGCAAGACCGAAATTATCTTTTGATTCTGATTGAATTTTTCCATGAGTTACACATATATTTGTCAATTTAACCAGTTGAGGTTTTATGTCGCAGATCCGCACCATCTGCATGGACCCTCTGGTGGCAAAGATTTTTTCAAGAAAATATTCAGTTTAGATATCACAAATTAAAAGGCTGCAACTTGAAAGTGGTAAGAGATCATGGCTTACTGTAAATGAGAAAGATGTAGAATATGATCCAAAGTTTATGATAGGAGTAAATTTATGCATCTAATTTGCATAATGTGACGGCAGCCATATCGGATTACATAACGTTTGGTCAAAGTGGACTTTGAACATATTTACACAAAGGATGGTTTTGTTTGTTTTTGGCTGCACGGTGGCGCAGTGGTTAGCACTGCGGCAGCACAGTTTACCCTTGGCTGGGGGATTGTGGGGATCGTGGGATCGTGGGTTCGATCCCAGCCCCCGACCAACAGTGATCTGTGTGGAGTTTGCATGTTCTCCCCGTGTTGCGTGGGTTTACTCCGGGATTTCTCCGGTTTCCTCCCACATGCCAAAAACATGCATGTTAGGTTAATTGGCTGTTCTAAATTGTCCCTAGATATTTGTTTCCTATAGGCCCTTAGAATAGAGGGTTAGTATTAATGAAAGCGCTTTGATTGGTCTTTGTGACTAGAAAAGCGCTATATAAGTGCAGGTTAGTTAGTTAGTTAGTTAGTTAGTTTTTGTTTTTTATTATCTTACCTTCAAAATATATGAACCAGAAAATCAGTAGAATGTAAACAAACTGATAAAAACATCAGACCTACCACACGTCATGTGTCACCATGTGTCCGTGTGCTCATCCCCGGTCCTTATTTTGTCTTCTGTTGGTCATTTTCGCTTTCTCTCCCACATCCAGAAACTCTTACATTTATCTTCTGATTTATTCCGTCTCAATTTCGGTTAGACAACGCCGCAGAACCAGCAGTATTGTCCTCTCCATCACGTGCAGCTTTGTCAATGGCAAACGAAAAGTGTACATGTGCTGTGCTGTCCAGAAGGTAAATATTTCCCTTCAGAAGCTAAATAATCCCTTTCAGAATCATAGTTGGTGAAATTTAGAGCAAATGCTTCTCCCCTGTTGAATTATATGTTACGCAATTGTTTATACGTCTCTTCTTCTGCACCCCGGAAGTGATATCAGATTCGAACAAATTCTGGACGGCTGAGCCGAGTCCTCTAGAGAAGAACGGCAGGTTAAAGGATTAACCAGGTTCTCTGAAACATGAGTGAGGTATCTCACTATGGGACACACTCACCCGCGGTGTCCCCAGAAGCCCTATAACACTATGCCAGTCTTGACTGGCAAGAAATGTGACGTCTGCTCTTCGGAGGAGGAGCCACCTCCTCCTATAAGAGTCTGACCATGACACACGCTCCCCAGTCTTTGTAAGCTCGCCTCTTC
Organism: Pholidichthys leucotaenia; assembly: GCA_020510985.1. Classification (NCBI taxonomy): domain Eukaryota; kingdom Metazoa; phylum Chordata; class Actinopteri; order Cichliformes; family Pholidichthyidae; genus Pholidichthys; species Pholidichthys leucotaenia. The sequence continues at coordinate 203,632,618 of CM035843.1, read as the reverse complement.
CTCACTCCAGGCAAGGAGGGGGGTCTGGTGAGATACCTCACTCGTGTTTCAGAGAACCTGGTTTATCCTTTAACCTGTCGTTCTCTTTCAACATTCGTTTCGGTATCTCACTATATCGTGTCGTAGCTCCCATCTTGCCAGACCAGCTTACTCTCAGACCACGTAATATTACAACATGTTAGATGTTGATCCTACACTCAAAACACTGTGTGACAGCGACGGTGTGGTAACATCCAACCTGTAAAATTTTGTGAAGGTGTGCGGAGATGCCCAGCTGGTAGCTGCACAAACCTCTTCCACGGAGACACTACGAAAGAGTGCCTACGAAGTGGTCATGCCACGTGTGGAATAAGCACGTAAACCTGGCAGGGGCTGAAGGCCTTTGCACTCATATGTTTTGACGATCACCTCCACGATTCAGTGCGCTAGACGCTGCTTCATGATGGGTTTTCCCAAACTGGATGTGGCCCATGACACAAACAGCTGATCAGATTTCCTAAACCCAGCTGTCCTGGCCACGTATGCATGTAGTGCATGGACAGTGCAGAGTGTGTTAAGCCTCTCCTGCTCCTCACCGGAAAAGGGAGGATGGCAGATGGCTGATAATTCAATTGGATGGTTGGAAACTGCAGGATTGAAAATTTTTGGCACAAAGGCGGGGTTAGGTTTGAGTACAACCTTAGAATCCCCTGCCAAAAACCGCATACATGATGGGTTCACCGACAATGCATGGATGTCACTCACGCACTTAGCAGATGCCAGCACTAACAGTAGCACTGTTTTCAAGGAGAGTGTCTTGAGATCCACCTGATGGAGGGGCTCAAAAGGTGGGCGAGATAAACTATTCAGCACGATTGTGAAGTCCTACGGGGACATTAGTCTCCTCGTGACCGGTCGTAAATGCCGCACTCCTCTCATAAACTGACAAATAAGCGGGTGGCGTCTCGCAGTTTTGTTTCCAAAGCCAATGTGGCATGCTGAAATAGCAGCCAAATACACCTTGACTGTAGAGAAGGCAAGACCTTTATCCAACAGCCCCTGCAGGAATGTTAGAATAATGGGAATGGGGCTCTGAAAGGCCACCACTCCTGCCTTTACGCACCAGTTTTCAAATGCACGCCATTTACAGTCATACGCAAAACGCGTAGAGGATGCCCTGGCATTCTGAATAGTGGCGATGACATTAGGAGGAAGTTCGTTAGTGGCCAGGTTCATCCTGTCACCGGCCAGGCCCATAGGGCCATTCGCTCCAGGTAAGGATGAAAAATCTCACCCTGTGCCTGTGACAGGAGATCCCTCCGTAGAGGAAGGACCCATGGCTGATCGTTCAGCACCTGGAATATCTCCGCTAGCCAGGTTTTCCATGGCCGAGATGGGGCTATTAGGATCAGAGTTAAGTTCCTCTTCCGCGCTCGGGCAAGAGTAGGAGTGATCAGCTCTAATGGAGGAAAGGCGTACAGGGGAATGCGTGGCCACTTGTGCGCCAACGCGTCCAACCCCAACGGAGCCTGTTGATCTGTCAGGGAATAAAACAGCGGGCACTGAGCATTCTCTGTCGCTGCAAAGAGATCGACCACGGCTTGGCCGTATCTCTCCCATATTTGGGCCAGTACCTCGCTGTGGAGTTTCCAATCCTTGTAGCAGGGGTTGGCCCTTGATAACAGATTGGTTCCCCGATTCAAAACGCCTGGTACGTGGGTAGCTGTCAGGGATAGTAACCGAGTGCTGTTCGACATAATCAGTCTGTGTGCCAACATGGTCAGATGAGGAGAGTGTAGCCCTCCCTGCCTGCTGATGTATGACACCACAGTCGTATTGTCTGTTCTGACTAAAACATGGCGACCCTTTAGATGGGGCAGAAATTGTTTTAAAGCCAGAAAAATGGCTATGAGTTCCAGACAGTTTATGTGAACTGACTGCATTTGTGGGCTCCATGTGCCAATCACTGTTCTGCCTTCGTGTGTGGCTCCCCAGCCCAGATGAGAGGCATCTGTTGTGATCACCTTTCTCACCGACACTGTACCCATGGTGATACCAGTTAGCAAGAAAGCCGGGCGCCTCCATGTGATCAGGGCACAGGTGCAGGCTGAGGTGACCAGAACCCTGTGGTGACTGTGACGCATTGGGTCCAGCCCAAGCGACACAACCCACCTCTGAAAAGGCCTCGTGAAGATGGCCCAGTCTTAATACTACGAGTGCTGATGCCATAAGGCCCAGTAGCCGGAGACATAATTTGAATTTTAGCAGAGTTCCTCTGCGAAAAGGCGCCAGACAAGCCCAAAAGGCTTCCACCCTTTCCGTTGTTAGACGCACCCTCAGGGCGACTGAGTCTAGGGATAGTCCTATAAATGTGATGTTTTGCATTAGAGTCAAAACACTCTTTTCTTCATTTATAGTGAAACCCAATCCTGTCAAGTGTGTGATAAGCAGCTCGGTATGCAGTCAAGTCTGCTCCAGTGACTGTGCTGCCAGGAACCAGTCATCTATGTAGGTTGCTAAGCGCAATCCTCTTCCTCTCAGAGGTGCAATCGCAGCCTTGGTGCATTTTATAGACACCCGTGGGCTCAGAGAGACCCAATGGGAGCACCGCATATTGTTACACCTTTCCTTGAAAGGCAAATCTGAGATATTTTCTGTAACCATGTTTACATGGACACAAGTAACTGGATTAGAAGCCTGATCGGAATAAAAATGCTTCATGTAAACACGCCAATCTGAATATTCTGACCTGATTACACTCATTCGGATCAAAATTTCATTCCGATTGAGACGGGTGGGTTATGTATGTAATGACAATAAAGTTGAATCTCATCTCATCTCATTATGCCAATTGTTAATCTGATTGGTGTGCATATAAACACTTACTCCGAAGGTTGGGCAGAAAATATGTTTACTGTGCATGTCTGCACGTCAGCCACACGTCAACGTGACGTATTTCTGCCTTTACAGCAGCTAGCGGAAGACATGGCGGGAGTAAAACAAAACTGGTCTGTATCGTCCTGCTGTCTCCCTCTGTTCGTCATATGCAGAAGTATGTACTGCTGGACTTGTAGCTTCATTATGGAGACCAGCAGAAGCAAAAGTACAGTCTGAATAACACAATACAGGTCCATTTCAAAAAGAGAAAGACACGAAGTGAGGTTTGTTTACATCAGAAGTTGCTTCTTCTTCTACTATTTCCGGAATGTTGGATAATTGTGCGCATGTCAAAATGATTTAGTCCGTTTAAACGTGTGACACATGGAAACGCACGTCCTAGTCGGATCAACTTTTTCAGGATCCATGTAAACAGTAAAATTCTAATCTGAATTGTAATCAGATTGAAGAAATTTTGCCCATGTGACCGTGGCTTGTGAGGAGGGTAAATGGAAATGTGGAAATATGCTTTTTTTTTTTTTAAAAATCTATGCAGACCATCCAATACCGGTAACACACAAAGTGTATTAGCGCCGAGTGTGTGAGCATCCTGAGTCTGAATTGTCTTAAATGTCTGTACAGAACTTGCAGGTCTACTATTGGCCACAAACCTCCCTTCTTTGGAACCAGAAAATATTTTGAATAGAAATCGCTCTGAGCCTGCTCTGGTGGAACTATTTCGATTGCTCCAATTTTCAGGAGAGAGGAAATTTCTTCCTGTAAAATATGAGCTTTTTCTGGTGGGGTCTGAGACCGCAGAATCCCATTGAAATGAGGGGGGCTGTGGCAAACTGGAGTTTTGTAGCCTATGGTCACAGTCCTTATTATCCAGTCTGAAGCCCCGCGCATTCTCCACAAATGCACACGGTCTGCTAAGGGACCTGTGTGGGTGGAAGTAGTGGGAGTATTGGTGGTCCCTGGAGAGAGGCTTCCTTGTCTCACCTAAGGACAATGGCGCCCTCTGCTGGCCATATGGGTGACCCTGATGAACCAAGGATCATTTTGTCCATCCATGCCATTTTTGGGGTGTTGCTACCCTCTAATGGCTGCATGCGTGACAGGATGGTCATGATTTGACCATTTAAATCTGTCATTGCACACACACTTTTTTTTTGTGACTCTGCCCTTGGCTCTTCAGCCTGGCTGTGCACCAGCAAACATTTTATTTTGAACACATGTGACAGGAAAGAACATTTCTCAGTGTTTAAGCACTGGTGTGTGCTTGTGCACTTGTGTGTTTTTGTGAGAATCAGCTGTGGCTCCACTGAGCTCTCTTGCAAATCTGATTTTCTTTTTGCTGTGGTCGTGAACTGTGAACGCCAACGTGGCCTCTGCATGCCTTTTCTGGAGTTTGGAACACACCCGGAACAAAACATCCTTCGGGTGGGGAAGGGCAGGTGTCTGGCTGAGCCTGTCTTGCTTCCCCACAGAGTCTTAGGTAGCACGTTTCTTTTTCTTCACCCACAGGGTGGCAGGAGGAGCAGCTTGGTCCCCTGGTGACACGCTGGTGGTGAAGGATTTTTTTCTTTGCCCACACACCCTGGGGCTCCTGGGGCTTCCGGCTACATTCATTTACCGGGGGCTGGAGCGGTGGTTGGCATTTGGGAATGCAATATGTTGCATGGGTGACTGCCTGGGTGAACGTCAGCCGTGGTGCAGTGGGGGGAAGGGGGGGCCTTCCTGGGTAAACACAGTTGGAGTGCTTCCCCTTCTCTCCTTTTCTCCTCACAACATTTTTGCATAGTGGCAACCACTGGGCTGAATAAGCCTTTTGGGTCCATGGGAACGTCGAGGAGCTGGGTCTTCTCTTTTGGAGACATGCTGGATAGGTTCAACCATCTGGCTTTCTCCTGAGCGATCATCAGTGCCATGGTTCTGCCAGCCGACTGCACGGCACACTTATGTAGACGGAGGCTGAGATCCGTGACCACACACAGCCCGTCCCACAGTTCTGTAGCGGGTGAAGAAGAAATGTCGTCCCGTAGTTCGGCTTGGTAGGCGAGCAGCAGGGACAATGCATTTAACGCTCTCACCGACATGGCCACCACCTTGTAGCTTTTCTCTGTCACGGAGGACTGGAAGCTGTCAGCTTTGGATGGTAGAACGGGGCTCGCAGAGGTCATGCTGGACTTCTGGGCTGGATGGAGGTGGGAGGCCACAAGAGGTTCTACTGGAGGGAGGTGGGAAAAGCCCTTCTTTTCCATATTGACCCAGTCTACCGCTGACCCTCCTTGGACAGGGTTTTTGGCAGACAAAAGATTGCTTCATGAGGGGGTCGCCTCTTCCAGGCATTCAGGGAAAACCGGCAGAAATTGTCCGGTGGAAGTTTTGGCCCTTGGGAGGCGCTTTCCCTTATAGCGGGATGTAGTCATCTCAGAAAGGGCTTCAGGCTATAAGATGCCCAGCTTTGCAGCTGCTCTCTTACAGACTTCATGCAGGTCTGAACTAGCAGGGGTTGGTGCCCCACAGCTAGCCCCACTCACCTCCGTTGGCTTTGCAGCCAGCGGGATGTCAAACGGACCGACGTCTTGCTTATCCTCATCAGAGTCAAGGCTTATAGACTGGTCGTCCGATTCTGAAAAAGTCCATGTGAGTTCACAGTTGTCCGCCCGTAGGTCGGAATCGTGCTCAACATGTAGAAAAATCGGGGATACCTCATCCATGTGGTCACCCCAGTTGGTTCCGGGGAGAATGGTGTCTCATCCGATGCGCTCCGCTGGTTCCTGTGATGGCGGGATAGACGCTGTCATCAGAGGGTCCTCAGCTGACAAGCTAACTTGGCGTGCTAGACGACGACGGTGAGTTTTGGCGGAGAGACGTGCACAGTGTTCGCAGCTAGCTGGTGATGTGAAAGCCTCGTGGGCATGTTGCAGCCTGAGACAGGCGGCACACGTGGCGTGGGTGTCTGCTCCAGCTGTCTTGTTGCCACAGGTGCATGTTTTGGCCGGTAGCTTAGCTCGTTCCATGGTGAAGAAGGCTCTGCTCTGGTAAAGAAAATGCTCGCTAAATGAAGCACGCGCTGTTTTTTTTTTGTTACTTATTTGTACCCGTAGGTAGACTTGGTTTGCAGTCTGGTGACAAGCCACCGGCTGCTGGTCGCTGCGTGCGCGAGCGCCCTAAACCTACATGTTTTTGGTGTGCGGGAGGAAACCGGAGAAATCCCGGAGTAAACCCACGCAACACGGGGAGAACATGCAAACTCCACACAGCTCACTGTTGGTCGGGGGCTGGGATCGAACCCACGATCTCATGATCCCCGCTGGTTGTACCTAGTCGCGTAAAGTTACTGTTTGGAGACCGTCTAGCTATAGCTCAGACAAAAAGGCACAGCAGTAGGTAGTGCCCGGTGACCGAGTGGTTAGCTCGTTCTTACGGACAGTTAAGCTAGCCTGTTAGCCGGTCCTACCATCTGAGAGGAGCTTCTGGGAGCAAGAAGAGTGAAAAGACTGGGGAGCATGCATCACGGTCAGGCTCTTATAGGAGGAGGTGGCTCCTCCGACGAAGAGCAGATGTCACGCTTCTTGCCAGTCAAGACTGGCGTAGTGTTATAGGGCTTCTGGGGACACCGCGGGGGAGCGTGTCCCATAGTGAGATACCGAAATAAATGTTGAAAGAGAACAGTAAGCTATATGTGTCCGCCATCTTGTGATGTGAAATGGTTGGTACATCTGGGTTTATTTTGTTTTGGTTTTTTTACATACTTTTTGACCTATCACGTGACAGGTGCCTATCTGCGACACCAACCGCAGGAGAGGTAGATCATGTAATCAAATTTAATCCTTAAGAAGCTAAAAGATAATTTTCCACGTAAATAATGATGTGGGTTGTTGTCTAACTGTTAAGATAAGATAAGCTTTTATTAGTCCAGGTGTAAGGTTGTGAAAATATATAAATTAAAAAACTACAAACACAGTCACATACCTGACGTCATGTGTTCAAAGAGCATCCAGGGTGAAGTAACTAACAGTCCTCTGGATCAGCTGCAGCTCTCAAAATACAAAACATTTCTGTTGTTTTTCTCCTCTTTGGATCCTTCTTTCATCAGTCAGAAAACAGGAAGTGAGTTTTGAGAGGGAAGCCGCCATGATCGTGTTTGGTGATGTGGGACGATGGGAGATGTAGTCCACTCAGTGTTTTCACAAAAACTAAATATTATTCCGTTAATGTACAACAGCCGACAACTTTAATTATGTGGAAAATTATCTTTTAAATTGACAAACATCATATGTGTAACTTGTTGCAAAATTCGATGGGGATCAAAAGATAATTTCGCTCTTGCCATTCATTTCAATGGAGATTTGTGGAAGTAGAGGGGGTGTGACTTAGGTTCTCTATGTTATAACTTTTCACAATTTTTAAAATATTTTTTGGCATAATCTTCTGCTTTTCTTATAAGCTTGTCTGATGTGATTGTTACTTTTTTCAGGTAAAAATGCTGCCTTATTCATACAAATATTTGCAATTGTTTTCCAATAAAATTGTAGCTTTTTATGATAAACTTGTGTCTTTTTTCTTGCCAATTTGTACATTTGTTTCCATATAAAATTGCAACATTTTCCCTAAATTTCAAGTATTTTTGACATAAATTTTCAGCTTTTCTCATAGATTTATTATATTTTTCTTTGTAAATTTATTAGCTTTGATGGGTAAAACTGCAGCATTCCTTACTTAAATCTTAGTGGTATCACCTTAATTGCAATTAATAGCTTTTGATTGTGATTAATCACACTGGGTGAGTTGATCTCATTAAATGCATGAAGTGAGATGCAAATTCATGTGATTAATCATGATTAAAACTACATACTGGTTGAAGCACCCTGTGTGTAATGAATAGTGGTGAAAGTTTTAAATGCGATCAGATGGGATTAATCACGATTAAAGTGAAACCATTAATAAATTTATTATATTTTTCTCATAGAACTCCAACTTTTTCTAATAAAATTATTTCTTTTCCAGAAATACAAATTTGGGTAAGAAAAATGTCACATTTCTCCCCTAAATGGTGGTGGACTGCCGCAGGCATGGGCAGCCCCTCACAGCACCAGTAAATATACAGGGAACAGACATCGAGATGGTGACATCCTATAAGTACCTGGGTGTTCATCTGAACAATAAACTAGACTGGTCACACAATACTGACGCACTCTACAAGAAGGGACAGCGCAGGCTGTTCCTGCTGAGGAGACTCAGGTCTTTTGGTGTACAAGGGGCGCTGCTGAAGTCATTCTATGACACGGTGGTGGCATCAGCCATCACTTTTGGAGTGGTCTGCTGGGGCAGTGGCATTACTGCAGCCGATAGGAAGAGACTGAACAAACTGATTAAGAAAGCTAGCTCTGTCCTGGGGCAGCGCCTTGATCCAATGGAGGAGATAAGAGAGAGAAGGACGGTGGCTAAACTGTCATCTCTGCTGGAGTCCGAGTTCCACCCTATGCAGGACATACTGGATGCACTGAGGAGCTCATTTAGCAGCAGACTACATCATCCCAGGTGCACAACCGAGAGGTTTCGTAGGTCCTTCCTACCAACGGCTGTCAGACTGTACAACCTAAGCAGGGCTGCTCGCAGAGATAGCAAAAAGACGTAACAAACTAATAGTTTTTTGAATGCAAAAGATGCAATAGACTTACACAATGGTCCCCTCCGGCATACAACTAGGAATATACCGGTCGCTATGGAGGGTGAGAATATGTATGGGCACATAATCATACCATGTAGGATAACTAAGTAGACGGTTATGCTGTTTCATCCCATCTAGCAACAATGCTCTGCACTGTGTGTGTTTATATATTTACATATTTATTCCATCTAGCTACAATGCTCAGCACTGGGTGTGTTTATATTTATATATCTATATATTTATTCCATCTAGCTACAATGCTCCGCACTGTGTTTTTATATATCTACATATTATTCCATCTAGCTACATTGCTCCGCACTGTGTGTGTTTATATACTTGCATATTTATTCCACCTAGCTGCAATGCTCCGTACTGTGGGTGTTTATATATTTACATATTTATTCCATCCAGCTACAATGCTCTGCACTGTGTGTCTGTGTGTATATATTGTAACGTGCTGCTCGACATGGCGACGTCCCACCGGGAGATTCGAACTCACGCCTCCCGCTCCGGAGTCCCGCACCCTACCTGTGTCGCCAATAGGGTCAACCCACTTGGCAAGCCAAGTAGGGTGCTCATATTGAGTTCGCTACAATATATATTTTATAGTAATATGTACATATGTATATTAGCTGCTCTTGCTTGCTTGTTTTTTTTCTTGCCTTCTGATTGTTGCTCTGAGTGTTGCTATCCCTGTGCTGTTGCAATCCTGGAATTTCCCCGTTGTGGGACTAATAAAGGCTTATCTTATCTTATCTTAAATTTGTGAGTTTTTTTTTTCTTTTTTTTTTTGCATAAAGTTTCAGGTTTTCTCATTTTCTGATTTTCAGGATATTTTTCTCATGAACATGCAACCTTTTTACTTGTAAATGTATTGCTTCTTTTCTTGGAAATTTTTTTTCTCTTTACTTTAGGGAGCCACTGTCTGTGGGCAAAAGAGCCATATGTGGCCCCAGAGCTGCAGGTTGCAGACCCCTGTATTAGCATGACCAAGCCTCTCCAGACAATGCTTCTGGTCATAGGCTAACAGTTGTAGATGTAACCAGTCCCTCCAGCATTTCACGGGATGTTTTTGTGATTGTTGTGGCCCAAAAAGCGTAAATTTGTGTGAGCTTTTTAAAAAAGTTGTGATAAAATTGCGATATTTTGAGGGTTTTTTTTCACTAAAAGTTGTGGAAAGAATTACAAACTTTAAAGCAGATGCTTTTTTCCATAGTTTACTGCAATGATATTCTATAATATCTATATCTATATATATCTATATTTGTCATAAAAATGACCAACACTGTCAGCTACTCTTGCTGAGAGCTTGAATAAAAAGGATGAATAAAATAATTATCTATTACAACAGCTAAATTGCATTGAATGCATGTTAGAGTATAGATTTGGAAATGCTGACGGGTGAGTTTTTTTTTTTTTTTTTTTTTTTTTTTTAAATCACACTTTTTTGCTGAGGTGTTTCATTAATGCTCACTGTAAACACGGAAGTGAGCATGGTACAGCGATGCATTTAATTGGTTAGACCGAGCGTTTGAGTGCTACTCAGGGTCAAATTTGACTGGGAAGGAAGTTGAAGTTGACGAGGATTGGCCAAAATTGTGGGGAAGTTGCAATGATTGGACAAAGTTACAAGGTCGTGCAAAAAATGCAGTGATCGGCTGATTTCATGTGAATTAGTACGATCGCAAAATACCAGAGGGACTGTAATGTCCCGTTTGTCTCCCAGGCTCAGCCACATCTGGACCTGAACACATCTGCTCAGCTGCTCAGAAGACTCTGCATACCCAATGCCATGATGGAGTCGGTGCCAAACAGGCCGCTGGACTATTACACATGTGCCTTCCGTAAGTCAAAGCTGAACAGGTGAGTTCTGGTTGGTTTTAAGTGATCGGTATGATGGTGACTTTGGATTTCTGTGGATGTGACTGTTTCTTTTCCTTTAGATTTCTTGGATGTGACGATAAGGAAACCTACTTCACTAATACACAGAGACACCGTATTGTAAGTACCACATGATAGTAATACACAGATTTAATAAGTAATTACTTATTAGCCCCCCAAGTATGAGAGGGCACATGCTCATGCAGTGATCAGCAGCAGGTGTGGATGGCAGTGTGTTTGTCAGAGTTGTTTGCTAGTTTTATTCGTCTTTTACACTGTTTTTATTGTTGCTAGTTTATAGATTTTTTTGTTAATCTTCAGTGGCGTTATTTTAATGTCTGGGGGAGAAGTTTTGTGTAGATGCTCATGTTTTTTAACCGCATACAAGACTTAATTGGCAGCGAGCAACAAGGAAGTCCTTGCCGTCCCATTCCCCACCTGTGGTGGCTAGTGTTTGTGTCAACGGAGGCTGCCATTACATTTGACTCCTGTCGCTTCTGACCCGGAAAGCCACACAGACCATCTGCAGCACCCCGGGTTGTCACCGGTGCTGATATCCAGGAGTTTCTCCTAGCAGGTGTGCCAACTGTGCTCCTTCCCCACTGTGGGTAGCGGCTCTGCTAGCATGTGGATGTGCTGACCAGCCGGCAGCAGGCATTCCGTCTGGCAGGTGCTCCCCAGCGCTCCCAGCCCTGCTTTCTCTGGAGACCAGCGGATCCAGGACTGCTCCCATCGGGGACGTAGCAGGTTTCACTCTTCATTGCCCTCGCCTCTGGGCTCACACACTATGGATGTACGAAATATTCTTTTAGCCTGGTTAGTGCTGCAGCTAGCCTGGAATATCAGCTACTCGTTCCTCATTACCGATTAGCCTCCCAGACTTAAATACAGCAGAGAGCTGCTTCTTCAGTGGACTACTCGGAGCCCACAGGCCTATCTCAAACCACTGTATCTGACCAACCTCCTGGTGACTCAGTTATGAGAATTTCCCAGTGGCAGCACTCAAAAGACCAGGAAATGAGGATGACGCGGAGGCTCTCGTCTGAGGCTGAGAAACCAGCTGCTCTCCCACATTCCGCTACCTTCAATAATCCTTTCAAATGCTCAATCCCTGTGAAATAAAACTGATGAGCTCCAGGCACATGTGCGCTGCAGTCATGACTTCAGAGATGTCTGCATCCTCGCCTTCACTGAAACCTGGCTGTCTGATAGAGACTCCAGCACCAATGTAAAAGTAGATGGTTTCGGTGCACCCATCTGACTGGACAGGAACGCCACTTCAACAGGCAAGGTATCTGATGGAGTTGTGTGTTTGTCTATTAATGAACGCTGGGTAAAAGTGTCATAGTCCAAGAAAAGCTATGTACTGCTGACATCGAGCTGGTCTCTTTCACTACGTCCTCCATATCTGCTGCGGGAATTTCCCCAAATATTTTTAACACTGGTTTACATACATCCAGGGGCAAACGAGAACAATGCCATCCATTAAGTCATACGCAGGCTCCAATCCATTTCCCCAGATGCACCTAATTTTATTCTTGATGGCATGAACCACTGCTCCCTGAAACATACGGTGAGAGATTTTTATCAATACGTCACATGCCCCACCAGACTTAAAACCTTAGATCTCTGTTTTGAAACATTAAAGGAGCATATAAATCCATCCCCCTTCTGCCTCTGGGCTCATCGGACCATAACTGTATACAACTTATTCCCGTTTACAAGACTGTTCTGAAACGAGGAAAAGTGCAAACATTCTGTTTTAAAGAGTGGAATGCTGATTCCTGTCTTACTTTGCAAGGCTGCCTTGAGGCCACAGACTGGGAAACGTTTAAAGAATCCTCTGCTGACATAAATGAACTGACTAATGCTGCGTCTAGCTGGACCTCATACTGTGAAGACTGTATTATCCCAGTAAAAACTGTGAAAATCTTCCCAAATAGCAAACCATGGGTCTCAAGTTGCTTAAAGAGCCTTTGAAAAAAAGAAGAAAGCCTTTAGGAAAGGAAATAGACTTGATCTACAAAAGATACAGAAAGAAATTAAATATGAGACCTGGGGCTGTAAAAAGAAATATCAAGATAAAATTGAATCACAGCTTAAAACAAACAATCCAGCCTCTGCCTGGGATAGCATGAAACTGATCACAAATCACTGAAATCACACTGATCACTGATCGTAGAAAAGAAGTACGCCTTAACGATTATATATCAGACACAGAATTGGCCCAACGTTTAAATGATTTTTATGCTAGATCTGATGTAAATGATTTTAGAAATACCCATGCCTTAATAAGAAATAACTGTTTATCGGCACCCTCCGTTGCCCCCTTTTTAGGTGTGGATGATGTAAGAAAGGTTTTCAAAAGATGTTAACCTAGTAAAAAGTCCCTGGACCTGACCAAATTAGTGGTCACACAATAAATATATGTGCTGACCAACTTGCCTCTATTTTTAATATTTTAATCCATCTCTTTCTCAACAGAAAATACCCTCCTTGTGGAAGCAATTGATAATTGTGCCCGCTGCCAAAATAAAAAATCCAACCTCACTGAATGACTTTTGACCTATCACCTTAACTTCTCTAGTAATGAAACGATTTGAGAAACTTGTCAAGACAGAGCTCTTAGCAAAAACTGAACATCTATTAGACCATCTTCAATTTGCATATAGAACCAAGAGCGGAGAGCAAGATGCCATTATTACCATGCTCAACCTCCTTAAACATTTGGAGGGGAGTAAAAATCATGCCAAGATGCTCTTCATTGACTTATCAGCTTTTTACACAATCCAGCTACATGTGTTGGTCGAAAAACTAATTAACAACTTTACTCTAGACCAGGGGTCAGCAACCTTTACCACTCAAAGAGCCATTTGGACCCGTTTCCCACAGAAAAGAAAACACTGGGAGCCACAAAAACCCTTTTGACACTTAAAATGAAATAACACTGCATGTTGCATTTATGAAATCAGGGAACTCCTGCAGAGAAAACAAAATTACATTTCTGCATGCAACAAAAACATTTTGAACTCCGAAAAAAAAAAGACGTTGGGTTGAAGGTTGACACTGGGTTGAAAGGAGAGTGCTATTTCTAGCACTGATGACTCCTGATCCTTTGATAAAAATCTCATAACTCCGCTGAAAACAATACCGAAAGCTCAGAATTCCAACACAAACCAGCGATGCGATTTGGGGTTGGGGAAATTATCTGAAAATTCAGCAGGGGGTCTGGGGGACATAGGGTGGCAAGGGGGGGCAAAGGGGGCAAAGCCCCCCGAAGCTCCTGGGTTTTTATGATTTTTAAGTACCAGAACTGTGCTTAAATGACATAAAACAAACAGCTGAATGCCACTTATTACTGTATAATATTGACTTATGTTCCAAGAAGATAGCATTCCTAAAATATTCCAACAAGCATTATCCATCACATGCTTTAACACTTGATCAAATCAAAATCAGTTAATTTTATCTGTTCCATAATAGAAATAAAATTCCAACATACCATTACTTTTTATAATTTCAGCATTCATTTCAGATCGCCAGTTTCAATCTCTATTGAGTCTTGAGCAGTTCATTTTGCACAATCACTGATGTAGCCAAGTCTTAGAAATATTCAAAAGTTATGAGTCAATGTCCACTGTGCACTGTCAATTTCAAACTGTTTGGAATCATAAAAGGGGATGGTTAACTTTTATTACCGTTTCATCCCCCGCGCAGCCCTCTGTTAATGGCTCTCCACCTGGCCATACGCCACTTCCGGTCCTGCCTGAAAGGGCGCAGCTTCACTGCGTTCGTGGACCACAAGCCGCTAACATACTTAACGTACTTTATCTTCCTGGAAGATAAAATAAAGCGGAATTCGGCGAATTAGCAGAAAATCACATCCCTGAGAACACGCCGCCATGAATCTTTGAAAAAGCATACAACGAGCCGTTTGCTTGGTCCAGTCGTTTGCAACTATCCAATCGCAGGGCTGTCAAGCTACTGCAATACAGCAGTAGCTTGAACACAACACATCCGGGTTATCGCGGGAGACGACTTCCGGGGAAGCAACGAGCGCTTATGTTATCGTGTTGATTTTCGCTGACGGTGATCAACTTTAACACGTTTTTTTTTAGATTTTACAAGATCACCATAATCTTCAAATTTAGAATTACATTTTAAAAACTAATGAACTAAAATAAAATACATTTTAATTAAATACTCATTTATTTTCCAAAGCCACAGGGAGCCGCAGCAGAGGGATGAAAGAGCCGCATGCGGCTCCGGAGCCGCGGGTTGCCGACCCCTGCTCTAGACAGATCTCTTACAGGATGGATTTTTGACTTTCTTACAGACTACAAGCAAAAGTAAACAGTACATTGTCTAGCCTTCTATAATCTTCCACTGGCTCACCCCAGGGTTGTGTTTTATCAGCCTTTTTATATATTTTGTATACGAACGATTGTCAGAGTCACCATGCAAATAGATGCACTTTAAAATATGCTGACAACTCTGTAATCGTTAGCCTTTTTAATGACGACAACAATGAGCATGGCCAAGTTTTAAGTGATTTTATATCATAGTTGACATAACGTTCGGCTCAGGAGACGCACACACACAGGCTCAGAGTAGTTCAAACTGTTTATTAACAACAGGGGTGTATGGGTGTGTGTCTGCGGAATGTTAATGTGTTGGTGGCGGCGTCTGCTTCAGGCACAGAGGCAGGAGACCGTACAGCCGGGCAACCCTATGGGAAAAGCACAAGGAGAAGGGTGACGGGCACACACCAACACAGGAGATATAAAGGCGAGAGAGAGGCTTACTTGGATGGAATAGATGACTGGCACAACAAGGGACGAGACCCGGAAGACAGCCACTTGGAGAGCTCGGTGCAGCAGCGAGGAACAGGCGATGGAGAGGCGTTGTCCGCCGCCGGGAAATCCACCTGTGCACAGGGGAGCAGACTGGAGAGAAAGGAGGTAAGGGCTTCTTACCAAAATGTTGGCTGAAGTAGAAGATTCACTCACAGGGATGAGTATCGAAGTCTGACGGCTTCAGGCCAAAGCTCAGGGCGAGGTGGCTTATATTCCTCGCCGCTGATGATTAACAGGTGTGTGAGCAGGTGGCGCCGCTGATGAGCGGCGCGGCGTGACAGTACTCCCCCCTCTAGCATCGCCTCCTGGCAATGGCTTCTCTGGGTGCGCTCGGTGGAAGTCCGCAATGAGCGATGGGTCCAACACGAACGACGGGGGCACCCACTGTCGATGCTCGGGCCCATAGCCCTCCCAGTCCACCAAGTACTGCAACCCACGACCCCGGCGCCGGGAGTCAAGGATGGAGGAGACGGGCCAGGCCGGATGGCCACCAATCATCTGGGGCGCGGGTTGCGCAGCAGGAGGAGGGCAAAGGGGGTCGGTGACTGCCAGCTTCACCTTTGACATGTGGAAGGTGGGATGGATGCGGAGGGAGGGGGGAATAGCCACGCGCACAGCCACCGGGTTGACGATCCGGGTGATGGGGTAGGGACCCATGAATCGCTGTGCCAGTTTCCTCCTCTCGCCTTTTAGGGTAACGTCCTGGGTTGAAACGTAGACATGTTGCCCAACTCTGTACGCCGGGGCAGGTCTTCTATGCCGGTCCGCCACAGTCCTGTTGCGCTCCGCTGTGCGTAAAAGCGCATTGCGCGCGGCAGTCCAGATGGAGCGGAACTGCCTGAGATGTGCCCTAACGGAGGGGACAGTTACCTCACTCTCCTGCACCGGGAACAGCGGGGGGTCGTAACCCAGGGACGCCTTGAAGGGAGACATCCCTGTAGCAGAAGAGCAGGCGGTATTGTGGGCATACTCCACCCAGGCAAGATGGTTACTCCAGGACGTGGGTTTGGATGAGGTCACACAGCGGAGCGCAGCCTCCAGCTCCTGGTTGGTCCGTTCACACTGCCCGTTGGATTGAGGGTGATGGCCGGAGGAGAGGCTCACCTTGGCTCCGATGGCGTTACAAAACGACCTCCAAACTTCAGATGAAAATTGGGGGCCCCGGTCCGAGACCACGTCCACCGGAATCCCGTGCAGCCTGACCACGTGTTGGACGAGGAGATCTGCCGTCTCCAGGGCAGTAGGGAGACCTCGCAGGGGGACGAAGTGCACAGCCTTGGAGAAACGGTCCACGATGGTCAGGATGGTGTCATAGGAGTTGGAGACGGGGAGTCCGGTGACGAAATCCAACGCGATGTGCGACCAGGGCCTGCCAGGGACGGGCAGAGGCTGGAGCAGACCCGCTGGAGGGGCATTTCCTGACTTGCTGATGGCACAGATAGGGCAAGCCCGGGCGTAGCGGGCTGCGTCCCTCCGCAGGCCTGGCCACCAAAAGGACCGTTGGAGGAGGTCTATCATCCGGGAGGTGCCAGGGTGACAGGTGAGCTTGGAGGTATGTAGCCAATGGATGACCTCTCCTCGGACCGCGGATGGCACGAACAGTCTTCCCTCTGGTCCGCCGCCAGGGTCAGGTTCCACTTCCTGCGCCTTCCGGATCTTGCTCTCAATGTTCCATGAGATAGCTCCCACGACGCACGACCTGGGCAGGATGGTGTGGGGTGTCTCCTCCGACTCCACGGGGGTGAACTGCCTAGAGAGGGCGTCAGGCAGGCCGTTCTTAGAGCCAGGCCTGAAGGTGATGGAGAACTGGAACCTGGCGAAGAACAGGGACCAACGCGCCTGGCGGGCGTTCAGGCGCTTGGCAGATCGTAGATACTCCAGGTTCGGCAGGTTCGCCCCCTCTAGCCAGTGGCGCCACTCCTGCAGGGCGAGTTTGATAGCCAAGAGCTCTCTGTCCCCCACATCGTAATTCCTCTCCGCCGGGGACAAGCGCCGGGAGAAGAAGGCGCAGGGCCATTTGGCGCCATCGTCCGGCGACCGCTGGGATAGCACTGCCCCCACTCCCGTGTCCGAGGCGTCTACCTCCACAATGCACTGCAGCGCGGGGTCGACCTGGCGAAGGACCCGGGAGGAGGAGAACTCCGCCTTCAGCGCCTGAAAGGCGGCAGCGGCCTCTTTGGTCCACCGGAACGGGACCTTTGGGGACGTGAGGCGGGTCAGTGGTCCGACGATGGAGCTGAAGTTGGGGACAAAGCGGCGGTAGAAATTGGCGAAGCCCACGAACTGTTGCACCTGCTTCCGTGATGCAGGTGTAGGCCATTCCACCACCGCCTTCACCTTCTCTGGGTCAGGAAGCACCTTATCGTGGGCGATGATTAACCCCAGGAAGGACGTAGTCCTGGCGTAAAATTCACATTTTTCTGCCTTCACGTACAGACGATTCTCCAGCAGTCTTTGGAGGACCCGCCTCACGTGGACCTGGTGCTCGTCCCTGGACTTGGAGAAGATGAGAATATCGTCCAGGTAGACGAACACGAAAAGGCCGATGAAGTCCCGGAGGACGTCATTGATGAGGCGCTGAAAGACGGCAGGAGCGTTGGTCAACCCGAACAGCATTACCAGGTATTCAAAGTGGCCGTTCGGGGTACGGAAGGCTGTCTTCCACTCATCTCCCTCCCGGATCCGGACGAGGTGGTAAGCGCTGCGTAGATCCAGCTTGGTGAACCAGGTCGCCCCCTGGAGGGAGTGGAAGGCAGTGTCCATGAGGGGCAGGGTGTAACGGTCCTTCTCAGTGATATCGTTAAGGGCCCGGTAGTCAATGCAAGGGCGGAGGGACCCATCCTTTTTTCCCACGAAGAAGAACCCTGCCCCCACGGGTGACGATGATGGGCGGATTATCCCAGCACTCAATGATTCCTTCAGGTAGGCGTTCATCGTCTCCTTCTCCGGCGCTGACAGGCTATAGAGCCGACCAGAAGGTAAGGGAGCCCCCTGGCGGAGGTTGATGGCACAGTCATAGGGCCGATGAGGGGGGAGAGACGTAGCTTTCGTCTTACTGAACACCATACCCAGGTCGTGAAATTCCGGAGGCACCAGAGACAGATCCGGGGGTGCAGCGTCCGTCGCAGGGGGAGGAGCGGACGGAGAGCAGGCAGCGGACTGAAGGCAGGTGCCCATGCAGAAAGTGCTCCATGCCGATACCCCAGCTGACTTCCAATCCAGGACAGGGTTGTGAAGGCGTAGCCAGGGATACCCCAGGATGACGGGCGACACAGAGTTGGGTAGGACGTAAAAAGTCATCTCCTCCCGGTGGTTTCCCGAGATGATGACTGGGACGGGGATGGTCTGGTGTAATACTCTCCCAAGGGAGGCAAGGGAGAGGTTGACAAGGGAGATGGGATGCTTCAGTGCCTGACAGCGGATACCCAAACGGGTTGCCAGGCTCTGTGAAATAAAGATGCCTTCTGCGCCCGAATCCACCAGTGCGTGGGTGAGATGCCCAGTGGGGTTGTGGCAGAAACGGATGGGCAGCTTCAATTGAGTAAGGGGACTTGACCGATTGACGTCCGCGAGGCCCCCTACAGTGACTCGCGGACCCCACCGTTTGGCTTTTGTGGACAAAGCTCCACCGTGTGTTGATTGTCTCCGCAATACATGCAGAGATTCAACTCACGGCGGCGTCGTCTCTCTGCCGGGGAGAGCTTTGTCCAGCCCGTCACCATCGGCTCCGACTCCTCGGGGCGCGATGGCGGCGGCGTCGCCAGGGGGCGAGCTTGGGGCAGGCGCAGCGAGGCTCCCCGAGGGCGAGAAGTAGACGACTTCCGTCCTGAGGAGCGCTCGCGCAGCCTGTTATCCAAGCTGATGGCTAGGGAAGTTAGCTCCACTAGCGTTCCAGGGATGTCCCGCCCAGCCAGTTCATCCCTCAGATCATCATTGAGGCTGCGGAGGAACAGGCCACAGAGGGAGCGCTCGTCCCAGCCCAATTCCTCTGCCGCTACCCGGTAGTCGACCGCGTAGTCCGCTGCCGACTGGCTTCCCTGCTGGAGGGCGAGAAGCCGATCGACTTGGACCGTCTCGGTTCGAGAATGGTCGAAGACTTCCAGGAAGCACCTCACGAACTGGTCATAGGTGAGGGTGGCGTAACTGGGCTTCGCCATAATGGCGTAGGTCCAAGTTAACGCGCGCCCCTCCAGGAGATTCCCTATGTAACCAATTCGACTGTGATCCGAGGGAAAATCTCCGGGCACACGGTCGAACACGGACTCAAACTGCATAATGAACCCCCGCGCTCCGCCGAGCTTTCCGCTAAAGCGGGCGGGGGTCGGGATTGGTGTGAGCCGAGCCGGTGCCACTGGAGCTGGCTGGACGGCCACTGGAACAGCAGGAGCTGCGCCACCCTGGAGAGCCGGGGGGAACGGCTGCTGGGGGTCCAGGCGGTCCAATCGGTTAGTGATGTTAACAAGTTGATTAAGGATCACCTGTTGCTGATAAGCAATTTGATCCACTCGAGCCTCGAGAGTGGTAAGCCGGTGTGCGAGCCCGCCGTCTGCCGAGCCGCTCTGCTGAAGCCGTACTGACATAACGTTCGGCTCAGGAGACGCACACACACAGGCTCAGAGTAGTTCAAACTGTTTATTTACAACAGGGGTGTATGGGTGTGTGTCTGCGGAATGTTAATGTGTTGGTGGCGGCGTCTGCTTCAGGCACAGAGGCAGGAGACCGTACAGCCGGGCAACCCTATGGGAAAAGCACAAGGAGAAGGGTGACGGGCACACACCAACACAGGAGATATAAAGGCGAGAGAGAGGCTTACTTGGATGGAATAGATGACTGGCACAACAAGGGACGAGACCCGGAAGACAGCCACCTGGAGAGCTCGGTGCAGCAGCGAGGAACAGGCGATGGAGAGGCGTTGTCCGCCGCCGGGAAATCCACCTGTGCACAGGGGAGCAGACTGGAGAGAAAGGAGGTAAGGGCTTCTTACCAAAATGTTGGCAGAAGTAGAAGATTTACTCACAGGGATGAGTATCGAAGTCTTGACGGCTTCAGGCCGAAGCTCAGGGCGAGGCGGCTTATATTCCTCGCCGCTGATGATTAACAGGTGTGTGAGCAGGTGGCGCCGCTGATGAGCGGCGCGGTGTGACAATAGTGCAGCAAAGCTTTTCTTAAAATCAGTGTTTCTAAAACAAAAGAGATGTGCCTTGATTTTAGAAGATCCCCTCCAACTCCTGTGTGCAGTTCTGATGATTTGGTCAGTCTGTTGAAATTGTAACCCATTACAAATATCTTGGTACCACAATCAATGACAAACTGAAATTCAGACGAAATTGTGAACTTTTATATAAAAAAGGTCAGCAGCGGCTTTACTGTCTGAGAAAGCTCGCAAAATTCCAGGTTGGTAAGACTTATGAAAATGTTGTATTGCGCTTTTATTGAGTCAAGTGCCACCTTTTCTGTTATCTGTTGGTATGGTAACTTGCCAGTGAGAGACAAAAATTCCCTTGGGAAAATTGTTAAAATGGCTTCAACGATAGCAGGTGTCAACTTCGACAGTCTTGACCACATATATAAAAAACATGTGTGGAAAAAGGCCAAATCCATTCGTCTGGACACATCTCACCCTCTGCTCGCTGAGTACAAGTTGTTTCCTTCTGGCCGTCGGCCTTATCATTCCCTCAGCAATAAAAAACAGATATAAAGTTTCCTTTGTGCCTGCCTCTATTCAGTCACTAAATGCTGAGGTTACGAGGAAATTACCTCAATTGTTTTTGTTGTCTTGAAACTTGATTTTTAACACCTTCTATTTCTTATCTTAAAATTTTTTAACTATTGCCATTTTTAATCTATCTTATGTACTCACTCTTTTTATTGCTATCTTTTTAAATTGTCCTTAGGTATGAATGTGAGAGTAAATGGTTGTCTGTCTCTCTGTGTTGGCCCTGCGATGGACTGGCGATCTGTCCAAGGTGTACCCTGCCTCTTGCCTAAAGATGCTGGGATAGGCTCCAGCGCCCCAGTGACCCGAAAAGGATTAAGCGGAAGAAGATGGATGGATCTTTTTTTATCTATGTATTTACATTTTAGTGCAACTACTGCAACATGCTCCCCTGTGAAATTTTATGATGATCTGCACTAAATACTTATGAGTGTGTTTCCCTGTGGTTTAGGTTCTTTTGAAAGTTTTATTTTACTACCGAATTGCCCTTATGGGACACCAAATGAAATTAATCTGAATCTACCAGGTTAGCTGCATCACAAAAGGGTTGTCTTCTTCTTCTTCTTTTAATTTGATTGGCGGGTTGGCAACCAGCTTACAGGTGCATTACCGCCACTGACTTGATTATCATCACTCTATATCTTTGTATAAGGAGTTCTGAACAATTCCTTACGTGTGAAAGAAATTATCCATCCTTGGACTGTGTCCGAGGTGTGGTCCATCTATGCCTTAGAACCAACTTTTAAAGCCGTTTTACAGCCGAGCGTCAGCCCCTCCTCAAAAACAGCATCCTGGCTGTGACATCACCTGAGGCGACTGAACATCACCCAGTCACTGTCAGTAATTAAGATCTGCAGTAGTTAATCCTCTGAAGAGGGAGAGAATGTTAGCCTGTATTAATATGAAGGACCACAGCTTTATAGTTAGGAACTTGTTAGACATCATAGAGACCAGAAGCAGAGGAAGATGAGGAGAAATAACGGCCAGCACCTAGAAATGAATCTGTGGTGTGAGGGAAACCAGTGGAGAACCACACAGATATTATAATGAGAGGTGTAGCTTATGATTCTTGTTGGCTTATGATAGTAAGTACTGTGAAAAATCCAAATGTGACGTCTTTATTTGAAGGCTAACTCTAAAAATGTGGGGAGCTTTAATCTGTAGTCAGATTGTCATTTACACTGTTGTTAACGAGCCTGATAATTATCATGGGTTAGTTGTTAGCTAACGTTAAACATGGTGTTACTGAGCGAAAAATTCCAGGTAACATACATGCACCAATTTAACTCGCACCAAGTCTACAACAGTCGAAACCAGGGGTCTGCAACCTGTGGCTCTGGGGTCACATGTGGCCCTTTTGCCCACAGACAGTGACTCCCTGAGGTAAGGATAAAAAAAATTAATACATTTACAAGAAAAGAAGCAATAAATTTACAAGAAAAAAGGTTGCACATTCATGAGAAAAACATCCTAAAAAGCAGAAAATGAGAAAACCTGAAACTTTATTTTTATTTTTTTTATTTATTTATTTATTTTTTTGTTACTTATTTGTACCCGTAGGTAGATTTGGTTTGCAGTCTGGTGACAAGCCACCGGCTGCCGGTCGCTGCGTGCGCAAGCGCCCTAAACCTACATGTTTTTGGTATGCGGGAGGAAACCGGAGAAATCCCGGAGTAAACCCAAGCAACACGGGGAGAACATGCGGACTCCACACAGCTCACTGTTGGTCGGAGGCTGGGATTGAACCCATAATCTCATGATTCCAGCGATCCCCCGGCCGAGGGTAAACTGTGCTGCCACAGTACTAAACCACTGCGCCACCGTGCAGCAGAAAACTCACAAATTTCGAGGAGAATTGAAGCATTTTACTTACCAAAATTTGTAAGAAAAACATCACAAAATTTCTAGAAAAGAAATTGCACATTTACTGGAAAAAGCTGGCGTTCTATGAGAAAAATGTAACAAATTTATGGAAGAAATGCTGCAGTTTTACCCAGAAAAGCTAATAAATTTACAAAGAAAAATATAATAAATTTTTGAGAAAAGCTGAAAATTGATGCCAAAAATGCTCAAAATTTAGGGAAAATGTTGCAGTATTATAAGGACGCAAACCTTCAAACTGGCAAGAAAAAGGAGAATTTATCATAAAAAGCTACAACTTTATTAGAAAATGGTTGCAAATATTTATATGAAAAAGGCAGCATTTTTATCTGAAAACAGTAACAATCACATAAGACAAGCTTATGAGAAAAGCAGAAGATTGTGCCAAAAAATACGAAAAAAGCTTATAACTTTATTGGGAAAATTGTCACTAATTTACATGGAAAAAGTCTTCAGTTTTACATAATAAAGTTTTTAAATTGGCAAAGAAAAATATCCCCAATTTAGGGGAAAAAAACAAAAAACAAATCACATTTAGGACAAAAAATAACAAATTTGGCACAATTTTGCAAGAAAAAAAGAGTAATCAAAAATTTTCCAGAAAAAGTAACAAAGGTAACAGATTTACAATTTTAAAAAGCTGCAAATTTATAAAAAAAAAAAAAAGCTGCAAATTTATAAGAAAAAACTTAATCCTGATGTTCTCAGGCCAGATTGTAGTTGTAATTCTGCTGTTTCACCTCAGTTTTTAGGCTCATATTTTTGTGGCTCCATGCAGACTTTTTTTTATACAAAAATTACTTACAGTGGCTCTTTGTGTTGGTCAGGTTGCTGACCCCTGTTCTATACTATAACCGCTCCCAAAGTCTTCTTCTAGGTCAGAAAACCACGCTCCAACTGATGTTGACAAGTTTTTTTGTTTATTTTGCCACAGCAAATCTTCGCCCTTAAACACCGTGCGCTCGGCAGCACGAGTGCATATGCGCCGCAATATGGAGGGACTGAAGGCGGAGAAAAGGACACCGCTAACGTCCGCAACACTGACGCACACACCCATAAACAAACATTATTTCAGAAAAAGAACCAAAAATACACAAACCTTTTCACTGTGACAGCTACACTGCCACCAGAATTACAAAGATTTTGTCACCATGGGTTGAGATGCCGTCTCGGCACTCAGCCCATGTTTTCCCTCATCCCTGCTTCCCATTGAGCAGCGTCTCAGCAGGCCCCCAGCTGGCAGCATTATGGACGGCTGGGGCCAATTAGTCTTCATCAGCTGGGGCGCTGCCAATGAGGATAAATAGGAGCAGCCTCGATGACTCGGGGCTGCGACATAAGCACTGCTAGGCTGAAGCCCCTTCGTCTGGTGTCAGCCTCTACTCCCCTTGCAGCATTCCTGTGTTTGTATCCCGCTGTGAGTATGCACGTCTTGTTACCCCCATGTCCAGTACGAGCTACCTACCCCTGCGCTGTGCAGCCTGAGAATGTACGTCTGTATGAGTGTCTGTGCTCTCCTCATCCCTTATCCTTTACCCAAAATAAAACATCTCGACTCACTGGCTTGTCCCTGGCTCTGATTGCCCGGCTCCCTAGAGCCGGGTATGACAGATTTATATTCACTCAACTTTTAACAAACAAAATTAAATCTTGTAATTTTCCTTGAAATAAATGTAAACCTTCAAATCACATGTTGCGTTTCTTTGTCATTACTGTATCATCTGACTTTAGTTACCTCCGCCAAAGGGGGAGGTTGTGTGATCATCGGCGTTGGTTTGTTTGTTTGTTTGTTAGCAAGATAACTCGAAAAGTTATGGACGGATTTTCATGAAATTTTCACAGATTGTCAGAAATGGGGTATCCTACAGATGATTACATTTTGGTGGTGATCCGGATCACCGTCGAGAAGAAAACCGCCATTACGGAAAATGCCATTTTCGTGAATAACTACTGAACCACTAATCCTATCATTGTGAATCCAATTGCTTGTCATATGTTTTCATGGTCAAGGAATCTGAAAACGTACACACAAACACTGTATGGGGGGAACTGTGGTGCTTGGCGGAGGTCTGCGCTCTCCGAGTGCTTTTCTAGTTTTATTATGTCCTCCCCTTGTAGTCTAGGACTCATTTTCAACTAGAACTATTAGTTTCTGAACAGGTCTCTCAAGAACTGAGACTTGCTTTAAGCGTTCACCTTTTTTCCCTAGATCTCTTTCTCAACCTCCTTCCAACTCTAAGGAGGTTATCTACAAGGACAGGATCAAGCTGATGCATTTTGCGAGTTTTTGGTAGTTTAGCTGACTTCTGACTGAACCATTTCAGCTCATCTTCAAACGCCTCCTTTTGTGCTGCCCGAATGAGTGTGAGAGAGGCAACTCTTCTCTCCTCTACACTAATTGGACCTGACCTGTCTTCTTTTGCCAGTCTTTTAATCCTTGCTACAACATTGATGGCTGTATTCCAGTCAGAAAATCTTGAAAACCTTTCAAGAAAGTTGTCTCTTTCAACAGCATCTGTCTTCAAAACCTTTACTTCAGGGTCACCTACGAGAAGCTCTGGTGAATGTTGAACTGTGACAATTTCACGTTCCCATAAAAACTCAGGCCCAGTGAGCCAGTTTGAGTCAATCAGCTCTGCCACCTTGAGACCTCTAGAAGCATGGTCTGCTGGATTTTGATTGGTTTCAACGTAGAACCATTGCTTTGGATCTGTAGTGTTTCTTATTTTCTGGACGCGATTGGCAACAAACACATGGAAGTGCCGGGCTTCATTCTTGATGTACCCAAGCACCACTTGAGAGTCTGTCCAGAAAAACTCTTAGTCGACCTTCAGCTCGAGCTCTGCTCTGAGAAAGTTACTCACACCAGCTGAAATTGCTGCAGCAGTCAGCTCAAGACGTGGGATGGTGACTATGCTTGTGGGTGCCACTCGGGCCTTACCCATGATAAGAGCACAATGAACTTGCACATCAGAAACAATCCTGATGTAGGAACACTGTCTATAACCACTGCTGCTACCATCTGAAAAGTGATGCAACTCAATTTTTTGGATTGCGCCGAGGTATTCAGGAATGAGGCATCTTGGTATTTCAATGTTTTGAAGATTTTCCAAATCCTGGAGCCATATTTCCCACTTGGCCTGGATTTGAGGGGGAAACAGGTTCATCCCATCTAACACCCTGCCTGCACATGCCTTGCAGCAGTTGTTTGCCAGTCAAGATGTAAGGAGAGAGAAATCCTAGTGGGTCATACACACTCGCAACTGTTGCTAGAATTCCTCTTCTTGTGGCTGGTTTTTCTTTGAGGATAACACTGAATGAGAACACGTCAGCTTCCACATTCCATTTTATCCCTAGTACACTCTGCATTGGAACCACAGTGTAATTCAGATTTACATCTTTCTTCTCACTTGCATGTTCTGTTTCTGGTATCACCTCCAGGGACCTCTTTGTACTTGGGATTTTTTTTTCCATTTTCCCCTTTAAATGCCTCAATCGAACTGTAGCAAGCTGCTTGTCGTTCGGAAGCTGTGGATACTCTCTAAAGGGTAGGGGCATTTCCAAATGTCCTTCCTTGTTGTGGTGAATGTTTCCGTTCAAGAACTGGAGAAACTGAATGTCCTCTTGGGATATATTTCCTTCTCTTGGATCTGTGTCCAAGAAATCTCGTTCCAGGACTTTGATCACAGAGGAAGGTGTGATGGATGGAAACTCCTTTACAGAGACACGATTGCAGACTCCTATTACCTCCATTAGACCAGTCCATGGTTTGATGGAACCCACGATAGTCCAGCCTAAGTCTGTTTTGACTGCATATGGATCATAATCATTTCCTGGTATGACCTTCCTTGGTTTTAATGCTCTTGCACAGTCATAGCCAATCAGGAGCCCTGCGGGACAGTCTAACAGATCTGGCATCTCTTCTGCAGTGCTTAGAAGGTGAGTCCACTCTTTCGCTGTCTCACGAGTTGGGATACTGTTTTTCTCAAGTGGAATGTATTCCCGTGTATAAGTAGGTGGCAAGACAACATACTCTTGTGAATGGTAACCTCTTACTTTGAGCCCATCTACTCTTTGGCAATGTACAGTTGAACCCCGGTCAGTCATTGTTGTCAACCTTAACTTAACAGGTTCTGTTTTTGCATGAATTTTCTCACAAATGCCTTGATCAATGAATGTATTGCTGCTTTGAGTGTCCAGAAGTGCATACACCAAGGTGTCTGGACTGTTTTCTGCTGCACAAGAGAGCTATACTGGAATAATCATTGAAGTGCGATCACTGTTGCCCACCTTTACACTACATGCAACTGTGGAAGTGCTTTCCTCTTGTGATGACATTTCTGGCTTTTCTCCTTGAGGACGTTCCTCGTGAAGTGGAGAGGGGTGGCTTCGCCTGCAAATATTACAAGTGACCTTCTGTCGACAGTTTTTGGAGATGTGACCAACTCTAAGGCAAGCAAAACACATGTTATTATCAATGACAAATTTTTTCCTGTCTTTGAGAGGCATTGCTGCAAACTTGTCGCACTTATAGATAAAGTGATCTTGCTGACAGCAAATACACTTAATCTGCTTCTTATTCTGAGATACTAAAGAGCTGGGCATGGAACCTCTGCCACTTTGGGATGTGGCCTTTGAGGTTTGTTTTGGATAATTGGGTACATTTATTGAAGCTACCAGGACACTGGCCTTGACACGTTTTTGTTCCTTCTCTAGTTTTTCACTTGTATGCTTTAGCGCATAAAGGGAAGAAATAGGATTGCATGCTATGCGCGCTTCTTCTGCCACAAAGTGTGCAAACTCTTCGAAACCTGGATATGCCTTCCCTTCATCCAGTGTTTTAGTGACATGTCTGTTCCAGCGAGTTGTTGCCCAGTCTGGAAGTTTCAGCAGTAATTTCTGATTTTCCTCACAATCATCCAAAACTCCAAGTCCTTGCACATGGGGCATGGCATTTTTACAAGAGATGAGGAAATCACTGAACTCTTAGTTTAAGGGAGTCTTTTGGTCCAATCTTTGGCCAGGAACTCAGTTTTCCCCTGAAAGCTCTTTGGACTACAAAGGGGTGGCCATAGCACTTGTTTAAGGCATCCCAAGCCTGTGTGTACGCTTCTTCATCACTACGATAAAAGGTTCCTTCTAACACTGAAAGCGCCTCACCACTTATGTATTTTTTCAAATAGAACAGCTTATGCGTTGGATCTGTACAGCTTGTTTCTATCAAAGCCTTGAAGCAAGTGCTCCACTCCGTGAATTTAAGTGGGTCTCCTGTAAACACGAAAGGCTCTGGTGCCGGAAGTCTTGTCATAGCAAGAGATTCCTTGAACGCTTGGACTAGTGAGACTTCGCTCTCTCTGGGCTCAGATATCCTGCCAGAGTTGTGTGGGACTGATGCACTGTGGGGAATATTGATGCGTTTACTCTCAGAGTAAGGAGGGGCCAATACATTTTGTGGAACTTGAGTGCATGGAGGGCTACTATGCTGCATTGGAAGCTGACTTGGAGGCAAAGTACTTTTTACTTCAACATTCCCTTATTTCAGCATTAAACCTTGATTCCACTTCAGCATACACATTGCATCCAGCCTCTATGACTTCAAGATCCCTTTGATCTTCCAGCCATTTTAGTTTTTCTTGCTGAGCCAAAATCTCCTTTCTCTGGGCAGATATTTCCATCTCCCTGTTCATTTCAGCCCGTTTTGACGCCAAACGTGCAGCTGCATCTGCTTTTTTTGCCGATACATGACTTCCCTGCTGACTATGACTTGACTGACTGCTTTGACTAGTTCTAGACACAGTTGATCCATAAATTGACCTTGCAGCCTCTCTTTGGAGTAACTGAAAGAGAGATTCCTTTACAGCTACTGCATCAACTTCCTTAGTATCAACATCTGCATACCGTCTTTGCAGGAGTAGGATTATTTCAGTTGTAACTGAAGTGCAGCTATCAATCTTCCTTCTCATATCTTGAGATGGTAAAGTAAGTGCACGTAAACTCTCATACCTTTGCTTTAGTTCTGACTCACACTTTTCTGTTGAATGGATCATTTCACCCAACTCAGTTTTAGAGCACTCTTCCTTGAGTTTAGATCTTGTTAGTTGAATCTCTGCTTTAAAGTTAAGATACGGTGACATAAACTTTCTGTCTCTGTTATTTCCTTTCTTTTAAACTCAACGATTTTTTCTGTAGGGTGTCTCTCCCTTTCTGATCGTCTCACTTGCGTTTCGACTTGAGATGATGATGATAACCCTATCTTGTGTGTTTCAAGATCTCCAATTATTTCTCCTATCCGCGTCTCAATTTCTCGTCTTTTTAAGTCGACAGATTCAGTTTTTAATTTCTCTTCCAACTTTACTTTCTCATCTTCTAGAGCTGCAAGTATTTCCTCTAATGTACGAAACTCACTTGTGCTCTGCTCCATTTTCAAAAATGATTTGAACTAACACTTTTGGAATTTTACAGTGAAAGGAAAGTTAGAAAACTGCTGGGAGAACATACAATAGGAAACAAGTGACACTCTTCAGTAATTTACAACACTTCAAGAACAGCTTTTACTTCCGTTTCTTTTCTCAATTTAACTTAGGAATTAAAAGGTTCCAAACTGAAAATATACCATCTAACCTGGTACCTTAAAGGTGTTGTGACCTTTTGCAAACTGCATTGTCCATAAATGTCACTCTGGTACCTCTTCTGTCCGGCTGAATGTCCAGCGGATGTGGGAAGAAGCATGCACGTCTTTTATTTGGGCAGCAAACAAAGTCCTTGAAGCATGGCCCTGCAGGAATCTTGCTGCTTGCTCCTGGATTAGGCACGTTTTTCACTATAACCGCTCCCAAAGTCTTCTAGGTCAGAAAACCACGCTCCAACTGATGTTGACAAGTTTTTTGTTTATTTTGCCACAGCAAATCTTCGCCCTTAAACACTGTGAAAAACTAAAAATACAGACATAAGAAACATGAATACAAAATAAATTGTAACACTTAACAAATGTTCATAAACAAAAATAATCACATACCGTGTGCGCCTTCTGCCTAGAATTTAGGAGCTGTTAGTCATGTCACAAATTTCCCAAACAAAGTCCTCTCTCCGCATCTGATTGTGGACAGCCTCCAGCAGCCGTGTGACTCTTCTAATCAGGCATGTGAACAGCGCATGCCTACCACCCATTTTTGCACCATATCAGATCCAGGTTCGCCGCTGGTTTCCTCACAAACATGGAGAACATTTAACAGTCCGGCTGCCTGCAGGAAAAACACTGCGTCCTCTCTCCCGACACTCGCTCACACAATAGTGCTGATAGGCGGGGCGAGACGCCTGTACGAGCCCCCTTCACGAGCTCTCCGACTCACCCACGAGCTTGGCAGCACGAGCGCATATGCGCCGCGATATGGAGGGACTGAAGGCGGAGAAAAGGACACCGCTAACGTCCGCAACACTGGCGCACACACCCATAAACAAACATTATTTCAGAAAAAGAACCAAAAATACATAAACCTTTTCACTGTGACAGCTACATATACCATCAGCAGTTGTTCTTTATTTCATCACAGACTGAACGAAGCAAAACAACTACCCAGCATCTGTTCTGGTCTGTGATGGTACAAAAACTGTTTGTCCTGACTCCCCAAACAATTCCCTGAGTCATGTGCATCCCATTTACAGTAAATCTGCTCCCCAATTAACAATGAGAGGTTCTGTACACTGTGTTCAGTACACTGTATTCTTGAAAAAACAAATATGCTTTAATAATTCCAATTGCAGAACTAATAAATCAATCAATACATGGAAATATCTTTACTGATGCATTGAATCATGCCATTGTAACCCTCATACACAAAGCCAAAGACAAACAGGAAATTAGTAATTATAGGCTGATAAGTATACTTCCTGTTTTGTCAAAAGCCATTGAAAAGGTGGTAGTAGACCAACTGGTAGAACATCTCGAATCTGCCCAGCTGCTGCATCCCATGCAGTTTGGTTGAACCACTCAATAGAGATTTCATGTTTTTACTTTATTGAAACGATTAAAGAAAATCTGGACAAAGGGGGGGTTGTAGGAGCCATCTTTTTAGACCTAGGTGAAGCCTTTGATGCGATCAATCACTGTCTTTCTTTCTAAACTATCAGAATATAAACTGTCCATGAATATCCTTAGCTGGTTAAAATCGTATCTATCTGGTCGCACTGTGTGTGCATAAATAATACTGTATCCCAATCAAAGGTATGCACCATGGGAGTACCACACGGTTCAATTTTAGGCACACTGCTGTTTACTTTGTATATTAATGATTTGCCATCAGTATGTGAAGATGATATAAAAATTCAGATGTATGCAGATGACACAGTCATCTACACACATGGGAAGGATGCCAAACAAGTTGCTGACAAGTTAATGATAGCAATGGAGAAAGTGTCAAAATGGCTAATCAATCAATCCTCACTCTGAACGTAGGGAAAACGGCTACCATATATTTTACTAACAAACAAAATCATCCGCACTATCCGAGTATAACTGTAAATGGAGCAAATACAGAAAAGGTAACAGGGTTTAAGTATTTGGGCGTCTCATTAGAGCCCATGCTCAGCTTTAAAAAGCACATAAAACGGATGAGCCACACTCTGAAGTATAACCTTGCAAACTTTCGATGCATCAGAAACTCACTTACTCTAAAAGGATCAAAAACCTTTTTGAATGCCATGATTTTGACACATTTCTCCAACTGCATCTCATGCTGGTCACAAGCAAACAGTACAACTCTGAAACCCCTGGAATCTCTGTATAAACAATCCATTGTGGAGAAAGGAAGCAGGTGAGGCAACGAGCTGAATGACACATGAACTTTATTCCTTCTCTAACACACAGTACAGTAAAAAGAGCTCCTGGGTCTCTGTGCATTCCTCTTTTATACCTTTAATTCCATGCATTGAGACCCGGAACTTCCGACCATGATACATTGTTTGGAACAAAGACCTGTGTGGCACATTAACATAACATAACGCTGGCACCGCTGCTGACACCCTTCTCTCTTTCAGCGGCTCTGGCGGTTCCTCATCTCCTCGGGGGGTGCATAGTCCATACTGTCCCGTCTGAGCCCCCCCTGGCACTTCCTCCGCTGGTCCATTGTTCCCCCTTATCCCAGCTGCTTTCTCTGGGTGGAGAATCCCCCCCCCCCCCGAACACCCAGAAAGGGCACTAACCACCCCGTCCTTTGGGCTTGAGCCAGCGCCCATAGCGGCTGTAGCTGTGGGTCGCTGATCCAGTTGAAGCACCCCACTGGCGAGGTGTACAGGAGGGCACGTCAGTCTGTGGAGGGAAAAAGGGAGGGGGGGGCACATCAGCTTCACGTGCGCAGGTCCCTACCGAGGAAACACCAATTTGCGGAGCCACCAGCGGTGGACGTCCACACCGGGGAGCTTGGGCCAACACCACCTGCTTGTCTGTCAACACAAAAGCGGGCTTCAGCCTGTCAATGCAGACGGTCTTCCTATGCCCCCCAAGTCTAACACAGAATGTTTCACCCCAGGTTCCAACACCCTGAACGGTCCGTCGTACGGTGGGCACAGCGGGGTCCGGTGCGCATCGTGTCTGATGAAAACAAAGCTGACGTTCTGTAAACTCTTGGGGACGAAAGTGCGGGGAAAACAATGGTGGGCCAGGCCCGGTACATTAAAACCCTCCGTACTGTGCAAAAATTGCACGGGCGGATCAGCCTCAGGCACGGGGTTTTCCAGTAAAAACTCTCCGGGGATCTACAGCGGCTGAGAAAAAAACGAGTTCTGCCGGGGAGGCTGCCAAATCCTCCTTAGGTGCGGAGCGCAACTCTAAAAAAAACCCCAGGGCAGGCGGTCGACCCAGTTTGTGTCCGTGAGTGAAGCTCTGAGCACTGCTTTAAGCGACCTATGAAAATGCTGGCATAACCCGTTTACTTGGGGGTTGTATGCAGTAGTGCAGTGAATTTTGACCCCCAGACTCTGGGCCATCGCGGACCAGAGTTCCGAAACAAATTGTGGACCCCTGTCAGAAGTGATGTCTGATGGGGATCTGAACCATGCAACCCAAGCTGACAAAAAAGCATGAGCCACTCTGCGGACATGGTAGAAGCCAGCGGGACCACTATGGGCCAGCACGTGGTGCGGTCCACTATTGTTAAAAGGTGCATGAAACCTTGCGATGGCGGGAGGGGTCCCACCAAATCCATGTGGATGTGGTCGAACCTCCTGGCCAGGATTTGGAATGGCTCGAGGGGGGCTCTGGTGTTCTTGTGCACTTTGGCCCGCAGGCATGCGATGCAAGCTGCAGCCCACTCCTTCATGTCCTTGGGCAAGCGCGGCCAGATGAATTTCGCCCCCACTAGCTTCACCGAAGCACACAGTCCTGGATGTAAAAGGGAGTGGACCGACTCAAAAATGCGATGGCACCAAGAGCTTGGAACCACCGGGCGTGGGTGGCCGGTGGAGACATTGCAGACCAAGGGAGGGCACTCTTCTTGCACCACCCTGCTCTCCAGCCTTAACCAGTAGGCACAGACTGGAGCGTGCAAAATGTCCACATCCCTGGCTTGTTCCGTGGCCATCACAGGGAAATCTATTCCCATGTAGACCTGGGAGACTAACGCGTGCGACAGACAATCGGCCATGACGTTGAGCTTACCGGCAATGTGTTGAATGTCGGTCGTAATCTCCGAGATCGCGGCCAAATGCCGTTGCTGCCGGGCTGACCATGGTTCTGAGACCTTGGACATCGTGTACGTCAGCGGCTTATGGTCCACGAAAGCGGTGAACTCATGCCCTTCTGGCCAAAACTGGAAATGGCGCATCACCAGGTGTAGAGCCAACAACTCTCTGTTGAACGTGCTGTATTTGCGTTCGCTGTCGCGCAAAGTCTGACTGAAAAATACGAGTGGCTGCCACGAACCGGAGACGTACTGCTCTACCACTGCTCCTATGGCAACATCAGACGCGTCCGTAGTGAGTGCTATCCGTGCCGACGGATCCAGGTGAGCCCGCAACGCGGCATCCACAAGCACTGTTTTGGCATTCATGAAAGCCTGGACTCGCTCGGGAGTCCAGTCCAGATTTTCTGCGGGCTTCTTTTTTTTCAGCGCAGCATACAACGGCTGCATCAGCTGGGCTACCTGGGGAAGGAAACGGTTATAAAAATTGACCACCCCCAAAAAACACCTGCAGGGCCCTCACGGTCAGCGGATGCGGAAAGTCCCACACAGCGTGCACCTTATCTGGTAGCAGAATCGTGCCCTCCAGTGTAATGCGGTGGCCCAAAAAATCAATCGTGGGCACACCGAACTGGCTGGGTACTGGGTTCACTATAAGCCCATGTGCTTCCAACCTCTAGAAAACTGTCTTGAGATGGGCGATGTGCTCCTCCTCGGATGCGCTAGCTACCAGAATGTCGACTAAGTAGATGAAAACGAAGGACAAGTTGCGAAGCACTGTGTTCATCATCCTCTGAAAAGTCTGCGCCATGCCTTTTAATCCGAACGGCATGTGTAAAAACTCGAAAAGGCCGAAAGGAGTTATTACTGCTGTTTTTGGAATGTTTTCGGCGCGCACCGGGACCTGATGGTATGTGGACCAGATCCACTTTCGAAAAAACACGTGCCCCGGCCAGGTGCATGGAAAAATCTTGGATGTGTGGAATAGGATAACGATCGTGTTCCGTGGCATTATTCAAGCGCCAGAAATCGCTGCACGGTCGCCACAACCCGTTGGCTTTAGGCAACATGTGTAGCAGGGATGCCCGCGGGCTGTTGGAGCACCTGACGATGCCCAACTGCTCTAAGTTGGCAAACTCCTCTCACGCGCTGGCCAGTTTAGCTGCTTCCAAGTGCTGAAGTCGCGCGAACACCAGTGGGCCTTTTGTCATTATAAAGTGTTCGACCCCGTATTTCATTATCGTAGCCGAAAAAGTCGGGACCGTGAGTGCTGGGAACTGTGCGAGCAAATGTTGGTACTTAGCCCCTGGAGCTATAACGTTAGCCAGTGTTGTCAACCCAGCTCCCCGACCTGTACAGGGCAGGGAGGTAAAAGAAACATCCACTAATCTCCTATTAGCAACATCGACTAACAACCCATAAGCACATGAAAAATCTGCACCTAAAATGGGGTTGGAACATACAGCTACCACAAAGTCCCACTGAAAGTTGTGTCTGTGTAAGCATATTGTTAGTGTCCTCTCGCCAAATGTCCTGATGGTAGATCTGTTGGCGGCCGTGAGTTTAGGACCGCTGCCCCCTGCCACCGTCTGCGTTGACCGGCAGAATGAAGCTCTTCTGGGAGCCAGAGTCCACCAAAAACCGTTTTCCTGAACGTGTGTCCGTGACATAAAGCAGTCTGTTCCTGTCGCCATCGGTTGGAGCTGCAACTGAATTCTGAACGTGCCGTCTTCCTGGCTTCTTGAATTGGCATGGCAACTGGCAGCGTTGGGCATTCGAGCCGAAACGGTGATGATACAAACAGATCACCCCGTTCCTTCATCTCCTGGTGTCCGTCCCGGCTACCACCAACAGCTCCTCGACTTCGTTGGAGTCCCTCATGGATGCCGGTGCCACTGCCTGCACGCTGAGAGTTCTGGTCGCCAAAATGATGCGGTCTGCTTCCTGTGCCAGGGTGCGGTTGTCCTTAGCAACCAGCCACAGTGAGTTGGCCAGGATCACCCTTGCTGTAGCCGGTAGGTTCCTGAGGAACAAGTGGGCGAACAGGAAAGATTCATCGTCCTTCCCCCTTAGCGCCAACATGCTCTCCATGAGCTCCACTGTTGATCTGTCACCTAACTCTGAACGCGTGTAGCATGAATTGCCTAAATAAAATATTTGTCATAAGGTACAGGAATTATTTATTTTATTTAATAGTGGGTGTGAAAGGGGGCGGAGTTAAACCGTCACTTCTACACCCGCTAAATTAAATAAAAGCACTCGTAAAAGGGGCACCAGTCCTAACGGACAATAATATTAACTTTAATTTTAATTAATTTTGTACCTTCAATTATTTAATGAATCAGTCTCAAAATTTCAGTGAGTTCTTTTCCTGTCGTGATTAGGAAACATGTATATGCGAAAGAAAAATGCTTCAACTTCTCTCATTCACCCTTTTATTAAACTCATTCAGGTTACATGGCATGGCGTTCAAGTGATGAATAAACAGATTTAAATGATAACAGCGTAATATATCACATCAACTGAT
This sequence comes from Pholidichthys leucotaenia, assembly GCA_020510985.1. Lineage (NCBI taxonomy): Eukaryota > Metazoa > Chordata > Actinopteri > Cichliformes > Pholidichthyidae > Pholidichthys > Pholidichthys leucotaenia. The sequence continues at coordinate 203,596,548 of CM035843.1, read as the reverse complement.
ATTGGATTCCTGAACATAAAATCCAGCGTTACACCTCTGTAGAACCAAGGAGGAACCAGACTTATGTTTCAACGGTAAATGAGGCTGAAATGTTTTAACAAAACAACGCAATTTTATGGGGAAAACTCATAAGCTAATTATCTAAAAATGACTTCTGAATTAATCTACAAAAATTTAAGGGCAGTTACTTAAAAATGACTAAGAGTTTTCCTTCAGTTTATAGCTTTATCCTGTGGCTGAGAGATTAATTGAGCCCTGAAATACGGGCCATATTCAATTGTAATTTAATTGTTAGGACATCACGTTTTAACCCAGCAGATAGTAAAATGAGCCTCACTCACAAGATAGCTGAAGGTCCACGTGTTCAGCGGGTCGATGCCGGCCGAGTTCAGGATCGGGACATCGGGAGGAAGCGGCTGCTACAGTGCTTCCTCACAGCAGTCAGGAGTGTTGACCCAGCCGGGGGCTCGTTCAGGACGTCGGCAGCAGAGTGATCGTCCCCGAGCGGCATGAAAAGTCCTTGGAAAAGAGTCCAAATTTGAGGTCTGTTGTAGCGGGATAGACCAAAAAAACTGAAGGAGAAACTTCTCAGTCTCTGTTCACTTTAAATTAGGAAAATTAAAGGTCCACTTTAACGGCGTGAAAAGTCATAAAAAAAATGAGAAAAACATTTACTAGGATAAGAATGGCTTCTGAGGTGAAGGAAAAAGTTTGAGAATTTGATTCTCTAAAAGAACGAGCTCTAAAGAAAAAGTGGTTTCTCCTCAGTAACCAGAAAATAACGAAAGACTTGACAAACTTCACAAAGAACAGAATAAAACTTCACAGGACCTTGAAACGGTGGAATAAAATCTTCTTCTGAGATCTAGATTACTATTCTGCTTCTTTAATCTTAATTTAGTTCCTAATCTTTCTCAAAATCTCTCTCTTCTTTCTGTGTTTCTAATTCTTAATTCTCTCACCGTTCTCTATCTTATTGTTCTTGTTACCTTGTTACTTTACTTCTTTACTAATCTTTTTGTTACTCTAAATCTCAAATCTAACTTCTCTTTTAAAGTTACCTCGCCGGGTCGTAAAATGATTATGTCGATCGCAAGACTGACCAATCGACTTTTTCAAAAGCAGTTTGAAATGGCTGCCATCCAATGTGAGAACATTTCTTTGTTTGAGAGCAGCCAATCAAACGAAGACACCATCCCATGAAATTGCAGAGGGAAAATCAACACTCAGTCAGTTCTTATGAAATTAGGTGCTCAATATAAAATCTAACTAAATTAAATGACTTGGCTAATATTTGGTGATCATGCATTTATACCATTACTTCAATATTACATTTGTTTGAATAACACTCATGAATATAACATTTCTTATACATAATTATAATACATGCATTCATATTTAGATCAAAGCTTAATGTAATACAGCAACCCATGGTTGGTGATAAAAGAGGGATGATTTTCAGTGTCCTTAAGATCCAGAGGATAAGCTGAAAGAAACTTAATGTTTAGAACAAATTAAAAGTCATCCTACATACTGAAAACACATTCCGTAGGTATCCGCTAGGAGGTACTGTTGAGCTGTAGATGATTTCTTTTAGGTCCATGGTATCTGGGAGAAAGCCTGGACAGCATCGGGGGCTATAAACCCGTCTGATTAAGCCGTTTACGACCCTTTTTTAAGAGCATTGTTTCCTGTAAGGGTACGTTATCCAAATGCAGTGTTCATGTTGGAGGTCTGGTCTCCCGAGTTTATGTTCCTTTGATCCTTTAAAAGCAAATTCTGATCCTTACAATCTCTGCAAGAGGCAGCTGTTTACATTGGGGTCCTGGGAAAGCAAACATCTTTGGTCAGGCCTGGAAGAGGCCTGGATGAGTCGACATGAAAGCCAGTGATATCCCTGTAAATGCAGAAAAGTGGTATTCCTGTATAAGGAATAAAGTGAAATTCCTGTAAAATGGAGAGAAGTGATCTTCGGTCTTGGTTTGAGGAGACGATGATGCTACAGATCCCCCCTTTGTAGCAATGGTGAGCATCGGTCAGCGTTGGTACACACCCATGGCAGCTTCGTCTCCTTGGCAACACTTGACCTAAATACTGGGTTAAAAGGTTTTTGTGATGTCCATACACACTAGCATGCAAACAGTATCTATTACTAAGTACAGATCTTTGACTTTGGTTTACTGGAAGGACTTCCATGAATTTCCAAAAATAATTTGAATATGAACAAATGTAGGTTATAGAATTTGCTTGGAGTAGTAAGCTAAGGCATATGTCTTGAAATGACTCAAAAATTCTGTTTACAAAAATAAGGAGACACAAAGTGCATAGTCTTACATACCTGAGGTAGGAATTTTGGTTTATGATGAAATAGCTATCATAGTTGTTTAAAAATAGTTTGAATGGGTACAAAAATCAAAATGGAGTGCAAGAGCTATATATAAAAATATATGTTTGTATGCAAGCATGCATATAACTTCAAAAATTCTAAAAATAAAGAAAAATAAAAGTCAAAACAAAGAATGCAAAACAAAACTTTATTGCTTATTTGAGGTAGATGTTTAGGTTAAGCAATATTGAGTTAATTCAAGGAGGTTCGAACTGAATTGGTTTAGCTGGACTAAACCATGGTTCCACAGAGGTCTTACTCAGAGGGTGTTTGAGACCTTTGTTCTGGAAGACTGAGCGAACATGGAAAGTCATCATTGTTCTTTGAGTGGCAATGAGGAATAACTTTGTGACATCTGAAACAGGGGCAAGAAGCGGTGAAGGCAGACTCATTGTCAAAGTGTTAGCTGAAAATCTAATATTTCTAGCTACCTTTCGAAGAAACACAGGCATTAGATGTGGGTGAGCATGGTCACCCTCTAACATGAAGAGTGACAAGTCCAAGACCTTGTTGAGTTTGAATGAGGCTTTGGAGCAAACATTCAAAACCAACACAGTATCTTGCAAAGTTTTGGTAACAGTTGGTGGTTCAACTATCTGGCATTTCAGTGTAGCGGTGTTGACTGATTTAACAGTAGATGTGCTAAGGCTAGCAAGGGGTCCTAATGATGAGGCCGTGGTTGAGAATCTACCTAAGGATTGTTGACTTCTTGTCTGGGTTCTGTCCAATTCTAACTGGGCGAAAGTAGGTGAGAGTGCTAGGTAGAGAGCTAAACTGAAAAACAGGAGGGCCATCGTCCTGGCCAACGAATAGAAGCAAGTTATTTTAATCTTGAGCTTCTTGTCTGTTTTCCTTTTCTTGAGGTACCTGAGTGGTAGGTGAAAGTTATTCTCAGTGGTGGAACAACTTTGTTAGAGACTGAGCTCTAGGCTGTTAGTGTTTATCACCTTTAGAGGGTTTTGTGATTATTGACTTAAGCTAGTGATATTGGAGGTTTTGTGTGTACTATTTTGAAATAGTAACTTGATGATACTGAATGAAATTTTGCAGGGTCTTTTAAAGTTAGATTTTAAGGAAGTCAGTTTGGGTTAACTTTCTCCTTTTGAAGGTTTAATGCAGTTACCTGATTGAGGAAAGAAAATGCGACCGAGCGTGCCTGAGGCTGATAGTCAGCTAACAGTTGTCTATCGGGCGCAAACAAGATTTTATGTTTGTTTACTGACTTAATGGAACAGTGTTGTCCCCGACGAGTCCCATGGGGTTTTTGTAAGCTTTGATTTGATTATGATGGACCCATTTGTAGATGGGGTCCTGGCGACCATTGCTTATTTTGATTTGGTAAACGACCGGAGAGAGTTTCTGTGATCGTGTGTGGACCTGTCCACCTGGGGAGGAACTTCCGAGCGAGTTTTCCTGCTCGTGCGTTGGTCTGTCCTGTCTGGGGAATGAAAGCATAATAGAAAACCTTGTCTCCCACTTGGAGTTCGTCATGTGAGGCTTTCTGATCGTAGTAGGCTTTGCGTCCTTCAGCTGATCGGTCCAAATGTTTTTGGGCAAAGGCAAAAGTCTGTTGGAGATGTTTGGTCAGGTCAGTCATGTACTGGTGAGTAGTGTAAGCTGTAGCAACACTGGCTTCTCCAGGTTGGTAGAGTAAATGCAGGGGCAAAGTCATTTGCCGGCCTGTCATCATTTCAAAAGGTGACACCCCCGTAGTTTCATGGGGTGTGGCTCGGATGGCCATTAAGACCAGCGGGAATTTTACATCCCAGTCTTTTTGGTGTGGTGAAACACATTTCTTCAGTATGTTGATCACAGTTCGGTGGGTTCTTTCAACCTGTCCGGAGGATTGTGGGTGGTGGCTAATATGGAAGTTAGCTTTAACTCCCAAGGTTTCCCACAGTTGTCGCATGACTTTGGCGGTGAAATGAGTGCCACGGTCAGAGTTGATTCGGCTTGGCAGACCAAATCTAGAGAATACATGATTCATCAACAAGTAGGCCGTGGTTTCTGCTGTGTCATTAGGAGCAGGCAGGCACTCGACCCATTTGGTGAAAGCACATGTGACTGTGAGGAAGTATTTGTTTCCTCTGGCTGACCGTGGAAGGGGACCTACCCAGTCAATTTGGAGGTCAGACCATGGGAATGAAATGCCTCTTTTCTATAGGGGTGCTCAATGAATCGGGTTGGTTGGTTGAAACTGGCAACATACGAGACGTCCCTTGATGTAGTCCACTACATCCTTTCGCATGTATGGCCAATATGCCACTTGTTTGAGCGCGTTGTATGTCGCTTTGACGCCTTTGTGTCCTGCAGTTGGGAGATCATGGGCATGAACAATCATCACCCCCCTCTGGTTACGAGGGACCACAAGCGCAGGCGCAGGGAGTTCATCAGAAACATGAACTAGAATGCCATTTCACATCTGCAAGGACAATCGTGCAGCAAAAAGTGGTTTCAAGTTCGGAGTGTCAGCGAGATCCGAGTCGGATGGTGCATTAAGTGCAGGATCCGAGAGATATTGTATCATTTTATGGATCGCAGGGTCAAGGGTTTGAAGAGAGATAATGTCAGCGTCAGTGAAAACAGGGTCAACCGCAAGGGGACCTGTGGTTTGTGTCGTGTCTTGGGCCCAGATTGTAGGGGTGGGTGGGTGGGTGGGACTGTGAAGTTGGCACCTGAGCATAATCAAAGGACCAGGGTGTGCCTTGTATGGCTCCTTGTTTTGCAAGGGAGTCCACAAGGTCATTCCATTCTTTGTCCTGACCTGGTGTGCGTGAGTGACCTCTGACCTTTTTCCCAGTACACCTGGAGGTTGTTGGAGGTGACCAGGTGATCACATGCCTTGAAAAGGTCTTGATGTTTAACCGGTTTGCGGTTGGAGGTTCCAAAACCTTTGGCCTTCCAGAGTGCTAAATGACAAGTGAAACTGAGGCATGCGTAGTTGGAGTCAGTGCAGATGACCAATGTGCGAATGCCATGGTCTACGGCAAGTTGCAGTGTAATGAGCACACCTGCGATTTCTGCATACTGGGATGATTGGGAACCCAGTTGATAGTTGTGGGGTTCACAAGGCTGATTGTTCAGCCATGCCACACCCACACCAGCATGAATGTGAGTTTCATGGTGAAAAGAACAACCATCGACATAGGCGGTGACCATATCTTGACAGATGTTCTGGTCAAAGTAGTGATGGTTTGGGTCTTCAGTGACTGTAGGTGGCTCTGCACGAATGGATGGTCCTGGAGTGTCCTCAAAGCACCGTTGGCAGGCAGCCAAGTCTGTGCCGAGAGGGCTTCTCAACTTTTGTGCGTAGCAGACCTCCACATCAAAGCTTTGTAGAGCCATTAACCAGGAGGTTATTCTGGCATTTGTTACAACACCTTCTCTGATGCGTTGACTGTTAAGGAAGACCACTGGTTGGTGGTGAGTCTCAACTGTGAGTCTCTGGCCTCCCACATAGTTGGAGAAATGTTTGACTGCCCATACAGTGGCCAGAAGGGCTTTTTCACAGTCCGAGTATTTCAGTTCCGGACCAGAGAGGGTTTTGCTGGCATAGGCCACGACTCGTTTGTCGTGGTCGTAGATTTGGTATAATCCAGCGCTTAAGCAGTTGGCAGAGAACCCCACTTGTAAGAAGAATGGCTGGTCGCAGTTGGGATAGGCCAAACATGGTGCTGTACCTAACTTTTGCTTCAACGCTAGCATAGCCTGTTCTTGAGCCTCAGACCAAATGAAAGGGGTGTCCTTTCGTAGGAGGTCTGTAAGGGGTTTTGCCAAGTCTGCATAATCCTCAATGAACTGACGTGAGTAGTTGCATACCCCTAGGAAGCTCCGGAGTTCGGAGATGTTGGTAGGGGCTTTGATGTTTAGCACACCTTGAACTCGTGCCGTTTGTGGTAGGACCCCTTTGGATCCTACCAAGAGACCAACATAGTTGACTTTGGTTTTGCACCATTGGCACTTGGAGAGAGAAATTTTGGCTCCAGCTCGCGTGAGCTGGCCAAGGACATGGTCAATTTCAGTGAGGTGGGTGTCCAGAGTTGGACTCCGAATGAGAATGTCGTCAACATAGATGAGGTTACCTCTGTCTCGGGCGTCTGGACATGCTTTGTTCAAGAAAATGTTGAACTCTGCAGGAGAGTTAGCATAACCGAAAGGGCATCGGGTGAATGTGTATTGGCGATTCGCAAACGTGAAGGCCAGTTTGTATTGGTCTTCAGCTTGGACAAGAATAGTCCAAAAACCAGAAGCAATGTCCAGTGTTGACAAGTATTTGGCATCTTTTACTCTAGGGAGTTCTTGCTCCAGTTGAGTCATAGGCCACCTAGAGAGAGGAACTTGAGTGTTCAATTTCCTGTAATCAATGGTGAGTCTCCACTTACCATTGGGCTTTAGGACAGGCCATAAGGGGGCCGAGTAGGTGCTGTTGCATGGCCTGATTATGCCACGGTCCAGTAAATCATCGATTATTTCTTGTACTGGGCCGTACGAGGCCAAGGGAATCTTGTACTGCCTGACGTAGGTGGGAGGAGCGTCAGGTGGTGTAGGAATGCGTACTGAGTGGATTGTGGTCAGTCCGCAGTCCAAGGAGTCTTTGGAGAAGGATTGCTCGTATTTAAGAAGAACTTGGTGAAGTTTTTCACGTTCTTCGTCAGAGGTTAGGGCATCAGCATCAGCTACCACCTGTGCAATCTCTTCAGCGATAGTGAGGACTGATTTTGGTGGAGCATCGCTGGGATTGTCATTGGTCTGCTGATTAGACTCCGATGGAAGGAGCTCAATGGCTTGGACAAGCATTTGGTCCTTGTTGGTCAAGTCGATTCGTCCCACTGACTCTTTGTCAGGGGTTGGCATTGACACAAGAGCGATGGCCTTAGAAGGCTTAGTGTAAATGACTGTAGGTTCAAGGGAGTCAGCCCAGAGAGAATCGGGGAGGCCGCCTAGCACAGGGATAATCAGTTCAAAATCGTGGAAATCTGTGGTGATGAGCCAGCCAAGAGGCGTGGCCTTGGGCAGGACGATGGTCTCTGCCGTGGGATTGTTTACCGGTAGTGTGGTGGTTCTGTATTCTAGGCTTAGAAGGGGCACGGCCTCCAGAGTTAAGCCTAGATCGTCACGCAAAGGAGCCGGTTGGAAAAATGCTTGTGGATGCATAAGTTTCTGTCCGGTCTGAATGCATAGTTGGACCGGGTAGCACGTGACATTAGCAGGTATGAGACAATGTTGAGTGTTCAGTACCTGGCAGGCCTCAGGGATGGTCTGGCCTGACTTTAGAGTGTCAAGATCTGGTTTAGAGTGAGTGTCTCGAACTGGGGTGAGAGACCATAAGACATCGTTTATGGAAACAACCTGGGTTCCGAGTCTCACAAGAAGATCACTGCCGATGTAGACTGCATGTGGCAGGTCGGGAATGACCAAGAAGGGATGTGTTAGCAGTCTGTGGTTCCACTGAAGGTGGAGGGTGCAGGTACTTGTGGCGACCAATGTTTTGTTTGATTTGGTCCCAGCAGGGAAATGAAAAGACTTGTTAGTGACCATAAGGTCAGGGTATTTCTCGTGTAGAGAGTCGAAAAGTGTCTGGCTGATTGCGGATTTATCAGCCCAGAGAGCCAGTACCACGTCTTCTACGTGGGAGCTTTGGATAACTAGTCCTTTGACCACTTGGGGGCAGTACTCTTTATCGGCTGCCCCTGGTTTTAGGGTGCAAAGAAATGAACTGTGTTCATTTAAGGTTGGGGTTTCAGATGTGGTGACCTGAAAAGGGGTGCCTGTTTCAGCCTGGTCCCCAAGGTCACTTTCCGTCAAACTTTGTTGGGTCAGCAGTGCGAGTGGGTTGACTCCTGGAACATCCAAGGTGTCAAGAGTGTAGCACTGTGATCCAGTTGCTTCAGGTAGAGTGGTTGGAAGAGGTTGTCGAACTTGAGCCCATAGCTTGAGATTCTTGAAGTCTATCAGAGGCTCAAAGCGATTAAGTAGATCCTTGCCTATCAGCAATGGAATTGAGTTGAGATTGGACACATAGACCGGATGGATCAAGGTCATGGGCCCAATGGAGATTTTTATCAATGACATGTGTGGCACAGTCGTGTTTGAGGGTGCATAAGGTTGAATAGCTAAGGAACAAGGTCTTAGTTTCAAGTCTTTGTACGCAAGGTTAGCAGTGACACGTAGGTGTTCAAAAAGGTCACGCAACATGAGTGTGATGTCCGCTGCGGTATCCAGTAGGGCTTTGTGCGTCATCACATCTTCCAGGGTCAATGACAGGAAAAATTTTCGTGCAACCCCCCTCTTGGTCAAATCACACAGAAATTCTTGGACCGGTGGTTCAACACAGATTAAAGAGTCGCTGGTTTCGGGCGAGTGAGGTTTCCCAGGTAGCTGGACTACCAAAATGGCACTGGGTGGCGTTGCATTTTGGAGCTCCTCCTGAGTTTTGGGTGGAGGATGCTCGGTTGTGTCTTCGGTATCCTCCCCCTTTGCAGTAGGAGATTCCTCAGGGTTGACTTGTGGCAAACCTAAAGGATCGTTTGGGGTGGTCACAATATTTATGGCTAGGTCATCTGGCTTCTTGTCCTCTTTCGCCTCCTTTTTCCTCTTCAGTTTGTCAAATATACGTTGGAGAGTTTCCAGATCTTCTCGGCTGAAAATGGGCTTTCCTTTCTTCTCCCAGGGTTTGGAGTTAAATTTTCCAGGGGGAGGTTTTGCTTCCCTGTTGAAGTTTTTCCGGCAGTACGAAGGAGGTGACCACCTCCCGCGGTTATGCGAGTCTCGAAATCGATATCTGTCATCCCGGGTATCCGTACCGTATTCTCGTGACTTACCTGGTGGGCTTAGTCTCCGACGGTAGTCAGGTTTTGATGATGTTGGCTTGGAACTTGGTGTCAAAAATTTTTCTGGGTCATGACTCGACTTATCTTGACTAGAGGACTGTCGTCGTTTTATTTGTGACCGAGATGCTGGAACAGGGGCTGGCCTTGGGGCGCCCTCTAGGTCCAGGGTGTCTGATGCGGTGTTGACAGCTAACACCGCGGTAGGCTCGGTATGCTTCTGATTGCTTTGTCGCTGTTTCTGGAATGCATAATGTGCAAACTCTCTTAGCTGGTTTATCAAGTTTGTCTTTGGGTTAGCCATGACTCCAAGGTGGTGTCCAATCGTGGGATGGAGATTCTGAATGAACAGAGCCTTGAAGTTGTGGTCTTCTTCCATCTCAGGCGTGTTTTGAGATCCGAAATATGCACGCAGGAGTCGCTGCTAGTATGCCTGTGGGGGCTCTAAGCGACCCTGTTTCACAGCTAGGGCTGTCGCTAGCTCTGACTGTAAGCAGTCGTCGGAGAACTCTTTTTCGATGGCTTCATAGAGTTTCCGGTGGTTCATCTTGATGTCAAATGGTTGCCGATCTATAAATTTTGATACCGACCTGTTGGATGTCAACTTAATCAAATAAATGCGATCATCAACCGTAGCATCAGGGTATTTACGCAAGTAGTAGTCGATGTCTTGCAAATAAGCCCTGGTATCAGGTGACCCACTGTTTGAGGGGTCAAATTTCGTGACGTGGCGGGCGATCTTATTGAGATCTCCATCGGATGGAATTTGCAAACATCTTTCACGTTGTCGTTCGGGTTTGAACAGGTCAGGTAAGTGTGAGCCGGGGGAGTCCCCATCCCATGAGGGGATGCCCCCCTTTGTCGAGGGAACCGGCCTGTTCATGGCTTCTGGTCTCAGATCTCTTCGTTTGCGGTGGTCTTCCAGCTCTTCTTTGACGTCCTGAAGACCTTGTTGTGCTTCTTGTAGGAGCAGTTTGCATTTCCCATAATCGGAGCTTGTTTCGTCTAATTGACCTTCAACTTCCTTGAGTTGATTCTCTTTGTGAAGCAGGGCGGTTTTCAATTCCTTATTTTCTTGCTGAAGTGAGGTATTGTTGTCTTCTAGTCGTTGCTTTTCTTCCTCTGCTTGTTCCAGATTTAGCAACGTCTGATCGAGCGTAGCTTGGGTGTCTTCTTTCTCTATGCGAGCTTGTTCCTGCTTTTTCACAAGGGATTTGTTCTCTTCCTGAAGAGAAAGGATGGTTGTTTGTTGTTTCACCAGTTCCTTTTCAGCGTAGAGTACTTGGGTTTCAGCTCGTTTTAGCCTTGCAACTAATGCTAGTGCAAACTTTCCTAACACACCGGGTATTTCTTTTGCTTTTGGTGGGTTAGTTTCGCATTCATCCAAAAGTTTTTTCGTGATTTGCTTCAAATCTTTGGGTGGAGTATCCCTAACATGTTTGGAGAAACCGGGTATAAGGTCGGAAGCCAACTCTTCCAATGTTACTTGAAGGTCATTTAATTCGTCAAGTGGACTCGACATGTTTGACCGTTTGTGTAACGCTTAGCTTGAAATCAATTCGTTGATTATAGCTAAAGTTGTGAGTCAAGAGTTAACCTTGAGTGTTGTTTTACAGTGAGGGTAATTACAAGCTTTTTTTTTTTTTTTTTTTTTTTGTTACTTATTTGTACCCGTAGGTAGACTTGGTTTGCAGTTTGGTGACAAGCCACCGGCTGCTGGTCGCTGCGTGCGCGAGCGCCCTAAACCTACATGTTTTTGGTGTGCGGGAGGAAACCGGAGAAATCCCGGAGTAAACCCGCGCAGCACGGGGAGAACATGCAAACTCCACACAGCTCACTGTTGGTCGGGGGCTGGGATCGAACCCACGATCTCATGATCCCCGCGGTCCCCCGGCCGAGGGTAAAACTGTGCTGCCACAGTGCTAAACCACTGCGCCACCGTGCAGCCCCAAGTTTTTTGGAGTTTGTTTCAACTTCCAGGCTTGTAAGAAGGAAAGCAAATATTTTGGAATTCTTTAGAAATGTGGAATACATGTTAATTTATTTGTTGACACTGTATTTTGATTTGTATTTCACAAGACAAAAGCAAAAAAAAAAAAAAAAAATGTGTCAATTGACTTCTTTCAGTTCAGTTACCAAAGTGTAGTTTTGGAGTAGTCCTCAACTAGGTTGTGACTTTTTGTTGAATCTCACTTGAAAGTAATGATTTTATTTACAAAAGAAAAAGGAAGCAACAAAAACAGAAAAGGTTAAATGCTTTAAGGCTTTAGGGTTACAGTATAAGTCTTCACTTTGTTTTAAAGTTAGAACTGGCTTTGTTCTATTTGTTAAAGCTTATCTTCATTTAAAGCCTTTCAATGTTTTAATATTTACAAGTTAGGAAACAAATGAATTGTCTTTGTGTATTGTCACTAAGGCTTCCTTAGGATTAAAGTTAATGATTATTTAAAAAGAGAAGAAAAAAAAATGTTTTACAGACTAGTCAAAGTTTTCACCTTTTGACTTATTTCAAATCCTGGTGAGAAATAGTGAGTTGGTTAAATGTTTTCCTTCTCTTCGTTGCAGTGGTTTAGATCTTATTTATCTGATAGGTTCCAGTTTGTTCATGTAAATGATGAGTTTTCTTTCAGCTCAAAGCTTAGTCATGGAGTTCCACAGGGATCTGTGCTAGGCCCTACTCTTTTTAGTTTATATATGCTTCCGTTAGGCAACATTATTAGAAAGCACTGTATACATTTTCATTGTTATGCAGATGACACACAATTATACCTGTCAATGAAGCCAGATGATACTAATCAATTAGCCAAGTTAGAAGCCTGTCTTAAGGAAATCAAAGCTTGGATGACTTGTAATTTCCTGCTATTAAATTCAGATAAGACTGAAGTCATTCTTGTTGGTCCAAAAAACCTTAGAAATTCCTTTCCAAATCAAACTTTCAGTTTGGACGCAGTTACTCTCTCTTAATAGCTCTGTGAGGAACCTTGGAGTTATTTTTGATCAGGATTTGTCCTTCAATTCACATATTAAATTTGTTTCTAAGACTGCCTTCTATCATTTGCGTAATATTGCCAAGATTAGGAGCATCTTGTCTCAGAGTGATGCTGAGAAGCTGATCCACGCTTTTGTTAGCTCGAGATTAGATTATTGTAATTCTTTATTATCAGGCTGTCCTAAAACATCTTTAAAAAGTCTTCAGCTGATCCAAAATGCTGCAGCAAGAGTTTTAACAGGTACTAGAAAGAGAGATCCTATCTCTCCGGTTCTGGCCTCCCTTCACTGGCTTCCCATAGAGTTTAGAATTAAGTTTAAAATCCTTCTTCTCACTTACAAAGCTCTAAACAATCAGGCTCCTTTTTATTTAAAAGATCTGATACTACCGTATTATCCTAACAGAGCACTACGCTCTCAAAATGCAGGATTACTTGTAATACCTAGAATCTCCAAAAGTACAATGGGAGGCAGAGCCTTCAGTTATCAAGCTCCTCTCCTGTGGAATCAGCTGCCAATCTGGATTTGGGAGTCAGACTCGATCTCTGTTTTTAAGAATAGGGCTAAAACCTACCTTTTTGATCTAGCCTACAATTAGGGAGGGATCATGTGTTTCTGAACCCTCCCTTAGTTATGCTGCTAATAGGTTTAGTCAGCCGGGGGACCTCCAGTAATGCACTGGGCCTCACTCCTTTCCTCACTCTCTATGAAATATTTTTTTTTTTTTGCTGGTCATTAACATTTGTTTGTTCTCTCCCATAGATTGAGTCCCCATCGTGCTGTTTGCTCTCTACATGTCTGTTCTTTTCTTCTTCTCTATCCCCTCACCCCCCAGCCAGTCGCAGCAGATGACTGCCCCTCCCTGAGCCTGGTTCTGCTGGAGGTTTCTTCCTGTTAAAAGGGAGTTTTTCCTCTCCACCGTCGCCAAGTGCTTGCTCACAGGGGATCGCCTGATTGCTGGGGTCTTTCTGCAACTGTGGGGGTCCCCCCTACAGTTGATAGTGCTATGAGATGACTGTTGTTGTGAAATGGCGCTATATAAATAAAGTTGAATTGAATTGAATTCTCCTGGGGAGGAAACATGAATCAAAAGCAACACTGACTGTAAATAAGCTAAAGCTTTCAAGTGTTAATTGCTGGATGTGGTTTCCTAATTTTGAAAAAAATTTTTGGTTAAATATTTAGTAAATCACGAAATCTTTTACCAACATGCACAGGATTAACATTAACTTGAGTCTAAATGAACATTGTCATTTATTTGAGTCCCTAAGTTGAATGGCTTCCTGTGAAAGAAAAAAAAAATCGCACAGTGATATTTAAAAACCAAAACACATATATATAGCTTAAAAAGTTTGCAGACTTTTAGCGTAAGATGTGTAAATATATGCTTTTAACTAAAAAGATTAAAATATGTGGTTAACATACGTGAGTAAATACAAAGTCTATGCTTCTATGTTCTTTCAGTGTGTATATATGCAGTCAAAAGCTCTTCCACCAATGAGAACAAACTTCAAACCCACAAGTTTCCTTTTCCTTTTGGTTCTTGGGATAAAACTTTGATTTGGGTTTAAATTTAGGTTGTTCCGGATAATTCGGATTGATTTAAAGTTAATTTGGAAGCTCTGTTTGATTATAAATCAGCTTAATAGATTCGCTCTGCTTTAATCCGAGTGTGCATTCATGCAAGAAATGCAACTCCTATAGTTGACCACAAGATGGAGGCAGTTATCTCTGCCCTCCCAGGAGGAGGAGACACTGGTGACGTCGCTCTGAGCGGGTCTACCAGTCTCACTCAAAATGGCGGCTAGGGTGATTCCCTCTTAGCGCCTTCAAAATGGCGTTTGCACGCTTACTCTGCTCATGCGCAGTTTTTCATGCACGCCTTTCGGTCACGTGCGCGACTGTGCGTGTTCACGTGACACATGATGCGGGCGCGAGTCTTAGCGACAACGCCACGCCTTGCTTTTCAAAATGAGAGTTTAATCTCCAACTTTCACAAATAATGTTACCTCTTTAATTCCGGGTATAGTTTAGCGCTACTTCCCCAGCGGTTTATTCAGTGACCAGATCAAACTGCGTCCAGCTTAATCTGACGTCACCACGCTTGGGTAATTACAGAACTGGCCAGTTTAATTACTCCTTTCGGGATAATCGCCGGAAGGTTAAACTGGCGAGAGACAGGACGGTTTTCTTCACGTTTCTGTCACACTAGGCCTTTATTTTTCTTAATCCAGCATATAATAATACTGCTTAAACTTCTTTTGCAAGACTTCCGGGAAGATGGCGGAGAGACATAACGCTTAAACAGAGAGCTCTCCCTAGCCGGATTAAAAATCATCGGTAAATGGCCAACTCGACATAAGCGGATCAATAAACTAAGGGATGAAAACACGAAGGAGCCGGGCACAAGGACAAAAGCAGGGTAAAATTAAAGAATTCCTCTTCAACAACGCAGGAGAAATCGCTGAACACAAGGCCCAAAAAAACGAGGTGACTGCAGCAGAGAAAATGGAGGACGCCAGGCTCGATAACATGAACACTGGCTTCGCCAGTTTGGGTAAAGAGTTGAAAGACTTCAAGCGGCAGCTACAACAGGATTTAGCGGCTCTTAAGGAGGAGCTGAAAAAAGAGATTGAGGAAATTATGGGCCTCCGAAGAGAAATGGAGCGCAAGCTAGCAGAAAACATGGAGGAGCTGCGCTCTCAGCGGGTGTGTATGACAGAAGCACAGGCCCGAATATCGGAGCTGGAAGATTGGAAGAGCGAGGCAAGCGAGCAGCTACAGACCCTGACGGCACAAACGCAGAGGATGCAGGAGAAAATAACCGACCTGGAGAGCAGGTCCAGACGGAGCAATATACGCATCTTCGGGATCCCGGAGGGCATTGAAGGCAACTCGATGACGAAATTCATGGATCAGTTCTTAAAAAAAGAGCTGGAGCTGCCCGGTGAAGCGGATCTGCAGATTCAACGAGCGCACAGAGCCTCGGCACAGAACCCGAAACCAAACTCTCCACCCAGGTCAGTTGTGGTCAACTTTCTGAAATATGATGTAAAGGAAAGAATCCTGACACAAGCGTGGAAAAAAAAGATACGAATCGGCGACAAGCAGATATTCTTTGATCATGACTACCTGACAGAAATTGTGCAGCAGTGAAAGAAATATGCCAACATTAAAAAAACGCTGAAAGAGAAAAAAATTAGATTCCAAACGCCGCTAACGAAGATGAGGATTCATTGGGAGGACGGCGTGAAGACATACAACACAGCCAGAGAGGCAGCGCGGGACATGACGGAGCGAGGCTTTGTGGTGAGCGTGCCGGAGGAAGCGGCTGGAGCACCGGTGGCACTGAATGCATCACGACAGCCGGAGTGGAGGCGAGTGAACGGCAGAAGACGGGAGGAGACGTGGAGCAGCGGGCCCAGGAAAAACTGCAAGGCTTTCAACTGAAAGCCTAGATTGTAACAAAGATTAAGAAAGACACAGAAGAAATGAAGGCCAAGAAGACAAGGTAAAAGAGAAACAGACGGCTAGGAGAGGTTTAAGTGATATTTGTTGGACATTTCTAGACTAATGACTATTACTTGGATAGTAACTACAGGTCTAGGGAGGGCCCCTCACTCGATGAGGACATTCCCTCCACCCACCAACAGGGACCAGTGGGCAGAAGAAAGGCCCAAAGTACGGAGGTCGAGATTTTTTTAATGTGTTTTTATATAAATATGTGTTATTTTTGTTGTTAAAGGGGCTAGGAGCACAAGTTAAAAAAATGGAAAAACATAAATATGGGTAAAAATCTTAAGATAATGACACTAAACATGAATGGTCTGAACTCACCTGTTAAAAGGGAAAGAATAAGAAAATTCAAGAAGGAAAAAGCCGAAATTATATTTATGCAAGAGACATTTGAGCAAGGCAGAACATGTGAAACTAAAGAGATTTGGCTATAAGAACTCCTACTACAGTTCATTTAAGGGAGGAACTAAAAGGGGGTTATGATACTAATTTCAAATAAAATACAATTTGAATGTGAACAAGAAATCCAGGATAAAGAAGGCAGGTATGTAATAATAAAGGGTAGAATAGATGGTATGCAGATCACATTAGTGAACATCTATGCCCCACCAGAAAGTGACAAGGGTTTTTTTCAACATCTGTTTGATCTCATAGCAACACACAGTGAAGGAGTCCTAATTTGTGGAGGAGACTTAAATGCTGTCATGGATCATGAAGTTGACACAACAAGTGTTAAGAAGACAAAAAAACATGTAACAAAGTTCATAAGAACCTCACTGGCAGAAATGGGTATGGTAGACATATGGAGGGACCTGCACCCACTCGAAAAAGACTATACACATTATTCAGCAGTCCATAAAGTACACTCTAGAATAGATTACTTCCTTATGAATGAAGGTGACAGACACAGGGTGAGAAATTGTTGGATTGGAGGGGCAGAAATATCAGATCATAATCCTATATACATGGAAATATATTTAAACAATAGAAAACGACAAACAACATGGAAACTTAATGTAGGGCTGTTAAATGATGAGAAAATGAAAGAAAGAATAAAAGTAAACATAAACGAGTATATCCAAGAGAATGACAATGAAGAAGTGGACCCAACAATACTATGGGATGCACTAAAAGCCGTGTTAAGAGGTAAATTAATTGTTGAAACAGGAAAAGCAAATAAGTCTAAACTGGAAACATATGAACAAAGATGTGAGAGATTGAGGGAATTAGAACGTAAACATCAAAGCACAAATGACCCAAAAATATATCAAGAAATTAAAGAAAAAATAAAGATAAAAAAAAACAAATAGATGAAATTGAAAGGAAAAATAGATATCTAAAGCAAAAATATTATGAAACGGGACCAAAAGCCACAAAACTGCTGGCAAAACGGTTAAGAAAACAACAAACAATGAATAATGTATATAAGATTAAAGACCCCATCACAAATAAAACCACAGTTAACCCAGAAAACATCGAAGAAATATTCCATAATTTCTATCAAGAGCTATACTCGCAACCTGAAGAAACAAATACTAAAGATATTAAAAAATTTCTATGCACATTGGACTTGCCATCAATAGGAAATCAACAAAATGAAAAGCTAACAGCAGAAATAACACCACAAGAGATTAGAGATGTGATTAAGTCACTTAAAAACGGTAAATCACCAGGTAGTGATGGATACCCCTCTGAGTTTTATAAACTGATTATAGAAGAACTCACGCCACAGCTCCTAAAGTCATTTAATTGGACGTTGAACAACAACAAAATACCTCCATCATGGAACGAAGCCATTATTTCAGTTATTTTAAAGCCAGGGAAAGATAGAGAACAATGCGGAAACTATAGACCAATCTCTTTATTAAATGTGGATTATAAAATATATACAACAATTATATGTAAACGAATAAAGACATTCTTGACGGAATTGATAGAAGATGATCAAACGGGTTTCATAGAGGGACGCCAAACACATGACAATATCAGGAGAACAATACATATAATTAATCAAATACATAAAGAAAAGAAAAGCGCAGTAATAATGAGTTTAGACGCAGAAAAAGCATTTGACAGGGTTAACTGGAAATTCCTATATAGTGTGCTGGAACGCTTTGGATTTAACGAAAAATCAGTACAATGCATAAGGACGCTGTATCAAGAACCTGTGGCAAGAATCAAGATAAACGGTAGCTTAACAGACAAAGTAAATATACAAAGATCAACTAGGCAGGGATGCTGCTTATCGCCCACCTTGTTTGCTCTGTTCATAAAGCCACTGGCTCAAGCGATACGACAAAATAAGAAATTAAAAGGTGTAACAATAAAGGGAGCGGAACACAAGATTGGGCTATTTGCAGACGATATTATAGTTTACCTTGAACAACCAGATGAATCAATAATGGAAATGATGAACTTGATAGAAAATTTTGGAAAATTATCAGGATACAAGATAAACATAACAAAAACACAAATACTGACATTCCACTATAACCCTTTAAACCAGATAACTGATAAGATCAAACTAAACTGGAAACAAAAAGAAATAAAATACCTTGGAGTGAACGTACCTAAAGATCTAAGCAAAATCTATAAAACAAACTATGAAAGGTTGGAACAAGAAATAAAAAAAGATATTGATAGATGGTCAATCTTAAATATAAGATAAGCCTTTATTAGTCCCACAATGGGGAAATTCCAGGATTGCAACAGCACAGGGATAGCAACACTCAGAGCAACAATCAGAAGGCAAGAAAAAACAAGAACATCTAGTAAACATATGTACATATTACTATAAATGTATATATATAGACACACAGTACGGAGCATTATGGTTGGTTGGTGAATGTGCAGCAGAAAGTCTAAGCTCTCTCTCCGCGGATGCGGCGGGCCAGCTGGAAGTCTTTGGGCATGATGGTGACCCTCTTGGCGAAGAAGGGACCCACCAGGTGGGCCTCGCTGGTCTCCTGCAGAGCCATGACGGCGAAGCTCAGGAAGCGCAGGACGGTCTTGAAGTCCTGAGCGATCTCCCTCACCAGGCGCTGGACGGGCAGCTTACAGATGAGCAGCTCCGTGGATTTCTGGTAGCGACGGATCTCTCTCAGAGCCACGGGCCTGTGACGGCGAGGCCTCTTCACTCTGCCGGTGGCCGGAGCGCCTCTCCGAGCAGCCCTGGTGGCTAGCTGTCTCCTGGGGGGCTTCTTCCTCCAGTAGATTTTACGGGCGGTCTGCTTGGTTCTTGCCATCGCTCTTTATTATTCTGTCTTATATTTCTTGCACGCCGCCTAAACTCCAGCCCGGCACCCGCGTAGTTTTCGCTACAGCTCCCGGTATGTCGAGTTTCCCATTAGCACCGGGCGGCGGCCAAGTGCTAGCTAGCACCAGCTCCTCCCCGCTGTAACGTCTCCCGCTGCAAACAGTGGCTCCGTCCGCCGACCCGGGAGATCCCCGGGGCGATCCGTGCGTCCGTGACATATATACAGAGTGAAAGGTGTAGAAAGAAGAAGGAAGATATGGATCTGAATTCAAAAATTGAGACAGTCAAAATCAGCATACAACCTAGATTACTTTACCTCTTCCAGGCTCTACCAACAGAGATTCCAGGTGCCCAGTTCTCAAAGTGGGACAGGATGATATCGAGATTTGTTTGGGGAGGTAAAAAGCCAAGAGTGAAATATAAAACTCTCCAGTTACCAAAAGAGAAAGGAGGCATGGGCCTACCGAGTCTAAAGGAATATTACTACTCAGCACAAATAAGATATATCATATGTTGGTGCGACGAAGGATATGAGGCAAAATGGAAAGAAATGGAAAAGGAAATTGAGGGACTCCCAGTACAAAGCATAATAGGAGATAAAGATGCATATAAGCAAATCAAACAAATAGACCCAATCACTAAATTTACTTTGGAACTGTGGTATAAAATAGTACAAAAGTATAATATAAAGGAAGACATAAAACTATTGAAATGGGTAGCATTTGACAGTCAGTTTGAACCGGCAAAACAAGATAGGGGATACAAAAATCTGGTGAACAAGGGAATCACAGCATGGGGCAATATCGGGAAAAAAGATCTTGGGAACTTTGTAAACATCAGAAGAAAATTTAAACTAGAAAGATCGGAATTCTTCAGATATCTGCAGATGAGAGACTATTATATGAAGAAGATTAGACATAACCTCCAAACAGATGTGAGCGAGATTATACAATTCATTTTAAGTTCATATGCAGGAAATAAAATAAGAATTATTTCAAAGCTATATCAGAAAATTATGGCAAACAATCATTCAAGTAACTATATAAAGGAGAAATGGGAGAAAGAACTAAATTTAAACATAACAGAAGAAAGCTGGCAGGAATTATGGAAAACACAACACACATCAACAAATTCAAGGACATGGAGGGAATTTGGATGGAAAAACCTGATCCGCTTTTTCATTACACCACAGATTCAAGGAAAATATACAAATACCCAATCTTTATGCCGGAGGGGATGTGGGGCTCAAAATGCAGACCACTCATATGTTTTGGAAATGCTGCAAAATCTCATCATTCTGGAAATCTATACATGTGACAATACAGAGGATATTAGGATATAATATACCAATGAACTGTAACCTGATGTACTTATGTGATCTTAAAAGAGACAATGTAATACAGGCTGAGGACAGATATCTAGTTAAAGTCTTGTTGATTGCATGTAAAAAAACAATCACAAAAAAATGGCGATCAGAAGTTCTTCCTGACCAAGAGCAATGGACTGACATTGTTGAGGACATACGTATGATGGAAAAACTAACATATCGACAAAGAATGCAAGGAGGACTATGGGAAAAAAAATGGCGGAAATGGACACACTACAAAGTGCAACAACGAGACAGAAATTGAAAGAATAACCAAAGACGCTGGAAAAACCAGAAGAATTAAGAGATGGAAACTAAAAACTTGATGCTCCAACATTTGTCCCCCCCCCTTTTTTTTTTCTTTCCTCTTTCTTACTCTAGCCCCTTTGTTTTTAAATGTAGACTGTGATCTGAATGCAATATATATGATGAAAAATGAATAAAAATCTAAGTTACAAAAAAAAAAAAAACTTCTTTTGCATGCATCAAAAGCTGTTGACTTTAGTGGGTGAATCACTCACCCCCCTTTTGCAGCTATCAGCCACCAGACTCCTCAGCGGGAGGTTAGGTAAACAAACACAGCAGACAGACACAGGCAGGGTGAGATGCAGCCTCTCTCCCAAACACACAGGCTAACCCAGGGGTGGGCAAACTTTTTGACTAGTGGGCCACAACGGGTTCTAGAATTTGACAGGGGGGCCACACCAGGAGCAGATGGATGGAGTATTTTGGTGACCCGCCTCATAGGAGAACAAAATATATCATGGGATATGTAGAAAACATGTGCTTTAATATCAACTGAAAATGAACAAAGGCATTACAACAAAATCTCTGTCTTTGAAGCCCTACAGTACTCAGCTCTTTATTGAAATGGAACAGTTACTATTTAAAAGCACTTAAAGTTCTGTTATCTGTCAGGATCTCATCATCATTTCTCTCCTCCTGACAGTCTTTATTTCTAAACGGTAGGAGATGCATATGCTCTTGTCCTTCTTCTTCTATTCAATGTTCGTCCCCAGCTCCAAAACTCAACAACAACCAGCGCAGACGGAACAGAGTCACGGCGCGCCAGTATGCGGAGCGCGTTATATTTGATCTGGTGCACATTGTTTATTTGGAGAACGTACGTGCACCTGTGCACCTCTTATATGCACCCCTTAACAGAAATGATGTGCAACATGTAAGGCTTATTGAACAAATTATTTTTCAAATGCATTTTTCCCATAACAGAAGGGAGAAACTTACTTTCAGTTTCAGTGGCAACAGTGTTGCTGGTCTCCATTTTTATCCAGAGCATCAAAGTCTGGACTTAGTTTAGTTGTGGCGATTCTCAGGATGGATCTGAGGTGTTGGTCTGTGAACTTGGACCTGCGGCTGCCTTTGTTCATGTTCATGACGCTGAACGTCTGTTCACACACGTAGGTGGAGCCGAACAGCGCCACCATCTTCTGTTCCGTCCTCCGGAGGTTTGGAAACGAGGCTTCATTAAGTGAAGCATAAAAGTCCTTCAGTTTCAGAGCTGAACTTCTTTTTTAAGACGGGGTCAGACTGAAGAGCCATCAGTTCCAGCTGCAGCTCCTCTGGTTCTCTTTCAGGCTCTTGTGACAGTGGACAGGCCACCAGCTGAAGTCACTTGTCAGTTTGTTCACAATCAGAAAACCAACAGCAGAATTCTCCGTGCAGCACATCCAGCGACTCGCTGTGCTTCTTCACTTTTGCGTCTCTTTCACCGTGGCTCGTGTGGGAAAATGAGGGAATGACTTATTTAAACTTTGTCTGGAGAATAAAGCCAGCTTGGATTTAAAGGTTTTCACGTTTGTGTTCATGTCATGCACAAACTGACCCTTAGGTCCGCTCATCTTTACAGAAGGACTGAGGGGTCAAAGAGTAAAGCGCAAATGTGGAGTAATACACTGCACCTCAACAAGGGTCAATGTATCTAGAGTGCGCCATCTAGTGGAAAAGCGTGAGAATTGCAAGGAAAATAAAACATTAACAAGGTTTATTAATATAATTTCTTCAAGTTCGGCGGGCCGGATTAAAAAGCTTAACGGGCCGCATATGGCCCCCGGGCCGTAGTTTGCCCATGCCTGGGCTAACCGAATAAAGTGGATCAATATTTGCAGGAAAAAAAAAAAGCAGCTTATGATTTCAATGATTTTTCTTTTTGCATATACGTTTCTCAATTACACAGGCCGCGCACAGGAGCACCAATAAACTGTAGCATGAATTGCCTAAATAAAATATTTGTCATAAGGTACAGGAATTATTTATTTTATTTAATAGTGGGTGTGAAAGGGGGCGGAGTTAAACAGTCACTTCTACACCCGCTAAATTAAATAAAAGCACTCGTAAAAGGGGCACCAGTCCTAACGGACAATAATATTAACTTTAATTTTAATTAATTTTGTACCTTCAATTACTTAATGAATCAGTCTCAAAATTTCAGTGAGTTCTTTTCCTGTCGTGATTAGGAAACATGTATATGCAAAAGAAAAATGCTTCAACTTCTCTCATTCACCCTTTTATTAAACTCATTCAGGTTACATGGCATGGCGTTCAAATGATGAATAAACAGATTTAAATGATAACAGCGTAATATATCACATCAACTGATATTGGATTCCTGAACATAAAATCCAGCGTTACACCTCTGTAGAACCAAGGAGGAGAGCCTCACTCACACGACAGCTGAAGGTCCACGTGTTCAGCGGGTCGATGCCGGCCGAGTTCAGGCTGCTACAATGCTTCCTCACAGCAGTCAGGAGTGTTGACCCAGCCGGGGGCTCGTTCAGGACGTCGGCAGCAGAGTGATCGTCCCCGAGCGGCATGAAAAGTCCTTGGAAAAGAGTCCAAATTTGAGGTCTGTTGTAGCGGGATAGACCAAAAAAACTGAAGGAGAAACTTCTCAGTCTCTGTTCACTTTAAATTAGGAAAATTAAAGGTCCACTTTAACGGCGTGAAAAGTCATAAAAAAAATGAGAAAAGCATTTACTAGGATAAGAATGGCTTCTGAGGTGAAGGAAAAAGTTTGAGAATTTGATTCTCTAAAAGAACGAGCTCTAAAGAAAAAGTGGTTTTTCCTCAGTAACCAGAAAATAACGAAAGACTTGACAAACTTCACAAAGAACAGAATAAAACTTCACAGGACCTTGAAACGGTGGAATAAAATCTTCTTCTGAGATCTAGATTACTATTCTGCTTCTTTAATCTTAATTTAGTTCCTAATCTTTCTCAAAATCTCTCTCTTCTTTCTGTGTTTCTAATTCTTAATTCTCTCACCGTTCTCTATCTTGCTGTTCTTGTTACCTTGTTACTTTACTTCTTTACTAATCTTTTTGTTACTCTAAATCTCAAATCTAACTTCTCTTTTAAAGTTACCTCGCCGGGTCGTAAAATGATGTCGATCGCAAGACTGACCAATCGACTTTTTCAAAAGCAGTTTGAAATGGCTGCCATCCAATGTGAGAACATTTCTTTGAGAGCAGCCAATCAAACGAAGACACCACCCCATGAAATTGCAGAGGGAAAATCAACACTCACTCAGTTCTAATGAAATTAGGTGCTCAATATAAAATTTAACTAAATTAAATGACTTGGCTAATATTTGGTGATCATGCATTTATACCATTACTTCAATATTACATTTGTTTGAATAACACTCATGAATATAACATTTCTTATACATAATTATAATACATGCATTCATATTTAGATCAAAGCTTAATGTAATACAGCAACCCATGGTTGGTGATAAAAGAGGGATGATTTTCAGTGTCCTTAAGATCCAGAGGATAAGCTGAAAGAAACTTAATGTTTAGAACAAATTAAAAGTCATCCTACATACTGAAAACACATTCCGTAGGTATCCGCTAGGAGGTACTGTTGAGCTGTAGATGATTTCTTTTAGGTCCATGGTATCTGGGAGAAAGCCTGGACAGCATCGGGGGCAATAAACCCGTCTGATTAAGCCGTTTACGACCCTTTTTTAAGAGCATTGTTTCCTGTAAGGGTACGTTATCCAAATGCAGTGTTCATGTTGGAGGTCTGGTCTCCCGAGTTTATGTTCCTTTGATCCTTTAAAAGCAAATTCTGATCCTTACAATCTCTGCAAGAGGCAACTGTTTACATTGGGGTCCTGGGAAAGCAAACATCTTTGGTCAGGCCTGAAAGAGGCCTGGATGAGTCGACATGAAAGCCAGTGATATCCCTGTAAATGCAGAAAAGTGGTATTCCTGTATAAGGAATAAAGTGAAATTCCTGTAAAATGGAGAGAAGTGATCTTCTGTCTTGGTTTGAGGAGACGATGATGCTACACGCGTTAGGAGTCTCTCTGCCCTCTCATTGTCAGAAAGGATATAGCGCTGGAGAAGCATCCTCTTAAGCGCTTCATATTTTCCTTGGGCCGGCGGCTCCTGGAGCAGGCTCATCACCTGTTGCGTGGTGCGCACATCCAGTGCAGCGACCATCTTGTAATACTTGGTATTGTCCGTTGTTATCCCGCGGAGTGCGAACTGGGCTTCTGTGTGCAAGAGCCACACAGTTGGGTTGTGAAGCCAGGAGTCTGGGAGCTTGACTGAGACAGCGCACGCAGCGCTGGTGCTCTCCCTCAAGGTAGTCTGCGGGGCGGTGCTCAGCTCGCTTTCCATGGCACGTCTTAGGGTCACCAATGTGGAGAAAGGAAGCAGGCGAGCCACCGAGCTGGATGACACATGAACTTTATTCCTTCTCCAACATACAGTGCAGTAAAAAAGAGCTCCCGGGTCTCTGTGCATTCCTCTTTTATTTATACCTTTAATTCCATGCATTGAGACCCGGAACTTCCGACTATAATACATTGTTTGGAACAAAGACCTGTGTGGCACATTAATATAACATAACGCCGGCACCGCTGCTCACACCCTTCTCTCTTCCAGCGGCTCCGGCGGTTCCTCTTCTCCCCTGGGGGTGCATAGTCCATACTGTCCCGTCTGAGCCCCCCCCGGTGGCACTTCCTCTTCCGGTCCATTGTTCCCCCTTATCCCAGCTGCCTTCTCTGGGTGGAGAATCCCCCACCTGTGCCACCACACCATCAAAATTCTGGATGAGAAGAAATGACAGTATCACCATTGTGGTATACTTGCCAAACACAAGATGTTAAGCTTTGAAAATATGATCATGTATGCAAATATATGGTTGGTTTTTAAAATTATCCATGGTTCTGCACCCCCACCCCTTCAGACTTTTGTGTACCCGACTTCTGAACAAAATAATAACAAGGACTTCCTCTAGGTGGCATTGTTGCATGCCCCTACGTAAAACTGCTTTTGGACAAACAGCATTCTCATACAAAGCTATAACAGAATGGAACAAGCTCCCCACTGCTTTGAAGACCAGAACAAATTACAGAGACGTTTCCACAGAGACTAAAAAATGGATTTTAAGTAATCAAGTCTGCCAGCATTGATTCTCCCCCTTAAATGGGATTTGAAATTGTACTTTTAAATTGTTTTTATGTATGCTGTTTCTCTTATCTTTTTACCTTTTAAACTTACTCCCTGGTTGTTTCGAGGTCAACAGTTTCTGAAACTCAACCTGAATTACTTTCTTGATGTGCTGTTTTTCTTTTAATATCTTCCTGCCTGCCTTAGGGACTACAGATGGAAATGAGTGAGAACACTATAATCTGGTACAGAGCATCTTTACCCTGTGTTTAATGTTTTTTCTGTATATGGTCCCTGACAAATAAACCAATAAACTAAAGTTAACATGAGGACATAGAGTGATGATACAAAGTGAAGTTTGTGGCGGTAATGCATCTGTAAGCTGATTGCCAACCGCCAATCAAATCTAGAAGGAGGAGAAGAAGAAGAAGAAATATTCCTCTCCCACTTCCATTATCTGTAATTTAGAAACACACTTTCCCTCCTTTACTCTGACTAATTTTCAGTGGTCCGTCTGCCTGTCGGTCAACCATCCAGAGTCCACTAGCTGTTAGCCATTAGCCACTGCACTTCCGGTCCTCCACTTATCTCCTCTCCCATCACTTTTGGTCTCCATGATCTCCCATTCTTTTCCTGATTTGTATACTGTAGATAATGTTAAAATAAATAACTTACAGTGAAGTAAAAGCTGGAGGTGAACAGGAGCGGTAGCAATCAGCTGACACTATTCTGCGCTGAAGTTAAAATTTCTGTTTGGAAGAAATAAAGAGCAAAAGTCCTAATGACCTGACGGTTATTATGGCCTGCAGTGGTAGATCACCACCTGTACTACTGCAGTACAGCGAGCTGATGCAGATGTCCCCCTGATGTTTTGAAATATGATGGAAAAAATAAAACGAGAGAGAGCTGTTAAGGAGCAAAGCTGAAAATTGACACTTCAAATAAAATTTTCTCCCAGTTGTGAGTTTGTTTGTTTTTTTAAATTCCAGGTGCAGGAGATTCTTGCCAGGACGCCTTATGGCAAAAAGAAGAAGGCTGAAATCGGTGTGGAGAGACTGATAGATGGAGGCGCGTACACAGCAGCTTACCCCCTCCATGAGGTCAGACAATATTGTTGGTTTTGTCTCGGAATTATCCTTCTTTTTCTGTCTAATATAGGCTGTGTGGGTTTTGTTTCCCCCACAGGGCCCTTTCGAGCTCCCCAGGTATGAGGTCCGTCCTGACGAGCTGAACCAGAGACAGGTCTTGTATCACTACTGGGCCCGCTGGGGAAGATGGTACAAGTATCAACCGCTGGACCACATCAGGGAGTACTTTGGAGAGAAGATTGCTCTTTACTTTGCCTGGCTGGGTGAGCATCAACTCACGTTTAGAGTGACTTTGAAAAGTTATTCAGCTTGTTTTGACTTTGGGATGTTTCATATTCGGTTTCCACTCAAGGTTTGCATTTTTGACGCAGAGTAATGTTTTACATGAGACAGTTTTTTTAGTGTTTTTCATAAATGTGCAACTTTTTCCCATAAATTTGTAATTTTTCTTCTTGTAAATTTGCAACTTTTTTCTAAGAGAGTTTCAGGTTTTGTCTCAAAAATGTGCTATTTTTTTCTTTTTAAATTTTCAAAAAAAAAAAAAAATTCTTGTAAATTTGCAACATTCATAGTGGATGTTGGTTTTGTATGCTCCAAGTTAATTTTTTTAATGTTTTTGGTTGGGATGGGACAGTAAGCAAATTGATATATTTTTAACAAGGGGGATGGGGTAATATTGACAAATTTAGCACAAGGTACAAACATATAAATATATATTCGGTATAAATTTGTCAGAATAAAGGTGCAAAAATATGGTAAAAGATGTCATTTTAAACATTAAAAAAGTAGAAAATTTTATTTTAATTGCATAGAATAAATATTTAACCAGCATCCAAATGAACGTACAAATTTACAAAAAAAAAGTTGAAAATTGACAGGAAAAAAATTGATAATTTATGAGAAAAAGTTGCAATTTTGCAAAAAAATTTGAGTTTACAAGAAAAAAATAGCGAATTTACAAGAAAAAAAGTTGAAAATTTATGAGAAAAAAGTTGCAAATTCATGAAAAAAGTTGCAATTTTACAAGAAAAAAGTGGCACATTTACAAGGAAAAAGTTGAAAATTTATAAGAGAAAAGTTGCAAATTTTGAGAGAACAGTTGTAATTTCATGGGAAAAAAGTTGCAATTTTATGATAAGGTAGCAATTTTGAAAAAAGTCACAAATTTACAAGAAAAAACTTGCAAATTTATAAAAGTTGCAAATTTACAACTAAAAAGTTGCAAATTTATTAGAAAAAAGTTGAAAATGTAAGAAAAAGGTTGCATATTTACGAGAAAAAGTTGTAAATTTATGAGGAAAAAAGTTGCAAATTTACAAGTAAAAAGTTGCAAATTTATGAGAGAAAAAAAGTTGCAAACATACAAGAAAAAAGTTGCAATTTTACAAGAAAAAAGTTGGAACATGTCCCCCCCTTGACTTATGCCTGCGAATTGGGGTGGGGAGGTGGCACGTTAACATTTTGCTAACAACGGAGATGACATCCCCCTTCAAATCATTAGAATTTTTTTTTCCTTTTAAAGGATTTGATCACTGTCTCATCACAGAAATGGGGCCCCCTAAACGCTAGAAGCGGCCCTGACCACATGATACGTTATTATGATTAAGAGTGAAAGACAGGAGACATCTTACCAATCTTCATTTTATGTCATAGTGAGAGAATGCAGTGCTTCAGCAGATGTGGGCTCAGTTATTCCCAATTATTTCTCTTGTTGATAATAAGCCGGATAATCCTGCTGCACCCAGAACTTGGGTATTTAAGTTTTCAAAGGAGAAGCTTGAAACAGTGAAGCTTTTATCTTTAAGATGAGGTGTACCTGATTTGAGCATTGCAGCAGCTGTGCTAATGTCCCCCGTCCCTCCCCCTCTGCATCAGAGCTGTAGCCTAATGGAGCGTTGGTGTCTCTGCAGGCTTCTACACAGCCTGGCTGCTGCCCGCTGCAGTGGTGGGAACCGTTGTCTTTGTGTCTGGAATCATGTCCATGAGCAACAACACACCAGCGTGAGTCTAAATGCAAAATATACACATATTTGAATGCAAAAAACTGACATTAAGTCTGAAATTTTGAGGGAAGGAAACAGAAAACATACTGACAAGAACATCTGAATTTAACTTAAATCTGCATTGCATTAAACACTAAGATTCTAAATAGCGGGTAATAAATTGCATACGATTTCTTGGAAATTGCATGTTTAATTAGTGAGTGTTTTGCACATGATTTTCTAAGAAAACTGTTCGACAGCAGGTGTAAACAGGTGGAGGTGTGCTTATTTGAATCGGGATTGATCATGTTTCATTGCATCCCCATGGAGACAGACACACACAAGCAAAAGAGGAAACGCAGTCAGAAAGGCAAGGATGACAATTTTAAATTAATTAGAGATGATGGCAAGATACAATGTGGAGAACGAAAACAGGTGAGTTTTAATCACATAGTAAATGAACTTGGTGGAGAGGTGGCTAAGTTTCCTGTAATACGATAGGATTGCTCTAATTTCTATGGTCATTCCAAATACATTAACGCAACTGGTGATTTTTGGAGGCATTTTCGTGTCTCTTATGCACCCCTGCTTACCAGAAAAATAGGAATAACCTTTGTGCAAAGTGAGTTACACCTGCTTTTGGAACTTATTAGATTTAGTCACGAAAACAAATAAGCTTGGCGTGTATGCATCCAATTTGCATTGTCCCCACCCAGACAGCAGCAAAAGTGCACTGCTTTGCATATTAATTAAAGCAAAGGTACAAAATCCACAGCATGCCCTGTTTTGTTCATGTGAAGTATGCAACCCTTGCTTTGCTGCTTTAATCTGTTTCCTTTTTTTGCACGTTTGGCATTTTGCACGTGTTTTAAAACATGCAGAATGTTAAGCTGAGTACCAATGCTATTTCATTTTCGTTTTGTTTATAAATGTTGCAAAAGTTGTTCCTATTGTTCTTAAGGGTGCCTTCACACCAAACGCGAACAGGCTGCGCGAATGCATACAGAGTCAATGGAAAGAGGCGAGCATACGTGAAATCACTCATTCATGCATTCACGTCCAAGGGATAGTGCTAGCTTTGAGATTTTGCTGTCATCAGAGTAAAAATATCAACATTGAAGAGTAAACTAGTTTGAAAATGAGACTGCCACTCACCTGGAGACAGAAGGACTGGGAGCTCTTCAGCTGAATCGAGATCACGTAGTTATTGACCCTTGGATTCCTGCCACGGACGTGCTAACAAGGCTAGTAAGCTAGCAACGTAGAACACCCATCAAGTTTTCGAGGCAGAGACTTTTTCAGGTGAGCCCCCCATCGGATAATGTAAACCTAAGCATGACGTTATTTGGGGGATTTTCACAGCAGGTTGAACACTGCTGCAGAAGTTATAAAGACAACTTTGCCTGTCTGCATCTCACCCAGACGGTGAATTCATGTCTGTTCATGTGTTTGCATTGAGTTATAATGTAATCGTGCTGCACGAAAAATTTGCTTGTTCGTATTTGGTGTGAAGGGATCTTTAGCATCTCGTCCATGTTTTGACCCAACTTTTTTGACTTTTGATGCCACATCACTTTTGCATCATCACTTTCCCATTGAAAGTAATAGTTTTAACATGTACAGTGGTGTAAAAAAGTGTTTGCCCCCTTCCTGATTTCTCATTTTTTTGTTTGTCACACTTAAATGTTTCAGATCATCAAACAAATTTAAATATTAGACAAAGATACTGTTACGGTATGGCCCTCACGGACCGCTAATGAGACGCTATAGGCGACCAGTGAGTTTGCGTATTTATTAACGCAGGGAAAAAAGGTACAAAACAATGAGCCACGGGGGGCAAAACACAGATAAGGGCTAAGGCTAGAACACACTGACGATAAACACTGAGTAAGGAATAAACTTACAGAGAGGAGTCAGAGGATGACTGGAGCCGGGACATAGGGACTCCAGCCTAACGTTGGGGAGACCAGCGTTATCCATAAATGAGGTCGCAGCCCGGAGTAACCTGAGCTGCTCTCTTAAATAGGGCTTCAGAATACTCAGCTGATGAGAATGTCATCAGCTGATTGATTACCAGCCATCCCAGCGGAGTGCAGCTCTGACAGCTGGAAGCCCTGCCGAGACGCTGTCACAGTAAGAGCCCGAAGGCCCTGTGGTAAACCAGAGTAGAGAACGGAGCACTACCGGACAACCCGAGTGCAGACAGAGTCAGCACTCGGATCATATCAGTAGCCCCCGTTTGCAAGGCGAATTCCAGGCGCCATGTAACATCAAAGGCCCCCCCCCCCACACACACACACACCCAGAGGGTCAACAGGACCACCCCAGGGAGGGAGGCGGGGGAAAGGCCAGGCAGGCAAGAAACAAGGCACAAAATCAAGGACAGAAAAAAAAGCTCCAACAACCAGAATATGGCAACCAGTAAAGAAGAAGAACATGCACAAACACCATACACAGGAAAAAAAAACCCATGAGGAGAAGATCAGAGGAAAAAAACTCAAAATGACCACAAGCAGAGCCTCAGAGAAAACCGGAACTCAAATACAGGCACAACATTGCAGCATGTCCCATAATACCAGGGGGGAAAGAAAAAAAACACAAGCCGCAAAGCAGCGATACATACAGTTCAGTGTAAAGTAACCACACGCGGGAGGAAGAGAAAAAAAAAAAAACATGCTACCGGGCGGTGACATACAACAGTTCAATAAAGATAAATAAACTGCACAGACAACACAGAAAACGACCCTCAGATTACAGAGGAGAGGGAAAAAAAATAACACACTCTAAAGAGCGGTGATAAACACAGTTCAACATAGATCAAGACCTCAAACACAAAAGCATCCCGAATCATACAGAGGAGGGGGGGGGGGAGGGATGACAACAGGCAGAGCACAATGGAGTACAAAAACCCAGCAAGTTCAGGTGGCCTGCCTGCGTCTAGCATCCATATCACAAATGAGGGGAAAAGGAAGAGTTCGGGCAGCCTGATTCACTGAGGACTGATGGGACCCGCTGCAGTGGACTTGGATCTTCCCTTCCCCCACTGGATGGTGACGGAGGGCCCCTCGGGAAGATGAGGAGGAGCCGCTCGCGATGGATCAATGACGGGCCTCGCCAAAGCAGGACTCGTGGCACTCACAGCAGCCGGGGAAGGCGTCGAGGAGGAGGGGGTGACAGCCGAGGCGATCCGGGCGCGAGGAGCTGACGGGACAGCAGGGACAGATGACCTGGAGGGAGAGGCTGCGGGAATTCCCTCTTGAATTGCTCGGAAATTAAGACCTTTGGTGAGAGGACACTGATCTTATTGCTACATGGCCGTACATATGAGTGGACTTTTGTCGTAGCAGCACTGAATTACCATATCCTGGGGGCTAATTTTCTGTGTGCACATGGTTTACTGGTTGATGTTGCTAACAGGCGCCTGGTTAATGCACTGTCCTTTGACTCTCTCCCCTGTACAGCTCGAGTGACCCAGCCAACAGCACAAGACAACGTCACAGCTCCAGGCGGTAAGTTCCACGCACTGCTCACTCAGTTCCCAGCACTCATGGTCCCGACGTTTTCGGCGGCCATTGCTAAACACGGGGTGGAGCACTTTATCACCACCACCGGGCCGCCCGTTTTTCAAGACCTCGGTGCCTGGACGCAGCTAAACTGGCCATAGCGCGCGAGGAGTTCGCCAACCTGGAAAGGTTGGGCATCATCAGGCACTCGAACAGCCCATGGGCATCCCCGCTATACATGGTCCCTAAGGCTGAGGGATCCTGGCGACCGTGCGGTGATTTCCGCAGGTTGAATAACGCCACAGCGCACGACCGCTACCCAATTCCCCACATACAGGATTTTTCTGTTCACCTCGCCGGAGCGCGCATTTTTTCCAAAATAGACCTGGTCCGCGGTTACCACCAAGTCCCAGTGCGCGCGGAGGATGTACCCAAAACAGCGGTAATAACTCCGTTCGGTTTATTCGAGTTCCTGTGCATGCCATTCGGGTTAAAAGGAGCGGCACAGACATTCCAGCGCATGATGGATGCAGTGCTGCACGACCTGCCGTTCGTGTTTGTCTACCTGGACGATATCTGGTAGCCAGTGCATCCGAAGACGAACACGAAACCCACCTCACGATGGTTTTCCGGAGGTTGGAGAAGCATGGGTTAATAATCAACCCGGCGAAATGCCAGTTCGGCGTGACGGAGATTGATTTTTTGGGGCACCGCGTCTCTCCGGAAGGAGCGATTCCGCTGCCCGACAAAGTGCGCGCCGTGGCAGATTTCCCCCGGCCTCAGACGGTCAGGGCGCTGCAGGAATTTTTGGGGATGGTTAACTTTTATAACCGTTTCCTTCCCCGCGCGGCGCAGCTCATGCAACCATTGTACGCCGCGCTCAAGAGACAGAAACCCGAGGATAGGGTCGAATGGACTCCGGAGCGAGAGCGGGCGTTCTCGGAGGTTAAAGCAGCCCTGGCAAACGCCACACTGCTGGCGCATCCGGACCCGGCGGCCCGGATAGCGCTCACCACCGACGCTTCAGATGTGGCCATAGGGGCTGTCGTAGAGCAGCGTGTCGCCGGGGCTTGGCAGCCGCTCGCATTTTTCAGCAGAACTTTGCGCGACAGCGAACGTAAATACAGCGCGTTTGACAGGGAGTTACTGATTCTCCACCTGGCCATACGCCACTTCCAGTTCTGGCTGGAAGGGCGCAACTTCACTGCGTTCGTGGACCACAAGCCGCTAACATTCGCGATGGCCAAAGTTTCAGAACCGTGCTCGGGCCGGCAGCAGAGACAGCTGGCCGCGATCTCAGAGTTTACTACCGATATTCAGCATGTGTCGGGTAAACTGAATGTGGTGGCGGACTGCCTCTCACGCACCGTGGTGGCCCCGGTCTGTGTGGGGATAGATTACGCAGCCATGGCCGCGGAGCAGATTAGCGATGCAGACGTGCGCGCACTCCAGTCTGGACCAACAGGGTTAAGGCTGGAGAGCAGGGTGCTGCAAGATGGCGCCCCCCCCCCCCCAATCTGCAACGTCTCCACGGGACGCCCGCGTCCGGTGGTCATGGTCGTATGGCGCCGCCGCGTGTTTGAGTCGGTTCACACTCTGGCGCACCCAGGAGTGCGTGCGTCGGTCAAAATGGTGGGAGAGAAGTTTGTGTGGCCGAGCCTACGCAAACAAGTAAAAGAGTGGGCTGCAGCCTGCGTGGCGTGCCAACGAGCCAAGGTACACAGACACACGAAGGCTCCCTTGGAGCCATTTCGGGTACCGGCTAAGAGGTTCGACCATGTTCACGTGGACCTCATGGGCCCCCTCCCGCCATCACAGGGGTGCACGCACCTCCTGACAGTGGTGGACCGCACCACGCGCTGGCCAGAAGCAGTCCCACTGGCGGCAACCACGTCCGCGGATGTAGCACACGCTTTTTTAACAGCATGGGTGGCGCGTTTTGGAGTCCCGTCGGACATTACGTCCGATGGGGGCCCTCAATTTGTTTCCGAACTCTGGTCCGCGATGGCCCGCAGCCTGGGTGTTACAATTCATCGCACAACCGTGTACAACCCACAGGCCAATGGTTTATACGAGCGTTTTCATAGATCACTGAAAGCAGCGCTCAGGGCTTCACTGACGGATGCAAATTGGGTAGACAGGTTGCCGTGGGTTTTTGGGGTTTGCGCTCCGCGCCAAAAGAGGATCTGGAAGCTTCCCCAGCAGAGCTGGTTTTTGCGCAGCCCCTATGGCTGCCCGGGAAATTTCTGCCAGATAATCCCGCGCCAGACAGCTGCCCGTCTCAGCTTTTGCAGCGTAGTGCAAACACAGGCACACTGCCGGGCCCTGCCCACCACTGTTTTCCACGTGTTTTTGTGCCTAAAACTTTGAAGAGCGCGGAGTTCGTGTTTGTCAGACACGACACCCACCGCCCTCCATTGCGCCCACCCTATGATGGACCGTTCAGAGTGTTGGAAACAGGGGATAAGCATTTTTTGCTAGACTTGGGGAATAGGCGGGAGAAAATTGGCATAGACAGACTCAAACCCGCTTTCGTTGTGGCGGATGAGCAAGTGCTGTTGGCTAGGGCCCCTCGGCGTGGAAGACCCCCACGGAGAGCTCCCCAGGGAAACGATTCACCAGAGCAGCCACACGGACAGACCGAAGTCCCCCCCCCCCCCGTCACGCCCCTCCCGCAGTCAGACACACTCCCAGCAGCCCCCCACCGGCACAGCAGCGCCACGGAGGCAGTAAACCCCAGTTACAGCAGATACGGGAGGAGACGGAAGCCCAAACGGCATGTGGACTGATATTCTGTTGTTCTATCTAAGATGCTGGGGGGGGGGGGGGGGAGTGTAGCGCCTTGGGGGAGTCAGATTATTTAGCATCTCAGACAACAGACAGTGGAAAAGCATGGGAGAACAATGCTTAGGAGGTTCCTGGCAAGATAGCAGGAAGGAGTCAAGGACGTAGGGGGTTGAATGCAGTGTAATGCAAATGTCATGTTGTGTGTGGAGAAATGCCATGAAACTTGTGAGGAGAGATTAGGGTAAAAGAAGAGCGCCTGCTGAAATGTTTCATTCTGTTCTGTGCTTGAGAGATGTGAAGTGTGTAATAAACCGTCTGCCATGAATCAGCCTCTTATTTCACACACTCCACAGTCTAATATTTAAATTTGTTTGATGATCTGAAACATTTAAGTGTGACAAACATACAAAAAAATGAGAAATCAGGAAGGGGGCAAACACTTTTTCACACCACCGTAAGCTTTCAGTTTTCTGTCTACAACTTGGCATCAATATGTGAATGCAGAGTTAGAGTAAAAATACAGACTTTGAAATGAACGTAAAATTGTCTGTCCTCTTTAAGGAAAAAACAAGATAAGGCAAGTATATTTAGATACCATTATTTAGATGTAAAGCAATTTGGAGTGGTTGCAGAACAATAGAAAAATATAGAGAAGCTCAGAAGGAGTTACACTTAGGTCTTCCACCAAGATGGTTCCAGTGCTTAACTGAAGCCTGAGCCTGACTTAGCACCAGTTCTTTGGTTTTTGACCGGCTAAGGACTAGTCCCAGGCTCTCAAAAGTGGTGCTAACCTGGCCCCAAATGCTAGCTGGGCCAGCGCTAAGAACCAGTTGACGTTATTAATGTCCACTGCCGTGGGCGTGGTTAACTGATCAGCTTCAAAACATTACTGACCACCATGTTGCATTCCAAACAGCAGAGCAAGCGATGGATTCCAAAACCCAACAGATTTGGAGCGAAGAGGAGACACATTTCCTGGCTCTGTCCCTGGCTCTATGGACATAGAAGTACAAGATAAGCTGGAGGGGGCCACTCATCTGATGAACTGTTTTTGGGGATAGGATGGTCCCGGTTGGCTGGCCTAACTGCCATGGTTGAGTCCGTACAACAATCTGCTCAAAACGCTACTGGTAAGTGTATTGTCTTTAAAATGCCAAAAGTTAACGAATATACAGTGTATATATATATATATATATATATCCGCTTGTATTGATATGTAACGACCAAAGTGCGGATATTTTTTTACTCACTCTTGTGGCTATAGTATTTTCCATTAGCTATGCTAACAAGCTAACACTGCTTTTACCATGACCAAACATTTCTCCTCACCATAAAGAAATGCTCGTTTGAGAAAACTAAAACAAAAATCTTAGCATCTTACAGAATACTTTGTTAGATATCCAGTGCAAAATATGCTGTTTGTTCAGTCTCAATATTGTTTATTGTTGTCTCAAATAACATTAGTGACGTCGCCATAATATCTTGAAATGCTCATTTGAAAGAAAACGAGAACAAAAATCTTAGCTTACAAAATACTTTTTTATAAATATAGCCAGAGCAAAATACGCTTCTTTGTGGTATCAATACTGTGTATGAATGGATGCCTCGCATTGTGTATATGGGAAATTTTTCCCCCAAAGACGCTAGTAACGTTGTAATTTTTACTATTTTGGAAATATTTCCGTAATCATGGGCCATTTTTTTATTTCACTCGTGTGTTTAATCATGTGTTCTGTAACTGTTATCTAATCATTCTCTTATTTTATTGCGCAGTAGCCTGGTGGAGTACCAACAATGTCATTGTACTGTACTACTGTACAGTGACAATGAAGCCTATTCTATTCCTTTTCTTCTATTCCATAATCAGACATGTAAGCTTTGGTAATACTGATATTGAATAAAACTGCCTTCTATGTCTGCACATTTAATGGAAGGCTTAAGTTGCACACTGTACAAACTAAAACACTTTTTTTTGTATTTACAGATTTATCACACCTGGATGATGAGGGAGAACCAGCCAGACCTGTGGTGTCCAGCTCACCTTCACCAGCACCAAGCTTGTCCTCCTGCTGTTCTTCCTCCTCTTCTCATCAGACCAGATTAGGTAATATATGTTCAGATCATGACCCATTCACACAAAGGAGGGAGTGAATTAAACCAATTATACACTTGAATTGACTGTTGTGATGCCACTAACAGTAAATGAATGTTGAATAGACACATTCAGTCTTGGATTGACGATTCCTGCGTTTTTCAGTGTGTGGTTATTTTATATTGCTTCTTATTTTTGCACTTTAAAACAGGGGAACAGAAGCGGGACACAAACATGGACCTCCTTCTTGACTACCTGGAGAGGTCAGAGGAGAGACAGCAGGAGCAGAGCAGGAAGGAGGAGCAGGTGACCTCCGCTTTGCTGCAAAGCATCCAGAAGATGGAGGACAGGACCAGTACCCTTGTTGGACTGATGGGGCACGTTGTCTGTACTTGAGGGACCGTAAAAAAAAGTAACTATCACAGCACTGATATTTTTGGCTGTGTGTACATAATATTTCATATGTAGCAGTCTTAAGTTTTTGCACATTTTGTAAATAAAAGCTTTCTTTCCTTAAGTGTTTTTCTGCTTCTGCGTTAAGTATTTGTTATCCTCACACCAAATGTGAGAAATATCACCAAATGTTATCCTCACACTAAATAGCTTTACATGAAATGTAAAGCTATTTAGGATAAACAATGCAAAATCACTATAACATTATGGTGGTGGGAAGTGAAAGCACGGGTACTGAATTACTGCACTTATGTTAATTTTTCAGGTATTTGAAAATATATCAGGTATTTGTGGACTTCACTCACATATTTTTGACAACTTTTTTCACATTTTCTAAAGAACAAGCCACAACAAACTTTAAATCTATGCACTTTTTCTGTGGAAAATGTTCCAAGTTGCCAGCTTCAAAAATGATAAATAATGAGTTTATATTCTTTTGACAACGTACCACATGACATTCTATCAGCTCTGGACAAGATCATTTCTAGGGAAAGTACTTTTAACTTGTAAACTTTCGAGTCTGTCTCTTGTTACCCCATCATGAATAAAAACTTGAATCAGTACTTTAACCAGATTAGATTACATACAAATACATAAGGTGTATACCTTTAACAACTCTGTAAATGTGCCTATAAAATACATACATACACCATAAATACTTCAAAACAGAGTACACTGAGTATCGATTGTCAGCTGAATTTTTCCATCCATCCATCCATTTTCTTCCGCTTAATCCTTTTTGGGTCGCGGGGGGGCAGGAGCCTATCCCAGCATCTTTGGGCGAGAGGCAGGGTACACCCTGGACAGATCGCCAGTCCATCGCAGGGCCAACACAGAGAGACAGACAACCATTCACTCTCACAGTCATACCTAAGGATAATTTAGAATCCCCAGTTTGATGCCAATTAACGTAACTTGCAGGTTTTTTTGGCATGTGGGAGGAAACCGGAGAAATCCCGGAGTAAACCCATGCAGACACGGGGAGAACATGCCAACTCTTCATTAATGCTTTTACACTACTTGACATTTGTTATATTTTGTAAATGATATGGCAGGCACTAAACAGGTTATTACTCCCCACTGTTAAAGTACTCCATTAAAGCTGCCCTAATGTCATCCTCTTCTACACTGGCATGGTCAGGTAGTGGTTGAACTGGAGGCTGACTGTGATCAGGTGTGTCTGGGAGTCCAAAGTTGTCACCATGTTCCTCACAAATATTAAGTATGCAGCAGGTGAGCACCATTTTCTTGCTCAGCTCTAGTTTGCAGTCGTTCCTTGGCAGGAGGGACCTCCATCGTCCTTTCAAGCCGTCGAAAGCCTTTTCCACAACTGAACGTGTACGGTTCATCCGGTAGTTGTAGTTACGTTGTTCAGGGGTAAGTCTGCCTGTGTCTGAAAAGGGTTTCATCAGCCACTTCTACATGGGGTCGGCTGGATGGTGAAATCCGGTGTCGTGCCAAAAAGTGATCACCATCTACAGAAGCCAGGAGTGCCCGCTTGTTAAAGGTGTACTGCCTGGTCTCAGTCCACCTACAATGTGTTTAAATGTTTTGAGGTTTTATCGCATCTGAAAAATTATAGTGTTGGACAAAGTGTTGCAGTTTGGAAAACAACGTATAGAATATATCTGATTGCAATTGATTGCAATATTTATATGCAAAAACCTTATTGTTTTGGAGGTACATAGAATATATATTTATACAGTATCTACGTGTATATATCCAGTAAATCTATGCATTTTTCCATGTAACCTTGTGACTGCATTATTTTAATTGCTTTTAATCCTAGATCAAGTTTGTTTCGGGTTCAAAATGTATCATAAAAGTTAAATATATCTTGTTATACCGAACTAAGTACTGTTTACCTATTGAAATATGTATTTAATGGCTAACATAACCCCATAACAACAATATGGCATCTGGCTATTATTTTTCGGCAGCTGATCACTTTTTGGCATGACATAACAGGCGACCTTTGTCTACTTGCACTATGTTCAGAGTACAACCTTGTGATAACCAACACTCTATTTAAGCACAAGGACACACACAAGAAGACATGGATGCACCCAAGATCCAAGCACTGGCACTTTTTAGACTACATCATAGTCAGGCAGAGAGCCATAAGGGATGTATTGGACACCAGAGCAATGAGAGGCATGGACTGTGGTACTGATCATGTTATGCTGAGATCTAGATTAAGGATTTGCAGACGAAAACAGCACTGCAGGACGGGTGCAAAGCCACCATGGAAGCTAAACACTAGTGCACTGAAAGGCCAAAAGAAGCAGGAAGCACTTACACAGGAAATGGATGAAAACTTGAAAGACTGGGACAGCAACAACTCAGAGAATGACATAGAAGAGAAATGGGCAACACTGAAGGATACGGTGTATCAGACTGCGAGTGATGTATTAGGCTACCCTGAGAGGAAACATCAAGATTGGTTTGATGAGCATGATGAACACCTGAAGAAACTACTAGAAGCGAGGAATACAGCTAGGCAGGAAAACCTACAGTGTAACACAAGGTCAAAGAAGATGAAATACTCAAAGGCTCAGAGTGAGCTACAGAAGTACACCAGAGAGATGAAGTCCAACTGGTGGGATGAAAAAGCGGAGAAGCTTCAAACTGCAGCAGACAGGAAGGACAAGAAAACATTCTTCACAGGTTTGAGAGAAATCTACGGCCTTAAACCAAGAGGATTGATCCAACTAAAGGCTATCGATGGTAAAACGGTTTTGCAGGAAAAAGACAAGATCCTGGACAGATTTGCAGACCACTTTGACCAACTACTAAGCAACCCTGGAGATCTCACTGAAGAGGCTAAAGAAGCTCTAGTGCAGCGACCAGCTGTATCAAGTCTGGATGAACCACCAAATTTTGATGAACTAATGGCAGCTATCAAGACAGCACAGAATGGTAAAGCTCCAGGAAGGGATGGAATTCCAGCAGAAGTGTGGAAATTTGGTGGTGTTCAGCTGAACTGCCTGCACAAGCTCATCCAAGAGATATGGGATGCCCAGAAAGTACCTCAGGACTAGAAGGATGCAAGTATTGTACCTTTGTTCAAGAAAGGTGACAGGAAAGATTGTGGAAATTACCGAGGTATATCACTGCTCACCACTGTTGGTAAGATTCTCTCATGTGTACTACTTAACAGACTCAGTGAACACATCTCGCAGAATGTACTACCGGAAACCCAGTGCGGCTTTAGAAGTGGAAGAAGCACAATGGACATGATTTTCTGCTTGAAACAGGTCCCAGAAAAGTGTATCGAACAGAACATGCCGCTTTATGTAGTCTTCATAGACTTCAGTAAAGCCTTCAGTACTGTTTCACGACAAGGACTTTGGCAGGTACTCAAGAAATATGGTTGTACAGAGAAGTTTGTCAGCCTGATCGAGGCACTCCATACAGGTTTGCAAGCAAACGTGGCAATGAGTGGTTCAGTATCTAAAGACTTTTCAGTAAGCAATGGGGTGAAACAAGGGTGTGTGCTGGCACCTACACTCTTCTCGCTATATCTGGCAGCCATGCTTGAGGTGGCCTTCAAAGACACTTCAGAAGGAGTATACATTCAAACAAGGAAAGAAGCAGACTTGTTCGGTGTGGCACAGTTTAAAGCCAAGAGTAAGACATCGATAAAGGTAGTAAGAGAAATGCTCTTTGCCAACGACAGTGCTCTAGTTGCACACAGCGTGGAAGATATGTAATCTTTAGTGGAGAAATTTGCAAGAGCAGCTAGCCAATTCAGCTTCCAAATCAACATCAAGAAGACAGAGTGCCTTTATCAACCACCAAAGTTCCAATTATCAACATCACTACCAGAAGAGATCAACATTGGTACAGAGCCACTAGTCAAGTGCAAGACTTTCAAGTACCTAGGGAGTACTGTTTCAGAGAATGCTAGGCTGGAGGATGAACTATCTCTCAGAATGGGAAGAGCGAGCGCTGTGTTTGGAAACTTGAGGGAGAGACTGTGGAACAATCGACATGTGTCTATCCGTGTGAAATGCAAAGTGTACAGAGTGACAGTACTGGCTACTCTATTATACGGTGCTGAAACTTGGACTGTCTACAGAGTGCAGGTGAAGAAACTCCACATGTACATGATGAGACACCTTTGAGCCATAATGAACATCTCATGGAAAGACAAGATAACCAACATAGAAGTGTTGAAACGAGCTGGTCTACCATCAGTGGAGGACATGCTAATACAGATGAACCTGAGATGGCTCGGACATGTTGAGAGGATGGACCACCAGCGTCTCCCTCGGCAGTTACTCTACTCACAGTTATGCGAGGGCAAACGCAATCAGGGTAGACCAAGGCTCAGATTTAGACACTCTGAACATATGATGATGATGAGAACTTTGTCTCGTAATGTGCCGTAACACCACCTATTACAGAACTGACATAAATATTACATTTAAAAGTGTAGTCAGTGCTAGCTAGTTGAGCTACAGACTTGAGCTAGCAACGGCTGATAACTGAAATATTGATAATTACGGGTCTCCTTAAACGTAGCCGCCATTCTCTGTGATTAAGAATAAAACTGTTTTTGGATGGTAATACAGGTTTGGAATAATAAAAGCCGCACTTCCAAAGAGACAACAAACTCCTCCATGTTGACAATTAGTGCTGCTTCTTCTTCTCCTCTTTGTACTTCTTCTTCTGTGGTGTTCTGTGGGGTGGCATAAAGACGATTCACACTACGTAATGACGTAGTCCGGTTTCCTCCCACAATCCAAAGACATGCATTTTTTTTAATTTTTTTAAATTTTTTTTTTTTTTTTGTTACTTATTTGTACCCGTAGGTAGACATGGTTTGCAGTCTGGTGACAAGCCACCGGCTGCTGGTCGCTGCATGCGCGAGCGCCCTAAACCTACATGTTTTTGGTATGCGGGAGGAAACCGGAGAAATCCCGGAGTAAACCCGCGCAACACGGGGAGAACATGCAAACTCCACACAGATCACTGTTGGTCGGGGGCTGGGATCGAACCCACGATCTCATGATCCCCGCGATCCCCCGGCCGAGAGTAAAACTGTGCTGTCACAGTGCTAAACCACTGCGCCACCGTGCAGCCCTAACATGCATGTTAGGTTAATTGGTTGTTCTAAATTGTCCCTAGATATCTGTTTCCTATAGGCCCTTAGAATAGAGGGTTAGTACTAGTGAAAGCGCTTTGAGTGGTCTTTGTGACTAGAAAAGCGCTATATAAGTGCAGGTTAGTTAGTTAGTTAGTCCTGACGTAATCCCCGACTCGCTCCATGTCGGTGGAAAACCAGCTGGTTCTTATGAGGCACTACAGTTGAACTGGTTAAGCACTTGCACAAGCACCAGAACCGAACTAGCACTGGTTCTTATTTGGTGGAAATGAGGGAACTGTGTCTTTGTGGGTCTACAGAAAGCATATAATAGGGTGCCAAGACAGGAAGACAGGAGTGGAGAGAAGTACAGTATGTGAGGGTGGTGCAAGGCATGTATGAGGAGAGCAAGACAGTGGTGGGATTAAATCAGGGATCAGCCCTGATCCCTTTCTTGTTTGCCACGGTGATGGACTAGCTGACAGACGAGGTCAGGCAGGATTGCCCGAGGGCCATGAAGTTTGCAGACGACATTGCATTCTGTAGTGAGAGTAGGGAGCATGTGAAAGAGAACCCAGAGGGGTGGAGGTATGCACTGAAGAGAAGAGGGATGAAAGTTAGTAGAAGCAAGACAGAATACATGTGTGTGAATGAGAGGGAGACAGATGATCCGCTGTGGCAACCCCTAAAGACAACATTGAGATGCTTTTGAAAACAATAAATCAGAATAAAATCAAAATTATGTACTATTTTAGATTGCAAAAATATTACTGGTGCCAGATTTATTTCGAAAGACACACACACAACCTTATCTTTCATCCAGCTTGAGCGCCCTCAGTTAACATGCAGATATTACATTAGTATTGATCTGCTCCTCTTACTCTCAAATATAAAACAAATTATTCTCTATTCCAGCTTTGCTTTTAACACGGTTGCTGGGAAATTTTACTCCACTGGCATACTCTTTTACCGGCATTAACCACAAACACAATTAGAGATACAAATACACCAAATCAGAGTTTTGCTCTGCTATAAAGCACATTTCATGACGATTCTACAGCCTACATGTGGTGTGTCTCTCTGCAGGGTTTATTATTATACATAATTTATCAAAATAAAGAGCTGCTGCTGTACCAGTTCCGTTCTGGGGCTTTGTGTGTCCTGTTATGGTTGACCTACCTATTTCTGTGGATTCTTGTTGACGTCATAGGGAGACTATGCAAGGACACATCCGATGAAACAAAGTGAACAGATGTCTCAGATTTAAGGTCATCAGCTCACACTGCAGATTGAAGCTATTGATTAGCAGAGAGAGGGTGGAGAGGAGTCTGTACCGGCAGAGCGCTGCAGCGGTGTGGTGTGATAATGGGTGATAAGTGCAGGCTAATCTCTCTGCCACAAAAACAAAGAAGATGGAAGTCTGTGAGTGAGCCCAGGCTTTATTAGTACTCTACATGTGAGCTGAAAACTGGGAGCTCTTATTATACCTCCAGAGTTTCTCTGTCTGTTGGCAGAATTATGCAAAAAGTATTGGATGGATTTGGATGAAATTTTCACCAGAGGTGGCCCTTGGCCTAAGGGTGAGCTCATTAGATTGTGGAGATGATCCATGAGTGCATACCTCCACCAAGGCCCTATATTCTTCTTGCAACGAGTTAGGAGGATTATGTAAAAAAAACTGCTGGACAGATTTTGATGACAATTCCCTGCCTCCATCTCACCCTATCCCTTGCATCTTCCTCTGTAACACCAAACCTCTCCATGTCCTCCTTCACTACGTCTATGAATCTTCTCTGTGGTCTTCCTCTTTTTCTCCTTCCTGGCAGCACCATCTTCAACATCCTTGTCCAGTATATCCACTATCCCTCCTCTGCACATGTCCAAACCATCTCAGCCTTACCTCTCTTACTTTGTCTCCAAACCGCTCAACCTGAGCTGTCCCTCTGATACACTTATTTCTAATCTTGTCCCTCCTAGTTACTCCCAATGAAAATCTTAGCATCTTCAACTCTGCCACCTCCAGCTCCATCTCCTGTCTTTTTGTCAGCGCTACCGTCTCCAAGCCATACATCATAGCAGGTCTCACTACCATCTTGTAAATCTTCCCTTTCACTCTTGCTGCTACGCTTCTGTCACAAATCAGC
This sequence comes from Pholidichthys leucotaenia, assembly GCA_020510985.1. Taxonomy (NCBI): domain Eukaryota; kingdom Metazoa; phylum Chordata; class Actinopteri; order Cichliformes; family Pholidichthyidae; genus Pholidichthys; species Pholidichthys leucotaenia. The sequence continues at coordinate 203,551,648 of CM035843.1, read as the reverse complement.
CCCGAAACCCGTCTCCACCCACTCCACCCTGCCTGCTCTCTCTTCTTCACCTCTCTTGTGCATTTTCCATTGCTTTGGATGGTTGACCCCAGGTATTTAAACTTATCTACTTTCACTACCTCTACTTGTTCCATCTTCACCGTTACACCTGCCTCCCTCTCATTCACACTCATGTATTCTGTCTTGCTTCTACTGACTTTCATTCATTTTCTCTCCAGAGCATACCACCACCTCTCCAGGTTATCTTCCACCTGCTCCCTACTGTCACTACAGATCACAATGTCTTCTGCAAACATCATGGTCCATGGAGACTCCTGCCTGACCTCATCTGTCAGCCTGTCCATCATCATGGCAAGCAAGAAGGGGCTCAGAGCCGATCATTGATGTAACCCCACACCCACCTTGAGCCCATCTGTCATTCCTACAGCACACCTCACCACTGTCTCGCTGTCCTCATACATGTCCTGCACCACCCTCACATACTTCTTTGCCACTCCTGACTTTCTCGTACAGTACCACACTTCCTCTCTTGGCACCCTATCATATGCTTTCTCTAGATCCACAAAGACACAGTGCAACTCCTTCTGACCTTCTCTATACTTCTCCATCAACATTCTTAGAGCAAACACTGCATCTGTAGTACTCTTTCTTGGCATGAAACCATACTGCTGCTCACCGATTGTCACCTCTCCTCTTAACCTGGCTTCAACAACTCTTTCCCATATCTTCATAGATGTACTTTATTAATCCCAAACTGGGAAATTACAGTGTAACACCAGCATGACACAGTAGACAACCCAAAACCAACAGAAATACACACAGCATAATAGAAAAAGAAGTTACCCAGGGAAGTAAAAATGCTTAGATTGTGGGCACCCAGCACACGTGTGGGCACCCAGCACAATGCAGACTGATAATATTCACGCTCAGCAGGGATTGCATACAAACAGAGAGCCCCTTGGGGGACAACCAGTTAATCACGCGATTGATATGTATGGACTGATATCAATATGTAAATGTGCCTTGCATTCTCTTTTGTCCTATTGTTATACATCCCCTGAGTAAGGAGAGGCATCTGGCGCCAGTTAATCAAAGCAATTGATATGTATTGACTGTTACGTATATCAGTATGTAAATGTGCCATGCATTCTCTCTTGTCTGTATAAATGTGCTGACTTTACATGCCTTAGGGAGCTCACTCACAGCGCTCTGACAACAGCGCACACACAGCACACGGTGCTGCAGTGTGTCCATGATGGAGGAATAAAAACTCTTAAACCTTCAGCTCGCCATGTCCGCCTGCACTTATTTTATGCCTCCACACTGGTGACCCCGACGAAGAAGGAACACGAGGCGAACACCCCGGAGATGACCTGGACGGGAAGCCTCAGAACGCGTCACGGTGCGTCCCTCGCCTGATTTTTTACCTCCACACTGGTGACCTGACGTGAATGGACTGTCTCTCCCTTCTGCCGCGCTGTGGACTATTTTGTTCCTCCACACTGGTGACCTTTGACGAGGGAGAATGACCGTCTGCTGCCTCTCACTGCGCTGTGGATCCCAGAGGACCAGAGGTCGCCTACATCCTTTGCACCCACACGGGAACGCACGTGCCTTGTCCTCTCTCCACGATGGTGACCTACAGGGCCATGAGCGCAGCGCTGGGACCGAGACGCACGCAACCTTCTGATCAGTGACACAAGCGAATGCACAGAAACAGCCTGAACAGGGAAGACCATCGGCGCCGACTGCGTTGATTTCCATCAAGCTCCCTGACCCTGACTTCAACTCTCGACAATGGACCTTCTGCGCAACTTTCAGCTATGTGGTCACTGCGCCAAGCGCGTGCCACGCACGGGACAATACCGGCTCCACAGACTGATATATCATTCTCCACTGTTGCACAGGCCCGAGAAAAACAGCCAATCGCCACCTTCAGAACCTTCAGGGCTGCTCGTGCACCTGGAGCGGACGTGCAGCCCCCACACAGGACTTTGTATGGGTTTCTCAGCCACGGCGCACATCGTGAATTTGGCCGATTGCTTTCCCCGATGACTTTAGGACTGTTTCCCGCACTTAAAGCCAAACTGCCGAGTCCCTGACACAGCTTCAGTTTATCACAGCCATCGGGGAATTTGGCCGCTCGCCTTCCCCACATCCTCGCTGGACCAAAACACGAGAGAGGTCAGAGATATAATTTTTTCACAGCCGCTGTGGATCTCCACCACGTTTAACGGGAAAAGTTCCTCACCGTCACGGATCCACACGCAATTTTTGCACGGCCCAGACACCTTTGACATCCCGGGCCGGCACTCGCTTACTCCCACCCCCTCAACCTCCTCCTGCACAGAGCTTTTCCCGCACCTCACTCCCAAAGCCGGCCGATCGCCGTCTTGTTCCATTACACACGACTGCACACCGGCCCGTGCGCCCACGATCGACGGCCGTTCAACGTGCTGGAACTCGGAGCGGAGCACACTGCCCTTTTCCACCCCTCCCACATCCCCCCCACGGACTGACATGCCCTCCGACAGTTCTACCGGAGCTGGAGCCAAACAACGGGGGGGTGGGGGGTGTCCACAACCCCTTCTGACCGTTCTAGGGGGAGCGGTGTGGGCACCCAGCACAATGCAGACTGATAATATTCACGCTCAGCAGGGATTGCATACAAACAGAGTGTCCCCCAAGGGACTTCTCTCCTTACTCCGGGGAGAAGTCTGGCACCAGTTAATCAAAGCAATTGATATGTATTGACTGTTATGTATATCAATATGTAAATGTGCCATGCATTCTCTCTTGTCTGTATAAATGTGCTGACTTTACATGCCTTAGGGAGCTCACTCACAGCACTCTGACAACAGCGCACACACAGCACACGGTGCTGCAGTGTGTCCATGATGGAGGAATAAAAACTCTTAAACCTTCAGCTCGCCTTGTCCGCCTGCACTTATTTTATGCCTCCACAAGATAACTTTATATACTACATAGGCTACTACTAGGTTAAATAGATGATGATCCTTATGAGTCTATGGATAGTACCGACTGTACAAAGAAGGATTATAAGACGCAGGGTGAAATGCAAGGTACCAATTTGACTGTAAGGTGCGGAATGGCAGCATTGTTATGACCAAAATTCAGCATTAGAGTGAGTTATTATACAGTGAAATGGCATATGGCAGAAAAGATTTCCTGTACCTGGCCATACAGCAATGAAGCTGTCGCAGTCTGCTGGAGAAAGTGCTCTGCTGTCTGTCCAGGGTGTGGTTGGGGGGTGGGGGTGATCAGGACTGTCTATGATGGATCGCAGTTTGTTCAGTGTCCTCCTCTCCACCACAGACTCAAAGGTCTCTGGCCTGAGACCAATCACAGGGCCAGCCTTCTTGATAACTTGTCAAGTCGGGCAGCACGGTGGTGCAGTGGTTAGCACTGTTGCCTTACAGCTAGAAGGTTCCTGGTTCGAATCCCCAGGCTGGCAGGGGTTGGAACCTTTCTGTGTGGAGTTTGCATGTTCTCCCTGTGCTGCGTGGGTTTACTCCGGGGGCTCCGGTTTCCTCCCACAATCCAAAGACATGCATGTTAGGTTAATTGATTGTTCTAAATTGTCCCTAGATATCTGTCTCCTATAGGCCCTTAGAATAGAGTGTTAGTATTAGTGAAAGCGCTTTGAGTGGTCTTTGTGACTAGAAAAGCGCTATAGAAGTGCAGGTTAGTTAGTTAGTTAGTTAGTAAATATCAAGTCTTTTGGTGTCGCTGGCTCTGATACTGCTACCCCAGCAAACAGCAGCAAAGAAAATGGTGCTAGTAGAAAAGCTCCAGCATCTTGCTGCACACATTGAAGGATCTCAGCTTGCTCAGAAAGTAGAGTCTGCTCATCCCCTTATACACAGCATCGGTGTTAGATTTCCAGTCCAGTCCATTGCTGATCATGACACCCAGGTATTTGTAGTCCTCCATTACCTCCACATCCTCCCCCCAATCCGCAATGGATGTGAATTGACTTCTTCCTGAAGTCAATCACCATCTCTCTGGTCTTGCTGACATTTAGCCTCAGGTGATTCTGCTCGGTCCAGTCCACAAATCTGTTTACCAGTGCCCTGTACTTCCCTTCCTCTCCCCCTCTTATACACCCAACAACAACACCCACACCATAGTGTGGCTGATCAGCTTTATGCCTCTGTAGTTACTACAGCTCTGAGCATCACCTTTGTTCTTGAAAATTGGTACCAAAACACTTTTCCACTCCTCAGGCATCCTCTCCCTCTCCAAGATTGTGTTAAACAGTCTGATTAAAATGTCCACTGTCATCTCTCCTAAACATCTCCATACCTCCACAGGTATTGTATGTCATCTGGACCAACCTCCTTTTCATTCTTCACCCTCTTCAAAGCAGCCCTCACGTCTACCTTGCTAATCCTCAGGACTTCCTTGTTCATCATCTTTCCTTCATCCATCCTCCTCTCGCTCTCATTTTTTTATTCATCAGCATTTCAAAGTACTCCTTCCACCTTCTCAACACACTTTCATCATTTGTTAGTACATTACTGTTTCTGTCCTTAATCAACCTAACCTGCTGTACATCCTTTCCAGCTCGATCTCTCTGTCTAGCCAATCGATACAAGTCCTTTTCTACTTCCTTAGTGTTTAGCCTCTCATACAACTCACTATATGCCTTTTCCTTTGCATTTGCCACCTCTGTCTTTGCCATGCGTTTAGATTCCAAATACTCCTGTCTTTCTTCATCTCCCTGACTATCCCACTTTTTCTTTGCTAACCTCTTCCTTTGAGTATTTTCCTGTACCTCCTCATTCCATCACCAAGTCTCCTTGTCTTCCTTCCTCTGTCCACTGGAAACACCACATACCTTTCTACCCGTTTCCCTCAATACTTTTGCTGTACTTTCCCAGTCATCTGGTAATTCTTTCCAACCACCCAGAGCCTGTATCAACTCTTTCCTGAACTCTTTGCGACCTTCTTCCTTCTATAACTTTCCCCACTTAATCTTTGGCTCTTGCTTCACTGTTCTCCTCTTCTTGCTTTCGAAAGTCATCCTACAGACTACCATCTGATGCTGTCTAGCTACATTCTCCCCTGCCACCACCTTGCAGTCTCCTATCTCTTTCAGATTTCTCCTTCTGCATAAGATATAGTCCACTTGTGTGCACCTTCCTCCGCTCTTGTAAGTCACCCTATGTTCCTCTCTCTTCTTGAAGTATGTGTTCACCACAGCCATTTCCATCCTTTTAGCAAAATCCACAACCATCTGTCATTCCACATTTCTCTCCTTAAGACCATACCTACCCAGAACCTCCTCATCACCTCTGTTACCTTCACCTGCATGCCTATTAAAGTCTGCTTCAATCACCACTCTCTCCCCCCTGGGAACACTCTCTACCACTTCATCCAGCTTACTCCAGAATTCCTCTTTCTCTTTGACCTGACATCGAACTTGTGGGGCACACGCACTGACAACATTCAACATCACACCTTTGACTTCTAGCTTCAAATTCACGATTCTGACTCCCTCTTTACCTCCTGAACACTCTTCACATACTCTTCCTTCAAGATTACTCCTACTGCATTTCTCTTCCTATCTACACCATGGCGGAACAGTTTAAATCCACCTCTAATGCTCCTAGCCTTGCTTCCCTTCCATCTGGTTTCTTGAACACACAGCATATCGACCTTTCTTCTCTTCATCATATCAGCCAACTCTCTGCCTTTACCAGTCATAGTCCCTACATTTAACGTCCCTACTCTCACCTCCACACTTCTACCTTTCCTTTTATCTCACTCCCTCCTAACATGCCTTCCTCCTCTCCTCTTCCTTGATCTTCGACCAACAGTAGCCCAATTTCCACCAGCACCCTGTCGGTTAACAGCACTGGTGGCGGTGGTTGTTAATGCGGGCCTTGACCAATCCAGTATGAAAGTCTCATGCATCGTGATCCGCATGTTTGATTTGGCAAAGGTTTTACGTTGGCTGCCCTTTCTGACACAGTCCTCCCCATTTACCCAGGCTTGGGACCGGCACTAGGAGTACACTTGCTTGTGCACCCCCTGTGGCTGGGTTGGGAGGAAACCGGAGTACCCAGAGAAAACCCACACAGACATGGGGAGAACATGCAAACTCCACACAGAAAAGTCACCAGTGGTCAGGGGTGGGATCGAACCAATGACCTTCTTGCTGTGCTGCCACAGTGCTAACCACTGAGCTGCCCTTCTCACATTGTTATTAGCTCATATTATTATTCATTAAAACAATTACAACCACTGTCAGATACAGACCCCTCCCATGGCATTTTCTCCCAGAAGTCATGAAGCTGAAAGGAACTAATGGGAAGGTGTGGCATCCGTCGTGTGTGTCCTTGTCGCAGGAAGCGCTACTCCTTGGCATTTGCTCTGACGGTCACCAGACTCACTCACAATGGTCCTCTGTTGGGTCTGCATCCAGTTTGTGCTTAGGGTCAAGGCCAAAGGTCAGGAGATCTGGGCACTTATGTGATTTCAGAAAAATAGCTACCCCTCCTAGACAATTACCCTGATGCTTGCTAAACTCACTTACAATGGTCCTCTGCTGGTTTTGCATCCAAGTTGTGCTCAAGATCATTGTCAAACATCAGGAGATCTGGGTGTTTATGATCTCACAAAAAAAAAGGTTACTCCTCCAGGCTGTCAATCCTGGATTGACGGTCTGGAGATCTGAGCACTCTCACAGTGATTTCATTAGGGTGGAATGAGTGTCATATTGATAGAATGATCAGCTCACGTGCAGGGTGCCACACCAGAAAAAAACTCACTCGACACAGAGAATCAACGTTTAACCAATTTATTAATTTAAAAATATGGAGCACTGTTAAGGAAAACATCACTCGCCAGAGGAAGCCAGCCTGTGGGGGAAAGATGAGACCTGATTAGTATGAGAAGGAAGGAAGGGAAGTGGAAAGACAAATCTGCCACTTACGTGAGTGGAGCAGAAAGCCCGACAGAGAGATCCAGCAGGAATAGACGAACCAGCAGGATGAAGCTGGCAGGGAGTAGGAGAGAGAATGAGCTGGGTGGTGTCTGACCGGGTGGAGACAGGTAGCTGAAGCGGAATGAGGATGATGGAGCAGGTGAGCGCACAACAATCCCTGAAGACGCACCGCACCAATGGCAGCAACCTGGGAAGGAGAGAAAAGAGAGGAATCAGACATAAATCCTCTGAAATGCAACGTTAGTTCACTTGCTTGTGCTGTAGGCAGTATACCCAGCGAGCCAGCGCCGAAGCCTCCACTTGATTGTCCTTTGCTTTGTTAATGTGTGGATCTGTATTGTCTGCTAAGTGTGCTTAGAGGGGTTTTTTTTCTATGTGATCACAATCTTGCTCACTTGAGCCATATTTTGATAACTATGTTTTTTCTCTCTGCCCAATGTGTCACTCCCTTCCCCCCTCCCCCTCTTTACCCCCCACTGCATGAGGCGCCTGTATGGCTGCCGCGTCATTAGGGAGCGCTTAACAATGAGCGCACCTTAGTGATAAGTAAAATTCCTTGTTTGTGTAAGCATACTTGGCAATAAAGTTGATTCTGATTCCGATTCTTTTATGCGTTGGCAAGGAAGGAGCGGCAGGTGCGTCCAATCACACAGGTGCATAGATTGCCTGAGGGGTCGGGGAATCCTTAACAGGAAGGGAGGGGGTGTGCACTCACCTGAACATGACAGTGCCGTCCCTTCAAGGGGCGCCTCCTGGCGGTTCACTGGGCTTCTCAGGGTGGGCCTGGTGGAAGGCCCGGACCATCCCTTTGTCATGGAAATGGGACTTGGGGATCCACGACCGATGTTCAGGGCCGTAGCCCTTCCAGTGACCCAAGTATTGGAGGCCTCGGTGGTGAACGTCCAGAATTCTCTGGACCGTGTAGGTGGTCTGGCTGTCGAGGATCCAAGGAGGAGGAGGAGGCCTGGGGGGGGGGGGGGGGTCAGAGAGGACTGGCGGAGAGGGGTTTGATCTTTGAGACGTGAAACGTCGGGTGGATGCAGAGAGTCCGTGGGAGCTGTAGGCGGACTGTGGCATCGTTGATGGCCTTGATGATGGGGAACGGACCCAAGAAGCGAGGTGATAGTTTCTTAGAGTCCGTCTTCAAGGGTATCTGGTCCGCTGACAGCCAGAGGTGCTGCCCAATCACATACCGTGGGAGCAGGGGTCCACTTCCGATCCACATACTGGTGGTTGTGCTCCGTAGAGCGGAGGAGGGCGGCTCAGGTGGCTCTCCAGAGTTGGCGGCAGCGGCGTGCGTGAGCCCCCACGGACAGCACAGTGATCTCCCTCTCCGCTATGGGCAACGGGGGGGAGTGTATCCCACGGAGGCCTTGAAGGGTGTGAGACCCGTGGCAGCGGAGACAACCGAGTTATGGGCGTATTCCACCCAGGTCAGATGAGTGCTCCAGGTTGAGGGATTATTGGCTGCTACACATCTGAGGGCAGCCTCCAGGGATTGGTTGGTATGTTCAACCTGCCCTTTGCTTTGTGGATGATAACCAGAAGTGAGGCTGACTGAAGTACCCAGTGATCTGCAGAAGGATTTCCAAACCTGTGATATAAATTGTGGGCCCCGGTCAGACACAGTGTCCAGGGGTATTCCATGGAGGCGAATGACAAGCTGCTCCGGGACAAGCTGTCCCTGCTCAACGTGCCTGACTCCCTCTGCAGGTGGATCATCGACTTCCTGACGGACCGGAGGCAGCATGTGCGGCTGGGAAAGACTGTCTCAGACTATACTAGCATCAGCACCGGATCACCCCAGGGCTGTGTACTTTCCCCCCTACTCTTCTCCCTTTACACCAACTCCTGCACCTCCAGCCACCAGTCTGTCAAGTTGATCAAGTTTGCGGACGACACCACCCTCATCGGGCTCATCTCCAACGGCGACGAGTCCGCCTACAGGAGAGAGGTGGCCCAGCTGGCGTCCTGGTGCAGCAATAACAACCTGCAGCTGAACGCTCTGAAGACAGTGGAGATGATTGTAGACTTCAGGAAAGTCACTACTCCTCTGCCCCCCCTGACCCTCTCAGGCTCTCCCATCACCACTGCTGATTCCTTCCGCTTCCTAGGCACTACCATCACCAGGGACCTCAAATGGGAGCTGACCATCAGCTCACTCATCAAAAAAGCCCAGCAGAGGATGTTCTTCCTGCGGCAGCTGAGGAAGCTCAAGCTACCCACCAAGATGTTAGTGCAGTTCTACACAGCCATCATCGAGTCCATCCTCACCACCTCCATAACCGTGTGGTACGCAGGAGCCACTGCCAGGGACAGACTAAGGCTGCAGCGCGTCGTGCGCACTGCTGAGAAGGTGATCGGCTGCAAGCTCCCATCTCTCCAGGATCTGTACATCTCCAGGACCCGGAGGCGTGCTGGCCGGATCATAGCCGATCCCTCACACCCTGGTCACGTACTGTTTGCCCCCCTCCCCTCTGGTAGAAGACTTCGGTCCATCCAGACTAAAACCTCCCGTCACATGAACAGCTTCTTCCCCTCTGCCATTAGACTGCTGAACACTAAGTGACTCTCGTGCACCATGTACAGCAGCTCAACCAGACTCATGTCAATCATCACTGTTTTCTTCCTGCATTACCGACTGCACTATATAGTTCTCCACAGTATCTGCTGCTGGCTAATATATATTTTAACTGTTGACCAGTATCACTTAATCTTATCCTACACTTTATTACATGTATAGTTTATTTCTCTTATCTTATCATGTTTAATGTTGCAGCATTGTACCGAGACAAATTCCTAGTTTGTGTACTACATGAACAATGGCAATAAACCTGATTCTGATTCTGATTCTGATTCTGACATGGGTGGTGAGAAGGTTAGCGGTTTGTGATGCGGAGGGTAGCTTGGGGAGGGGAACTAAATGAATCGCTTTAGAGAAGCGGTCAACAATGGTGAGGATTACAGTATTGCCTTGTGAAGGGAGGAGTCCTGTGATGAAGTTCAAGGCAATATGGGACCAAGGTCAACTGGGAATGGGTAGTGGATGAAGCAGGCCAGCAGGTGGCGAGGAGTTGGTTTTGTTGTGAGCGCAGGTCTGGCATGCTTTCACGTAGTCCAGAATGTCCATCCACAGAGTGGGCCACCAGAACACTTGTCGGACAACCTGTGGGGAGAGACAAGAGCTGATTAGTATGAGAAGGAAGGAAGGGAAGTGGAAAGACAAATCTGCCACTTACGTGAGTGGAGCAGAAAGCCCGACAGAGATTCAGCTGGAATAGACGAACCAGCAGGATGAAGCTGGCAAGGGAGTAGGAGGGGGAAGAAGCTGGGTGGTGTCTGACCAGGTGGAGTTAGGTAGCTGAAGCAGAGTGAGGATGATAGAGCAGGTGAGTGCACAACAATCCCCGAAGACACACTGCACCAATGGCAGCAACCTGGGAAGGAGAGAAAAGAGAGGAATCAGACATACAGTAAATCCTCTGAAATGCAACGTTAGTTCACTTGCTTGTGCTGTAGGCAGTATACCCAGCGAGCCAGTGCTGAAGCCTCCGCTTGATGGTCCTTTTATGCACTGGCGAGGAAGGAGTGGTGGGTACGTCCAATCACGCAGGCGCATAGATTGCCTGAGGGGTTGGGGAATCCTTAACAGGAAGGAGGGGGCGTGTGCTCACCTGAACATGACAATGAGCTACTCTGTCAGCTCTGTTGGCGCTCTGATTTTATGATAGTTTATTTATTAATTGTGTTTATTTATTGCTAATTTATGGGAAAAGGTTGCTGATTTAGAATAAAATGGTCCCAAGAAATAAGATAAGTGAGATTTTTAAAATGTATTCTTTTAATAGGGGGTAAACAGTGCATTTGAAGCAGTTTCACTTTTTAGTTTCAGTCAATACTCACCTTTGTCCTTTTTTTTTTGTTGACAGCGAAGAAATCTGTGAGAGTGGAGCCAATTATCTGATGTGTCCGCTCTGTAGAACTTGTGAGGCCTGGAATATGTCAGAAATCTGCACCTTAGCTAAGGTAGAACACATCCTCTGCTTATGAAAAAATTCAGTTCATACGTATGAAACACACAGATGTATAAACTTTTGTGCCATTGTGTGTCACAGCTGGGCTACCTATTTGACCACCCAGGCACGGTGTTCTTCAGCGTCTTCATGTCCTTCTGGGCCGTGACCTTCCTGGAGTACTGGAAGAGGAAGACGGCCACTTTAGCCCATCACTGGGACTGCATGGACTTCCACGAAGAAGAGGTCTCAGACTGATTTACTTTAAGTTCAGATACACATTTAATTTAATCGTTACTTACACGAGACAGCCTTCTGATGGCTAGCTAGTACACCCAGCATTTACTTATGGCATGTCTGCAAAACCCAGTTATTCATTCTTTTGACTTTTTTCTTCAAAATTCAGATAGGATGGTTAGACTAGTAACTGGGCTAGTAACACTAACAGCAAGATTGATGGCTGCTGCGTGCATAAGTTAAAAATAAAATACACCGTATGCGCGGGTTTGTGTCACAGGTTCATTTGAGTCCATGCAGTGTTGTTTGGAATGGGTTAATGACAGAAACAACCCGACTGGCTAGTCTAGGCTAAATTAATTGTGCTATCAACATTAGTCACAGGATTATATTAGGACTTTGAGGTTGGCTATATAGTGTATTATGTATGAGGGGTAGGTGCGTATAAGCTGTTGCTTCTGCCTAAACCAGGGGTCGGCAACCTGACCTACTCCAGAAGCCACTGAGAGTGATTTTTGTATAAAAAAAATTCTGTATGGAACCACAAAAATATCTGAGCCTAAAACTTGAGGTAAAACAGCAGAATTACAACTACAGTCTGGCCTGAGAACATCAGGATAAAGAGGATTTTTTTTCTTATACATTTGCAGCTTTTTTTTCCACAATATTTTTTATTGAACCTTTTTTACAGACACAACACAAACAATCAAACACTAACACTAAAGTAATTAAAAAAAAATAAAAAAAATAAAAATTATACTAAAAAACACCAACAACCACTAACAAAGACAGGTCTTCAACAATGCTCCTCTGTTTAGTCTAGGCAATCCATTACGTAAGTATACATATTATACATTCACCAGTTTGGAATTTACAAGGTCCACACACATCATTCACCTTCTTCTTCAAAAGTCATGTTTAAATTCTTTACATAATCAATGAAAGGTCTCCATATATTCTCAAACACAATTTCCTTTGATTTCAGTATGTATGTTATTCTTTCTAGTGGAAGGTTTGTTAACATCTGTCTTAACCACTGAGCCTCTTCCCAAAACAATCTAATTTTTGTACATTCCCATAAACAATGAAATAGGGTTCCTTTACTTTCCATATATTTTGTGCACGTGTCTGGTATGTTTTTGTTATATCTATTTAACTCCACCGGTGTAACATACATCCGCATTAACCATTTAAAATGTATCAATTTAAGACGTACATTTATTGATTTGGTTTGAGCTTCTGTGCAAGCCAATTCCCATTGTTCCTCTGAAATTTCAGTTTGCAGGTCTTCTTTCCAATAATTCAGTCTTTTCTGTGAGTTTTCACTTGAGAATAGTGTCAATGAGTTATAAAACTCTGAAATAATACCCTTTCTCTTACTATCTTTCGCCAAAATTTTTTCCAAGGATGAATAAGTAGGTCGGATGAGAGCATTATTTTGATTTGATCGAATAAAGTTCCTAAGCTGAAGATATTTAAAAAAAATGTGTTCTATTAAGATTAAATTTGATCCTCAGTTCTTCAAAAGACATTATGTTATCTGAACATGAGAGATATAAGTCTTGAATCTTTTGAATCCCTTTTAAATTCCATACTTTAAATACAGCATCCATTTGCAGCTTTTTTAATTGTAAATTCAATAGTAAACCTTTTTCCTCACAAAATTGCTACTTTTTCTGGTAAATTTTAGATTCTTTACAAAATGTCTCTTTTTTTTTCAAAATTGTTTTTTTGTTTTTTTTTTCTAAATTTCTTATTTTTGGTCTAAGTGTGATTTTTTGTTTCCTAAATTTGCCTTTTTTTTTTTGCAAATTTAAAAACTTTATTATGTAAAACTAAAGTTTGTCCATGTAAATTAGTGACAGTTTTCTCAATAAAGTTATAAGCTTTTTTCCATATTTTTTCATATTTTTTGTGTAATCTTCTGCTTTTCTCATAAGATTCTTGTGATTGTTGCTTTTTCAAGTTAAAAATATTGCCTTTTTCATATAACTATTCACAACCGTTTTCTGATCAAATTGTAGCTTTTTAATGATAAATTTCTGTTTTTTTCTTGCCAGTTTGAAGGTTTGTTTCCATATAAAATTGCAACATTTTCCCAAAATTTCAAGTATTTTTTGGCATAAATTTTCAGTTTTTCTCATAAATTTATTATATTTTTCTTTGTAAATTTATTAGCGTTCATGGGTAAAAACCGCAGCATTTCTTACATAAACTTATTACACTTTTCTCATAGAACTCCAACTTTCTCCAGTAAATTTCTAGTGTCTTTTTCAGAAATTTTGTGCTTTTTTTTTTTTTTTATTTTTACAAATTTGTATAAGAAAAACATTACATTTTCACCCTAAATTTATGAGATGTTTTTGTGTAAAGGTTCAGTTTTTCTCATTTTCTGCTTTTTAGGATGTTTTTCTCATGAATGTGCAACCTTTTTTCTTGTAAATTTATTGCTTCTTTTCTTGAAAATGTATTAATTGTTTCTTCTCCTTACCTCAGGGAGCCACGGTCTGTGGGCAAAAGAGCCACATGTGGCCCCAGAACTGCAGGTTGCAGACTCCTGGCCTTCACCCTTTCTGTCTGAAATAACATTGTCCTTTTCTCTTTAGTTTTCTTTTTTGTCTTGCTGTGTTCGGACAGAAATATAATGAATGAATGTTGCATACATAAATTAATAATAGAATGAACCAGCTGACAACTGGGAGTCAGATATATGTTTGGGTGTGACTCACAGGCTCATTGGAGCACATGCTGTTTTTGGGAATGTGTGAATGTTTAACCCCTTGCACTCCGGTCAATTTTCCTAAAAACGCCAAAAAATAATGTGCCCAAAGTAAATCGAAAGCTGTTATTCAACCCTTTGCAGCATCTTCATGGGGTTGGTCTCATTTAAAAGAAAACACTTTGAATTTTTTGGCAAAAAAAACCATGATCTCTCTAAGTGCTCCGGCCACGGAGTTACAGTCATCTAAACATAGTGAACTTGAAGAAAATAAATTTGGCCTGGGTGTTTTTTTGGATACTAATGCTTGCAAATAACACACAGCTTCAGATCCGGGCTGGAAAATGCAACAGAAATGTAGAACCAAGTGTTATCCAGCTGAGGTCAAAATTTTGTAGCAGTACCACAAAAAATGAATATATTACACAGCTTTTTTCTTAGGTTGTTCCCAGGTGTTTTTGAACTGTGCCAAATTGTGCCAAATGGCACAGTTTGGAAAAACGTCTGTAACTTTTGAATGATTCAACATAGAAGCTTGATCCTGGGCTCAAATGAAAGGTCACATTCAGGGCTGTGTCTGTGTGTGTGTGGGTGGGGGGTTGTCCCCCCACCCCCCCCGCTACAGAGGACGGAGTTCGGCCCTCGCTACATGACGGATTACACTCGGATGTGGCATGTTTGCACAGCAACGCTGTCACCGCGGCCCCCCCCACCCCCCCGCTACAGAATCGTAGCGGCGGGGGGGGGGCGTTCATGGTTCGGAGGCGGCGAAGAACCGTGTAACGCGGCGCACGCGCTTCGTACTTCGTGCGCCGTACAGATCGGTCAAAAGTCATTTTTTGATTACAATTTTCAGGGATAAATAATAATTTAGCTTATAACACCTTACCTCTTCACAGCCACATTGTCCTGGCGAACTTCTCTTCCCCATTGTCAGACGAACGCGACGCTGGTCCACTCGTGGATCCCGGTCAAAACATAATTCCATTATTGCGGTTTTGGCGAATGATTTACGACCTTTGTCGTCGGCCTCCGTCAGTCTATGATGACGGAAGAGAATCCTAAACGTCTATTCTGCTGGAATGAGTGCAGGTCGCACTTGTGGGTGGTCTCTGCTGGGTCTGTAGCAGGTTCTTCCAGCATCCTTATTTTCATCTGTTGCAGCAGTAAGTCTCTTTTCACCCAGCCCGAACTTCTGTGCTTCAATTGGCTCCTGCATTCGCAGTAGGCGGGTCCTCCTTCCTAGGTTTTCATTCATTGGTTCTTCAAGGTTTCAGAAACCCAATTCAAGGCTCTTATTAGTCGAATGAGAGGTCAATCAGATGAACTAATCTGTTCGCGGCTGTGTCTGCAGCTTTTATTTTCAGTGCGCGCTTGGACGCCATACACCACCTACATCACAATCTCCATCATGCGTCCTAGAGCGCACGAGAGCGCCCTCGAGCGCTCTCGTGCGCTCTAGGACGCAGAGACTTGCCCACCCGTGGGACAATGGAGCGCAAGAGGTTAATAACTTGAGTAAACAACACACTAACTACACAATATAGGAACTCACTTCTGTAAGATTCTGCAGGACGATGGCGCTTGATGTCATGTCAAAGTGGCAGGGATGGCAATTTTCCGCCGATCCGCGGATTTCCGCCGATTTATTTTCAAATTGATCATTTCTGTGAATCATCTAAATCCGTTGAGAAAATTTTAGGGGGGTAAGGTACCTTATTGTTACTGATTTTAGCGAAAATCAACACGATTACATAAGCGATCGGCGCTTCCCTGGGTCAAGTCTCCCGCGATAACCCGGATGTTTTGTACTCAAGCTACTGCTGTATTGTAAACAGCCCTGCGATTGGATAGTTGCAAACGATTGGACCAATCAAATGGCTCGTTGTATGCTTTGTCAAAAATTCATGGCGGCGTGTTTGTCAGGGATGTGATTTTTCTGCTAATTCGCGGAATTCTGCCTTTTTTTATCTTCTAGGAAGATAAAGTATGTTAAGTACGTTAGCGGCTTGTGGTCCACGAACGCAGTGAAGGTGCGCCCTTTCAGGCAGAACTGGAAGTGGTGTATGGCCAGGTGGAGAGCCAGTAACTCTCTGTCGAGCACGCTGTATTTACGCTCACTGTCGTGCAAAGACCTGCTAAAAAAGGTGAGCGGCTGCCAAGAACCGGCAACGCATTGCTCCACAACGGCCGCTCTGCCCATGTCAGAGGCGTCGGTAGCGGTATCCGAACCACCGGGTCTGGGTGCGCCAGTAGTGCAGCGTTTGCCAGAGCTGTTTTAACCTCAGAGAACACCTGCTCCCACTCAGGAGTCCAGTCGACTCTGTCCGCCGGTTTCCGTTTCTTGAGTGCGGCATACAACGGCTGTATGAGCTGGGCTGCGCGGGGGAGGAAACGGTTATAAAAGTTAACCATCCCCAAAAACTCCCGCAGCGCCCTGACATTGATGTTGAGGAGAAAAAAATAGCAAAACAATTTAGTTAGATTACTTTTATGATTCCAAACAGTTTGAAATTGACAGTGTACAGTGGACATCGACTCATAACTTTTGAATATTTCTAAGACTTGGCTACATCAGTGATTGTGCAAAATGAGTGGTGGACCGGAGTGGTGGCTCAGTTGGTAGAGCATTCGCCCCACACCCGGGAGGCAGGGGTTCAATTCCCAGCCGGGTCATGCCGAAGACCATATAAAAGTGGAACTTCCTGCCGTCCAGCTTGGTGCTCAGCAATAATGGAATGGAGGAGGGAAATTTGTGGTGGCGCCTTGCATGGCAGCGGCCCTCTGATTCTACACTTGGGGTGTGTGTGATTGACACAGTAGATAGGTAAAGCACAATCTCGTTCTACTGTACATGATTGGTTGTACAGTTGAATGACAATAAGGGTGATTTAATTTTTTAATTTAAATGAACTGCTCAAGACTCAATGGAGATTGAAACTGGTAATCTGAAATGAATGCTGAAATTATAAAAAGTAATGGTATGAATGAATTTTATTTCTATTATGGAATAGATAAAATTAACTGATTTTGATTTGATCAAGTGTTAAAGCATGTGATGGATAATGCTTGTTGGAATATTTTAGGAATGCTATCTTCTTGGAACATAAGTCAATATTATACAGTAATAAGTGGCATTCTGCACGGTGGCGCAGTGGTTAGCACTGCGGCAGCACAGTTTACCCTTGGCCGAGGGATCGTGGAGATCGTGGGATCCCAGCCCCCGACCAACAGTGATCTGTGTGGAGTTTGCATGTTCTCCCCGTGTATGCGTGGGTTTACCCCGGGATTTCTCCGGTTTCCTCCCACATGCCAAAAACATGCAGGTTAGGTTAATTGGAGACTCTAAAGTGGCCCTAGGTGTGAATGTGTGTGTGAATGGTTAAGGGATAGCGCCATATCGTGGCTGCTTCATCCATTCAGGTGGTGGATGACCCTCAATTTCCCCTCTCGGGATCAATAAAGTATACTAAATCTAAAAAAAAATAAAAAATCAGCTGTTTGTTTTATGTCATTTAAGCACAGTTCTGGTACTTAAAAATCATAAAAACCCAGGAGCTTCGGGGGGCTTCGCCCCCCTTGCCCCCACACCAGGGCTCTGCTCCGGACCCTGCTGGGGGACTGCGTCCCCCAGACCCCCTGCTAAATTTTCAGATAATTTCCCCAACCCCAAATCACATCCCTGGTTCGTGTTGGAATTCTGAGCTTTCGGTATTATTTTCAGTGGAATTATGAGATTTTTATCGAAGGATCAGGAGTCATCAGTGCTAGAAATAGACAAAAGTGTCAAAAATAAGTTCCGATGGAATTGGCTTGAGAGAAAAGTGACAGTAAAGGTGAAAATTGGCTCAAAGTTC
The DNA here is from genome assembly GCA_020510985.1 of Pholidichthys leucotaenia. Lineage (NCBI taxonomy): Eukaryota > Metazoa > Chordata > Actinopteri > Cichliformes > Pholidichthyidae > Pholidichthys > Pholidichthys leucotaenia. The sequence continues at coordinate 203,533,849 of CM035843.1, read as the reverse complement.
GATGAGGTAACAGAAACACTCGGACAGTTTCTGAAAAAACCAGAAAAGGAGATGAAGTTCAAAGTTCAGAGACTGACACAGCTTGCTGCCAAAAGGAAGAAAGTTTCACATTAGAAGTGGCTTGGTGACCAGTGTAAATAGTGTAATAAACTCTTATAGAACTGTTAAATATGTTGGACTAAAGACAGTGAGACAACATTGAAGAGAAAGTAAGTTAACTTTTCATTAAATTTAATGATTTATCTAAGTCTAGTATTTCATTTTTTTTTTAATCATTTTTTTCAGTCTAAATTACTTCTGTTTTACTGAAAACCTCCCAGCTTCAGGGGGGCTGTGCCCCCCCGGCCCCCCCATAAGTCAATCGACCAAATTAGATTTCAGCTGAAATCAGAATTTCCTGTTGCCATCCCTGAAGTGGAGGGTCTGGAAAAGTGGGTGGGAGTCGGTTCTCAACCACTGCTGAAGATTTGGGTTGTTCATTTATTTTAATTAAAAAGGTCAAAATTTTACAGTCAGCACCTTTTAATACAGCATATCAACTAATCCACGAAATGCTAATGCATCAGTCTGTCTGTCTGGAGTTATTCACCCTGAAGTTCATACCTGAGCTTCCTCCCAGTCTTATTCTGATCTCTACATGGTCTCCGTGTTCCTTCAGGAGCGTCCTCGGCCCGAGTTTGCAGCCATGGCCCCAACCATGGAGGAAAATCCTGTGACAGGGGTCAAAGAGCCGTATTTCCCCGAGAAGACCAGACTGTCCCGTATGTTCACCGGCTCCATGGTCATCATAATGATGGTGGGTTTAAGCTTTAAAAACACTTTAAAGTTTGTCATGCCAGTGTCAGTTTAGCGTAACTATAACTGAAGTATTTGGGGTTCCTAAAGAACATGACATTTTTAAAAAAAATCGACCACACAATACCACACACAATACTTTTCTTCCTCAGAGTATACAAGGATAGTGTGTTGTTTTTGTTTTTGAAAGATTTGTTTTGGGACAGACTAGACTCTTCAATTAAAGGCCCAATTCTGCATAAAAAATGTTTGTTTCTGGCTTCTGGGTGTGATGGTGGACTGAGTAGACATGTAGAGTGAGCGCTTCCAGACTGGCCGATAATAACCCCCAAATAAATACTGCACAATTATTTTAGAAACTATCTCGAACATGGAGGGGAACAAACACTGAAAGAAAAGAGGCAAGACACCAATGAAACTCGGAAAAGATGGAAAACAAACGCCAGAAAAAGACACTGAAGACAACAGCGATGACATGGGGGCTAGTGATAGCCTAGAAGCTAGCATCTGCCCTATTCATGATGAGCCAAAAGCCACAAGGTCAGAACTGAAAACAGACCTCAGTAGCTTTAAAGAGGTCTACTTCACTGAACTTAACACACTCAGGAAAGATATTAACAGCAAGTTTAATGAAATTGCCAAAGATCTGAACAACAGTGAGCAGAGTGGACGAAGCCGAAAAAAGGGTAGTGGAGCTGGATGAATGGGCCACCACAGCTAACCAAGCTCTTCAAGCTTTGCAAGTTCAAGAAAATATTCAAACTAAAATGACTGACCTAGAAGCACAGTCACGAAGAAATAATATCCGTATATACGGAATCCCCAAAGACACCAAGGGAAACAACCTACATGAGTTTTTGGAACAACTTATTAAATCGGAATTATTCTTAAGCCACACTGAACTAGGGATACAACGCTGCCACAGAGCCCTTGGTCCAAAACCACCGCAAAACGCTAACCCTCAATCAGTGGTAATTTGTTTCCTGGAGCACAGACTCAAAGACCTGGTACTCCAGTCAGCTTGGAAAAAGAGAGAAGTTTATCTGAATGGGGAGAGAGTGTATTTCAACCAGGACTACCCCACGGAAATTCAGAAAAAAAGAAAAGCATATACTCCCATCAGAAGAATCCTGAAAGAAAAAGGAATTAGTTTCCAGACCCCCCACCAGCGAAGCTCCGGGTCTTCCTCAATGACGTTCCAGTTACATATAATAGTGCAGCAGAGGCCATGGAGGATCTGAAGAAGAAGAAGGTGCTGAATCGCACAGAACTCCTTGTAAGAACTCCGTATACAAAGATATAGAGTGATGATAATCAGGTCAGTGGCGGTAATGCACCTGTAAGCTGGTTGCCAACCGCCAATCAAATCTAAAAGAAGAAGAAGAAGAGGAGAAGCAGACCATAACGACAGCAACAGCACGGGGCTGAAAAATGTGTGCTGGCAGAGAGCGGAGACAGCGACACACAAACCGCGGAACAAACACTGAGAACGAGCCAGGAAAATGCTCCAAGGATTCAGTCATGACTCTGGAGACACAGCCTGAGTTTACAGACAGTGAATTCAATCTGAAATAAGGTGACTATGAAGAAAAATGTCTTAACCCAGAATATTTAAATTTTTCCAAATTTTAATCCTTTGAGTGTGTATGGTGCAGAACTGCAACATACCCCCTAGTGGTCAAGAGTGGTAAATATTTTTTGTCAGTAAAGTAGTACAGATTTCCAAGGCAATAACTTGAAAGTGGTAAGAGATAATGACTTACTGTCAATTAGAAAGATGTAAAATATGATCCAAAGTTTCAGACAGGAATAAATTTACACATCTAATTTGCATAATGTCACGGCATCTCTTTAAATTCCATAACTCAGTCAAAACTGGACTTTGAACGTATTTACACAAAAAATGGTTCAGTCTTTTGACACCATTTTTTGTACAGAGGTACCTCATCATCTTATCTTAAAAGTATATGAACAAGAAATCAGTACATTTAAAAAAAACAGAAATTTCTCACGTACTTTTGACAAAGTCAGAGTGAAAAGGCAGGCGCAGTGCCGCGCTCTGCCACTAGGGGCACGCAAATTTCTCACACCCCATCCATCCATCTATCCATCTTCTTCTGCTTAATCCTTTTCGGGTCGTGGGGGGGCTGGAGCCTATCCCAGCATCTTTGGGCGAGAGGCAGGTTACACCCTGGACAGATCGCCAGTCCATCACAGGGCCAGCACAGAGAGACAGACAACCATTCACTCTCACAGTCATACCTAAGGACAATTTAGAATCCCCAGTTTTGATGCCGATTAACCTAACTTGCATGGGGTTTTTTTGTTTGTTTTTTTTTGGCATGTGGGAGGAAACCAGAGAAATCCCGGAGTAAACCCACGCAGACACGGGGAGAACATGCAAACTCCACACAGATCACTGTTGGTTGGGGGCTGGGATTGAACCCAGGATCCCCCGGCCAAGGGTGAGTTGCTGTGCTGCCGCAGTGCTAACCACTCCGCCACCGTGCTGCCCACTCAAAGGGTTAAAATTATACATATATTCTGGGAGTGAACTAATCTGCTTTACAACATTTAAAATAAGAGGCCATAATTCTGGGAACTCAATTTCTCTGTACTAATTGCATATCAGTGACTTCCTTAGAGAGAGACTTTACTCTGCACGGGAGAGGCCTCTGGGTAGCCAAGAGCTTTCCTCTTCAAAAGGTTTGTGGGAAAATTTGACTTGTAATGGAAGCACAGTTCTCCTATTTGTTTTGTTGTGTTTAAAGTTTGAACTTTTTTCATGTTATGTTATTGTTAAGGTCATTTAGAGCATATGAGGTAAAAATAATGATCCAGATGAATCATGCTCTTACAGCACTATAGTATTGTGACACTTAATGTTAATGGGCTACAAAGCCCAATAAAAAGGGCTAAACTCATTACTAAAATGAGGAAAGAAAATGATCATATAATCTTCTGGCAGGAAACTCACCTGAATAAAAAGGAGCACGCAAAGTTGAAAAACTTAGGTTTTAAAAACACATTTTACTCCTCAGATGCAAAAGTTCCTGCTAGAGGAGTTGCGATATTAATTTCAAGCAATGTCTCTTCAGTTCTCCTCACAATTGACAGATAAGGAAGGATGCTTTGTCTTGGTAAAAGGAACTATAGATTCTAAGGAGGTGACTTTATTTAATGTCTATAGGCCCCCAGGACAAGACAAATCTTTAATCAAATATATTTTTGATTTAATTACTACAGCGAGTTCTGGTGTTTTGATTTGTGGTGGAGATTGGAACATACAACTTCACCCTACTTTAGACTCCACTAACCCAACATAAAGATGAATCCAGCATCTTTATATGTTAGAAAAATGCTAAATGAGGTTGGTCTGGTTGATGTATGGCGAGAACTCCACCCCTTTGTAAAAGTATATACATTCTTCTCCCACCTCCACGCTTATTATTCAAAAATCGATTATTACTTTATGTTTAAATCAGAAAGACATAGGATAATAGATAACAAAATTAGAACTCACTTCCGGTTATGGCTGCCACGTAGGACGGACGTGTCTCGCTCTGCTCTGCTCCTGGAGAAAAAAATCGGCAAATAACTCTCTCATTTGGGACAGAACGTATCCCAGCATTTGGGCGAGGATATGTCGGCGAAGCCTAAGGCTGGAAAACCAGGAAAAGGAAAAAGCGAGCCGCCGAAACAGTCCAAATTAACGGACTTTCAGGTCTGTGACGCAGTAAACAAAACTCCATATATGGCGGAGGAGGCTGGCAACGCTGCGATTTCTGCGGGGAATGGCGCAGATGCGCTGATGGCTGCCATGAGTTCAATGAGAGCGGACTTTTCCTCTAGATTTGATGGGATTATGACAGCGCTGGAAGGAATAAGAAAGGAATTGGGTGACTGTGTAGAACGAACGGCGCAGATGGAGCTCCGTCTCGCTAGTGCTGAAGATGACGTCACCCGTCTTCAATTAAAGGTGCGCACTTTGGAAAAAAAAATAAATCTCTGGAAGATAATATTTTGGATTTGGAATCTCGGTCGAGACAGAATAATTTGAGGCTGGTGGGTCTTCCAGAGGAATCAGAAGGTCGGGACGTATGTTCCTTTCTGGAAAAGTGGATTCCGGAGGTGCTGGGCAGCGAGGAGTTGCAATCAGCAGTGGTTCTGGAAAAAGCACATCGTATTGGCCCACGGAGAGATAAGGGACCGCTGAGGACCTTAATTATGAAGTTTCTTAGCAACAGAGACAGGATGAAGATCTTCAACGCTGCACGTGCTAAAGGAGAGATTAAACACCAGGACCAGCAGGTGCGGTTCTACCCAGATTTGGCCACAGGAATCCAGCAATTGAGGAAGCAGTTTGATCCCGTACGTAAGGAGCTGCGCAACCTTGGGATTCGTCATGGTGTAATCTATCCTGCGAGACTGCTGACCACGTATGAGGGCAGAACCCACATCTTCAAGACCCCAGAGGAGGCGCAGGAGTTCATCAAGAAGATCAAAGAAGAAGAAGAGACTGGTGGGAGCTAAGCATGAACAAAATATAAGGTAGAATAATTAAGCATTTGCACAGGCATCTGACTGACTTGAAGTAAATAGTAAGTTTACAAAATATAGATTGTATTATATATTAAAAAAACAAAACAAAAAAAAAAAAAAAAAACCAAAAAAAAACTATGATGTACAAAGTTGTTAAAAATTTTGGAGTTAAGTTGGAAAACTACAGAGGAGAGTTAATGTTACGTCATTAAAAGCAGTAGAGTTAGGGTGATTGGGAGGATGAAGAAGGAGTGGCTTAGGCTGTTCCCCGTGGGTGTGGAACGGTCGATGGCTATATCGGGAGACAGAATTTTTCTTTTGATTTTGGGGGGTTTGCCACAAGTGTGGGAAGGGGAAATTTGTTTGTGTGTAGTTTGTAGGATGAATGTTCAACCACTCATGTTTTTGCTTCTCTGTATGAGCATGTTTACACTGCAAGGTAATCCCAAACTCTCTATTGATCATGGACCAAAGTGTTAATCTTAATTTAACTTCATGGAATTGCAGAGGTCTACAAAATTTAAAAAAACTTAAACAAGTTATGAATAAAATAAAGGACATGGGTTCAAGAATTGTGTTTTTACAAGAAACTCATCTGATAGAGGAGGATGTTAAAAGAATTAGGAGCAGATGGCAGGGAAGTGTATTCACCTCTTCATTTTCATCCCGAGCCAGGGGAGTTATGACTCTCATACATAAATCAGTTCCTTTTCAAGTGAAAAATGTAATTGGAGACAAATTTGGAAGATATGTAATCATTCAAGGCTCTTTGCTATTAGAAAATATAAATCTTGTGAACTTATATGGTCCCAATATAGATGATCAGAAGTTCTTTGCTAATTTATTTCTCATCTTATCATCACTTACAGGGCAACATATAATAGCAGGGGATTTTAATTGTACATTGAATCCAGGTGTGGATAGATCAACAGGACTGGATTGTACGCACATTGGATGTAGGATGACTATTAATCATTTTATGAAAGAATTGAGATTGTTAGATATATGGAGAGAAATGAAACCACAAGTTAAAGCCTATTCTTGTTATTCCAGTACCTACAAGACATTCTCACGTATTGATTATTTTTTGATTTCCACAGAATTAAGGTCCAAGATTCAAAACTGCTTTTATGCTAACATCGTGATCTCTGATCATGCACCCTGTTGTCTAATATATGTAGATAAAAAATTGACAAAGGAATCAGGTAGATGGCAATTTCAGCATAAATGGCTTCAGGATGAGGAATTTGTCAAGTATATAGAAAAACAGATAGACGAGTTCTTTGACATCAATACTACACAAACATCAGCATGTGTAAAGTGGGAGGCTTTCAAAGCTTTTATTAGGGGACATATTATTAGTTATACAGGATCAAAATCTAAGAAGACTCGAGAGGAGAGAGCTAAATTGGAACATAAAATAAAAAATCTTCAGGAAAAAGTGTATGCAGGAAGTGACCCAAGGTTGGAGAATGAATTACTGATTTTGAGAGCTGAATACGACAAAAAATCAGCGAATAGAGCTGCCTCGAGTCTTCTAAGATTGAAACAATCTTTTTATGAACAAGGTGAAAAATCAGGAAAATTATTAGCATGGCAGATTAAACAATTGGAAATTAAAACACCAATTACCAGTATTATAAGTAATGGACAGGTAGTTATAGATCCTTTAGAAATTAATAGAGCCTTTAGAGATTACTATGAAAAATTATATGATACCAAAAATGAACCTGATTTAACAAAACTAAATGGGTTTTTGAACGAACTATCTATACCGTGTATTCCAAATGAAAACAGGGAGATATTGGAGTCTAAAATTAGTCAAGAAGAAGTTGGGCTAGCCATTGATAATATGAAATCAGGAAAAAGTGCAGGACCAGATGGTCTTCCAGTTGACCTTTATAAAAAATTTAAGAATAAATTAATAAAACCTTTTTTGGAAATGGTTTTAGAAGCATTTCAAAATAATAATTTACCATCATACATAAATAATGCCTTAATTATACTGCTGCCAAAACCAGGTAAGCCCTCTAATAAATGTGAAAATATGAGACCAATAAGCCTATTAAACGCCGACCTTAAGATAATCTGTAAAATTTTAGCAAGACGAATACAAGAAATTTTACCAAATATTATTAATCGAGATCAGAATGGCTTTATAAAGGGTAGACAAGGCTTCCATAATGTAAGAAGACTATTTAATATTATTTATTTTAATAAAGAAGCACCGGATACAGCTCTCCTATCATTGGACGCCGAAAAGGCCTTTGATAGAGTTGAATGGCCCTTTCTTTTTGAAGTCCTACAAAGGTTTGGACTTGGAAATAATTTCATAAAATGGGTTCAAATAATATACAATAATGCTACAGCAGAAATCCTAACAAATAACAATATTTCAAAACCAATAAAAATCAATAGAGGATGTCGACAAGGCTGTCCACTTTCACCTTTACTGTTTACTATGGCAATTGAACCTTTAGCGATAGCGATACGTTTACATTCACAAATATATGGAATTAAAGTTGGACCAACAGAACATAAAATCTCCCTGTACGCCGATGATATAATTTTGTTTATGTCGAATCTAAAAAAATCAATTCCAACCTTGTTGAATTTAATAAAGAATTTTGGGGAAATATCAGGATATAAAATAAATAAAACTAAATCTTCAATATTAATGCTAAATGAGACCCAGAGAAATTACCCAGCCCCTGAGGTAAATCAATTCAATGTTGTAAATCAGTTTAAATATTTAGGAATCCAAATTATGCCTAAGCTAGAATCAGTCGCCAGTGTCAACTATGAAGCCTTAATGTCAGATATCAATGAGTTAACTCAGAGATGGATGTCACTACCAATGTCGATGATCGGGAGAATCAATATACTTAAAAGTAATATTTTACCTAAAATACTTTATTTATTTCAATACATTCCCTTATCACCACCTTTAGATCTATTCTCAAGAATAAAAAAAAAGTTAGTGGAATTTATATGGAACAACAGGAGGGCTAGATTACGTTTGTCTTTATTATATTTACCATTTGATCGTGGAGGTCTGAAATGTCCAAATTTTATGTTGTATTATTGGTCGGCACAACTGAGGTCTATGACATATTATTTTTCATCAAATGATCTCCCTCACTGGACTGAAATGGAATCATACAATTTACCTTTACCTCTTCCCATATTCATATACTCAGATTCGGCAAAAAAATTACAAAAACAAGTTAAAAATCCATTTGTAAAGCATATGATCAAAATATGGTGTGAAGCTAAAAACTATTTAAAAGAACCACAGTTATTGTCACAATTTAGTCCAATATGGGGTAATCAATATTTTAAACCAGGGAGAGCGGACGCTGTATTTAAAGTATGGAATTTAAAAGGGATACAAAAGATTCAGGATTTATATTTGCCATGTGCAGACAACATAATGTCTTTTGAAGAGCTGAGGATCAAATTTAATCTCAATAGAACACATTTTTTTAAATATCTTCAACTTAGAAACTTTATTCGATCAAATCAAAATAAAGCTCTCACTCGACCTATTTATTCATCCTTGGAAAAAATGATGATGAAAGATAGTAAAAGAAAGGGTATTATTTCAGAGTTTTATAACTCACTGACACTATCTTCAAGTGAAAATTCACTGAAAAGATTAAACTACTGGAAAGAAGATCTGCAAATTGAAATTTCAGAGGAACAATGGGAATTGGCTTGTACAGAAGCTCAAACCAAATCAATAAATGCACGCCTTAAATTGATACATTTCAAATGGTTAATGCGGATGTATGTTACACCGGAGGAGTTAAATAGATATAACAAAAATATACCAGATACATGCACAAAATGCATGGAAAGTAAAGGAACCCTATTTCATTGTTTATGGGAATGTAGATTAATAAGAATGTTTTGGGAAGAGGTGAGGGTAACAATTGAAAAAATAATCTCAAAACAAATCATATTGAATCCTAAACTGTTTTTGTTGGGTCTGTACCCAGAAAAGCATAATTTTAATAAAAGTGAAAGAACATTCATAGACCTCAGTTTGCTTAATGCCAAAAAATGTATTGCACTATTATGGAAAAAGACTCATAGACCAGATGTGACTCAGTGGTTAAGACAGATGTTAACAAACCTTCCATTAGAAAGAATAACATATATACTAAAATCAAAGGAAATTGTGTTTGAGAATATATGGAGACCTTTTATTGATTATGTAAAAAATTTAAACATAACTCTTGAAGAAGAAGGTGAATGATGTGTGTGGACCTTGTAAATTCCAAACTGGTGAACATAATATGTATACTTATGTATTGGATTGTCTAGACTAAACAGAGGAGCATTGTTGAAGACTTGATTTTGTTGGTGGTTGTTGGTGTTTTTAGTGCATTTTTTTTTGTAGTACTTTAGTGTTAGTGTTTGATTGTTTGTATCATGTTTGTTAAAAAAAAAAAAAAAGGTTCAATAAAGATATTGTGGAAAAAAAACAAAATTAGAACTAGAAAAGCACTCGGAGAGCGCAGACCTCCGCCAAGCGCCACAGTTCTCCCCATACAGTGTTTGTGTGTACGTTTTCAGATTCCTTAACCATGAAAACATATGACTAGCAATTGGATTGACAATGATAGAATTAGTGGTTCAGTAGTTATTCACGAAAATGACATTTTCCGTAATGGTGGCCACAGTTCCCCCCATACAGTGTTTGTGTGTACGTTTTCAGATTCCTTGACCATGAAAACATATGACTAGCAACTGGATTGACAATGATAGGATTAGTGGTTCATTAGTTATTCACGAAAATGGCATTTTCCGTAATGGCGGCCACAGTTCCCCCCATACAGTGTTTGTGTGTACGTTTTCAGATTCCTTGACCATGAAAACATATGACTAGCAACTGGATTGACAATGATAGGATTAGTGGTTCAGTGGTTATTCACGAAAATGGCATTTTCCGTATTGGCGGCCACAGTTCCCCCCATACAATGTTTGTGTGTACGTTTTCAGATTCCTTGACCATGAAAACATATAATTAGCAATTGGATTGACGATGATAGGATTAGTGGTTCAGTAGTTCGTGGTTCAGTAGTTAGTTATTCACGAAAATGGCATTTTCCGTAATGGCGGTTTTCTTCTGGACGGTGATCCGGATCACCACCAAAATGTAATCATCTGTCGGATACCCCATTTCTGACAATCTGTGAAAATTTCATGAAAATCCGTCCATAAGTTTTTGAGTTATCTTGCTAACAAACAAACAAACAGACAAACAGACAAACCAACGCCGATGATCACATAACCTCCTTGGCAGAGGTAATTAGAGACGTTTCTGGTCACTCAGGGGTGTATCTAAAGATACACTTGGGTATTGAAGCTAAAAATATAGTATGGAGGCTTAATACAAGCCCACTAAATGACAGCGAAAGTAAAGAATTTATTAAAAATGAAATCAAGGAGTTTCTGGAATTTAATGATAAAGAAGAAACATCTCCAAGTGTCCTGTGGAATACTGCAAAGGCAGTACTCAGAGGAAAACTTATAATGTGGTCATCAAGTAGGAAAAAGGAGAGGGAAAAACAGCAGATTGATCATTGGAGCAAATTCACATGAACTCAAATGACCCTAAAATCTGTGAACAAATTGAAATTACAAAGTCAGAGCTGAATAATATTTTGGATAAACAGATAGAAATGAAACTTAAATATATTAAACAGAATTATGAAAATGGGCCAAGAGCCAAAAAAATACTAGCATGGAAATTGTGTAAGCAACAAGCTGACAGAATAATTACTAAAATTAAACATCCCGTCATCAAAAAAATCGGTTATAAACCAGAAGATATACAGGAATCCTTCAAAACATATTATAAAGGGTTGTATGCCCAACAAAAAACAATTGAACCTCCCGAAGTGAAACAATACTTGGACTCCTTAGATCTACCATCTACAGGTGAAAAACAGAATAAATTAATAATGCAAGAAATTACCAAAGTAGAGGTTGAAAAAGCCATATCAAAGTTGAAAACTAATAAAGTACCAGGAGAGGATGGTTTTCCTGCAGAATGGTTTGTTGTATCAGGATCTCCTAACACCAATGTTGTTAAAATGCTTTAATTATATATTAAAAGGAGGAGAAACCCCACCATCTTGGAAACGAGCAATATCTGTGATCCCGAAAGAAGGCAAGGATGGATCAGAATGTGGCTCATACAGACCTATTTCAGTCTTAAATATAGATTACAGAATATTTGCTTCAATCATAACAAAAAGACTAGAAAATATTATTCTTGATTTGATCAATCTTGACCAGAAGGAATTTATTAAAAACCGACAAACACAAGATAATGTAAGAAGAACACTACATTTAATGAATATTATAAGTCAAAACAATTCTTAAACAATTGCTATTAGTTTGGACACAGAAAAAGCTTTTGATTCAGTACACTGGGAGTTTCTTTTTTTGGTGTTAAAATGGTTTGGATTCAATGATGAGATATTAAACTGCTTGAAATCACTATATAACTTACCAACTGCCAGGATTAAAATTAATAGTGATCTTTCTCAGACCATTACTTTAGAACAAGAATGCCATCAGGACTGTCCCCTAAGTCCTACTTGATTTACCCTCTTTATAGAACCCATGGCTCAAATGATTAGAGAGGATGAAGAAATCAGAGGTATTTCAGTTAAAAAAAAAAAGAAATACAAAATATGCTTATATGTGCACAACGTGCTTCTAACGTTATCAAACCCAGATTCAAGCCTCTCCAAACTTATGTCCCGTCTTAAACAATTTGGCTTATATTCAGGATGCAAAATTAATATAGATAAAACTCAAACCCTAACCTATCATTACATGCCAAGAGAAAGTTTGCGTAAAAAATATAATTTTAAATGGGATACTGATAAAATACATTACTGTAATATCCAAATGTGTCTCAGGGATATGTGAATGGCTGTCGGGGTGGGGGGGGATGTGAGTGTGTTTTTAAATTATGTTCTTTTTACAATATGGATGCCTAGAGAAACACAATTTCATCTTGCTTGCACTACAGTTGTATGCATAGCATCATGACAATAAAGGTTGATTGATTGATTGATTGATTGATTGAAATGACTTACCTTTGTGTCAAAATACCAAAAGACCTTAAAAACATTCACAACCTAATTTATGGCTCCACCACGCAAAATATTAGAGAAGACTTCAGAAGATTGGCATCCCTGACATTGGGCCTGCATGGTAGAAGAGAGATTGTTAAAATGAATATTCTGCCCTGCCTGTTATTTCTCTTTCATTCTCTACCTATTGAAATTTTGCCTAAACAATTTAATGACTGGAAAAGAATGATTACTCAATTCATATAGCAGTGTATAAAACCCAGGGTTCAGCTTAAAACTTTACAACTATCTTAAGACAAAGGCAGGATGTCTTTGCCATACCTGGAGGACTATTATACTGCTGCACAACTCCGGTATTTAGTCCGATTATGTGATCACAATTATGAAGCAAAATGGAAAGCTCTTGAACTTGACCAATTAAATATTCCTTTACAGTCTTTATTTGGTGATATTAATGTACAGAAAAAAACATATGCAGATTGGATTATTTCACAAAGGTTACTCTAAACACCTGGATTAGACGATGTAAAAAAAATAATTTAGAGAAAAAAATGCAAATATTGAGATGGGTGGGGAATGATACAGATTTTAAACCAGCGCAACTGGATGGAAGATTTAGAGAATGGAGCTGGAAAGGTACCACATCATACAGCAGAATTTCAACCAAAACTAACCTAGACAGCTTCCAACATCTCAGTGAAAAGTACTTGTTAAACAAAAGAGATTTTTTTTATAGATACTTACAAGTGAGATCTCATTTTAATAAGAACGTACAGTGGGGTAAAAAAGTATTTAGTCAGCCACCAATTGTGCAAGTTCTCCCACTTAAAAGATGAGAGAGGTCTCCAATTTTCATCATAGGTATACCTCAACTATGAGAGACAAAATGAGAAAAAAAAAATCCAGAAAATCACATTGAAGGATTTTTAATTGATAAATTCCTTGGTAAAATAAGTATTTGGTCACCTACAAACAAGCAAGATTTCTGGCTCTCACAGACCTCTAACTTCTTCTTTAAAAGGCTCCTCTGTCCTCCACTCGTTACCTGTATTAATGGCACCTGTTTGAACTCATTATCAGTATAAAAGACACCTGTCCACAACCTCAAACAGTCAGACTCCAAAGTCCACTATGGCCAAGACCAAAGAGCTGTCAAAGGACACCAGAAACAAAATTGTAGACCTGCACCAGGCTGGGAAGACTGAATCTGCAATAGGTAAGCAGCTTGGTGTGAAGAAATCAACTGTGAGAGCAATTATTAGAAAATGGAAGACATACAAGACCACTGATAATCTCCCTCGATCTGGGGCTCCACGCAAGATCTCACCCCGTGGGGTCAAAATGATCACGAAAGCGGTGAACAAAAATCCCAGAACCACACGGGGGGACCTAATGAATGACCTGCAGAGAGCTGGGACCAAAGTAACAAAGGCTACCATCAGTAACACACTACGCCGTCAGGGACTCAAATCCTGCAGTGCCAGACGTGTCCCCCTGCTTAAGCCAGTACATGACCAGGCCCGTCTGAAGTTTGCTAGAGAGCATTTGGATGATCCAGAAGAGGATTGGGAGAATGTCATATGGTCAGATGAAACCAAAATAGAACTTTTTGGTAAAAACTCAACTTGTTGTGTTTGGAGGAGAAAGAACACCATACCTACTGTGAAGCATGGGGGTGAAAACATTATACTTTGGGGCTGTTTTTCTGCAAAGGGACCAGGACGAATGATCCGTGTAAAGGAAAGAATGAATGGGGCCATGTATTGTGAGATTTTGAGTGAAAACCTCCTTCCATCAACAAGGGCACTGAAGATGAAACGTGGCTGGGTCTTTCAGCATGACAATGATCCCAAACACACCGCCCGGGCAACGAAGGAGTGGCTTCGTAAGAAGCATTTCAAGGTCCTGGAGTGGCCTAGCCAGTCTCCAAATCTCAACCCCATAGAAAATTTTTGGAGGGAGTTGAAAGTCCGTGTTGCCCAGCGACAGCCCCAAAACATCACTGCTCTAGAGGAGATCTGCATGGAGGAATGGGCCAAAATACCAGCAACAGTGTGTGAAAACCTTGTGAAGACTTACAGAAAATGTTTGACCTCTGTCATTGCCAACAAAGGGTATATAACCAAGTATTGAGATGAACTTTTGTTATTGACCAAATACTTATTTTACCGAGGAATTTACCAATTAATTCATTAAAAATCCTTCAATGTGATTTTCCGGATTTTTTTTTTCTTCTCATTTTGTCTCTCATAGTTGAGGTATACCTATGATGAAAATTGGAGACCTCTCTCATCTTTTAAGTGGGAGAACTTGCACAATTGGTGGCTGACTCAATATTTTTTTGCCCCACTGTAAAAATCACAGGGGAACCATTTTTGATGAGACATATAAAGGGAAAACACATAAAAGGTTGATCTCTAGATTATACTACTGTTTACAGCCTCACAAGAAACATTCAACTATGTATATTAAGACAAAGTGGGAAAAGGAAGCAAATGCCACACAACAGAGGAAGACTGGTTAAATATTTGTAAAACCAACACAAGCACCTCATGCTCCCCCCAGTGGAGGGAGTTCGCATGGAAGAATTGTCTTAGGTTTTTCATCACTCCTAAAAGAAAATTTCTTCAAGACAACAACTCTGGATTTAGTAATCACTGGAGACAATGTGGTAACACTATGGTGGACCATCCATCCATCCATCTTCTACTGTTTAATCCTTTTCGGGTCGCGGGGGGCTGGAGCCTACAGCATCTTTGGGCGAGAGGCAGGGTACACCCTGGACAGATTACCAGTCCATCGCAGGGCCAACACAGAGAGACAGACAGCCATTCACTCTCACAGTCGTACCTAAGGACGATTTAGAATCTCCAGCTGATGCCAGTTAACCTCACCTGCATGTCTTTGTCATGTGGGAGGAAACCGGAGAAATCCCGGAGTAAACCCACGCAGACACGGGGAGAACATGCAAACTCCGCACAGAAGGGTCACCAATGGTCTGGGGGTGGGATCGAACCCACAATGGTCAAGGGTGGAATCGATCCCATGACCTTCTTGCTGTGCTGCCACTGTGCTAACCACTGCACCACTGTGCTGCCCTATGGTGGACCACTTCCATATATTTTTGGAATGTCCAGCTATCAAGTCCTGCTGGAGTTTAATAACAACAAAAATCAAACTTGTATTGAGCTGTGACATTGACATGGGATTTACCACTGCATAGTTAGGTAATATACCACTTGAGATGAGTAAGAAAGGTAAATACCTCTTGAAAATATTACTTGTTACGAGCAAAAAAGCAATCACGAAAAGATGGCTGGTCACAGACCCCCCCCCCCCCCAACAATGGGGGAGTGGTCGGCCATAGTCAGAGAAATTTATGACATGGAAAACTCACCTTCTCTTTGAGACTTTGTTTGGACAAATTTCAGTGTTACTGGTCAAAATGGCTGCCATTTTTGAATAATAATTAGAGTGCATATTGCCCTAAGGTCTCCCCTTAACTATTGATACTGGACTCAAGGACAAAAGGATGCAGCTTCGCCAAAGGAAGACTCTGTCTGGTCTGGTCCTGAATCAGCCTTTCTGTCGAATTAACAGACATTAATCTGGATTTTTTTTTTGTCTTTTCTTTTACTCCTCAATATAAGGACATACCACGAAAGGAGGAACTAACATGAACGCACGAGACGGGTGTCCACAATTTTCTTGTCTGTTGGGAAAAAATTGTTTGAAGTGTATATTTAAGTTGCTCTGGGTGACCCTGTTGTTCTATTGCCATCATTTTGTTTGTCTGTTCTAAGCAAAAAAATAAAGAAAAAGTTGAAAAAAAATGTTTGTTGCTGCCAAAAAAATGGAAAAAAAAAATTGAGACTCAGGACTGTAGGTAGAAACACATAAAAAAGAACAGAGGATGGTAGAGTACCCAGAAATTCTACTTGAGCAAAAGCAGCTTTATAGACCTCTTACACAATATAGAGTGACGTATTTCCGCATTCCAGACTGTCTGCAGTTCACTTCCGGTCACAGCCAAATCCTGTTATATTTGCCGGCACCACACGATAGCTGCTAGCTGCAAAGCTAACTGGGGAACTATTAAACGGCTCAGTATGGTTACAAAAATGATTAAAATGTGAAACACGAACTTTATAAAGAAAAAACAATCTACCCGTACACTATTTCTGGTATGTGCAATCGTAAGTCAAAGTGATAAAATTGAATTATTGACAAGAACGCATCAGGGAATGAGAAAATGTAATGGAAGTGGAACCGAAAATGCGGGAGGACTGGAATGCGGAAGTACATTGCTCTACATTGTGTAAGAGGTCCATTACCTTATGATATTAATTAATTACGTACAAGAAAGCAGTAATGATGTTATGCTCACTAATCTGTGAGGTTTTCCTCTGGAATCTGTCACTCTTAGGCTATGGTCACACTGCAGGTCTTAATGCTCAATTCTGATTTTTTGCTGACATCCAATTTTTTTTTGTGTGGGTGTTCATGTGGGGAGCGTGAAATAACAAGACTGAATCATTTCTCAGTTCAGGTTTTAATGTCGTGTTCACATCCCCAGCTATCTCTCAAGAACACAAGAGAGAGAGCTGAGTCAAAACCTTCTCTTTTATACAGTCAAGGACAAAGGAAGAATCACATATCACCGTCAAAACCCCCTACTGACAATAACTCTCCCCCCCTCGCCCTTCAGTCCTCCGCCTGGGCTCCAGGAGGTCAGGAAGTCCTTTCAGCTCCTTATCGCCGTACCTCCGTCTTCTTGTTGTTATCCACAGGCGGTCCAGACATATTGTCCCCTCTAAGACGTGAGGTCAATCCACACATGCAATCACAAGCATCCCATAGTGCTTATACATATGTAGGTAAAAATACATGAGCTACATAACCCCCCCCCCCCAAACGTCGAAGAATGGACAATATATCAGAGTTAATAAAACATGATAACCTCAATAGCATAGTCTATACCACATGATCACATTAAAATTCAGTCTGTACGCCGTCTGGGTTTCAGACGTCTTCCAAATCTGCTGTAAGCAGGTCTCGCTGTCCCTGCGGTGCCGTCCTGCAAAGAATCTGCAGACTGAGGAAGAGAGTGGTTATTTGATCCCTGCGGGGCCTCAGGGATGTGTTCCCTGGGGGGGGTCTACCACGTCGAGGTGCCCTCGCCACGGGTACAGACTCGTCGTTCATCACAAAAGCAGGCTTTAGTCTGTCAATACTAACTGTCTCTTTTCTGTCTCCCAAATCTAGCACAAAATGCTTATCACCTGATTCCAGCACCCTATACAGACCATCATATGGCGGGCGGAGGGTCGGTCTCAGAGCCTCGTGTCTGACAAAAACGAATTCGGCATTTTTCAAAGCTTTGGGAACAAAAACGCGCGGAAAAGTGTGATGAACGGGGCCCAGGAGCGTGTCTGCTCCCGTGTCAATCAGTGGCCCCAGAGCCGGGGGGCGCCCTGGCTCCGGATGCTCTGGCAGGAATTCACCAGGCAGCCTGAGAGGTTGTGCAAAAGCTAACTCGGCTGGAGAGGCATTTAAATCCTCTATGGGCGCAGAACGCAACCCCAATAAAACCCATGGTAGTTTGTTTACCCAATCTGCATCCGTAAGCGACGCTCTGAGGGCTGCCTTCAAAGACCTATGAAAACGCTCACATAAACCATTAGCCTGGGGGTGATAGGCGGTAGTGCGATGAATTTTCGCTCCTAAGCTGCCGGCCATCACTGACCAGAGCTCAGAGACAAATTGAAGCCCTCTGTCGGACGTAATATCCGACAGAACCCCGAAACGTGCTACCCAGGCCGTCAAAAAAACGCGAGCCACTTCTGCAGCTGTGGTCGATGCCAGGGGGACCACTTCCGGCCAACGTGTGGTTCGGTCCACCATTGTCAAAAGATGTGTGAACCCCTGCGACGACGGTAGGGGGCCCACGAGGTCGACATGTACGTGATTGAATCTCTTGGCCAGAATGTGGAACGGTTCTAAGGGAGCTTTTGTGTGTCTGTGAATTTTGGCCCGTTGGCAAGCCATGCAGGTTCGTGCCCACTCTTTCACATGCTTGCGCAGGCTCGGCCAAACAAACTTCTCCGCTACCATTTTCACAGAAGCGCGCACTCCTGGGTGCGCCAGGGAGTGAACCGAGTCAAAAACGCGGCGGCGCCACGTGGCCGGGACTACCCGGCGCGGTCGCCCAGTCGATACATCACAGATTAGGGGGGGCATACCGGTTTGCAAACACCTGCTCTCCAGCCTTAACCCTGTTGGTCCAGACAGGAGCGCGCGCACGTCCGCATCACTACCCTGTTCCGCTGCCATGGCTGCGTAATGTATTCCCACGTGAACTGGGACCGCGTGCGCTTCCGCGCTGCTATTTTGCCCTGCGGCTGCGGTAGTATAATCTGCCTCCGCGCGCACTGGTGCTGTGACCGCACGAGAGAGGCAGTCTGCCACTACGTTGAGTTTACCCGCTACGTGCTGAATATCAGTGGTAAACTCCAAAATTGCGGCCAGCTGCCTCTGCTGCCGGCCTGACCAAGGTTCTGAAATTTTGGACATTGCAAAAGTGAGCGGCTTATGATCGACAAAAGCAGTGAAACGCCGACCTTCCAGCCAAAACTGGAAATGGCGGATGGCCAAATGGAGCGCTAACAGCTCCCTGTCAAACGTGCTGTTTTTCCGCTCGGCTTTGTTCAATGATCTGCTGAAAAATGCCAGCGGCTGCCAAACCCCGGCAACATGCTGTTCCACGACTGCCCCTATGGCCAAATCTGATGCGTCGGTAGTGAGCGCTATTCGGGCCGATGGATCAGGATGAGCTAGGAGCGCTGCGTCAGCCAGGGCTTTTTTTACCTCCGCGAATGCACGCTCCCGCTCCGGGGACCACTCGATAGGGTTGGAGGGTTTTTGTTTTTTGAGCGCGGCGTATAATGGCTGCATGAGCTGCGCTGCGTGGGGTAGGAAACGGTTATAAAAATTTACCATTCCTAAAAACTCCTGCAATGATTTGACCGTTTGTGGTGAGGGAAAATCTGCCACTGCACGCACCTTGTCCGGTAGCGGGATTGCCCATTCTGGGGAGGCGCGGTGTCCCAAAAAATCGATCTGCGCCACGCCAAACTGGCACTTGGCTGGATTAATTATTAACCCGTGCTCTCCCAACCTCCGAAAAACCGTAGTGAGGTGTTTTTCGTGTTCTTCTTCTGAAGTACTGGCGACTAAAATGTCGTCGAGGTAGACGAACACAAAAGGGAGATCGCGTAACACGGCATCCATCATACGTTGGAATGTTTGCGCGGCACCTTTAAGACCAAACGGCATACGCAAAACTCAAAAAGTCCAAAAGGGGTTATTACCGCTGTTTTAGGAATGTCCTCAGGACGGACTGGAACCTGATGGTAGCCGTGAACCAGGTCTATTTTAGAAAAAATGCGCGCCCCCGCTAAATGCACTGAGAAATCCTGAATGTGTGGGACTGGGTAGCGGTCATGCACTGTGGCGTTGTTTAGTCTGCGGTAATCGCCGCAAGGTCTCCAGGAGCCGTCAGCTTTAGGGACCATATGCAGCGGCGAAGCCCAGGGGCTTTTCGAATGGCGAATAATGCCCAGCCTTTCCAGGCTGGCGAACTCCTTGCGCGCGATGGAGAGCTTAGCAGCATCCAAACGCCGAGCTTTCGCGAAGACAGGGGGGCCCGCTGTAGTGATAAAATGCTCCACCCCGTGTTTCGCAACTGTTGCCGAAAAAGTAGGAACCGTGAGCACTGGAAACTGGGTGAGGAGTGTGTTAAACTTACCACCTGCTGTGGCGACGTTGGTCTGCACCGGTGGTGGGGACACTCGAGCTGCACAAGGAATAGAACCAAAAGACATTAACCAATCGCCTGTTGGCAAGATCAACCAACAAACCATGTGAGCACAGAAAATCGGCACCTAACATGTTGAAGCTCACCGCCGCTATGATAAAAGTCCATTCATAAGTGGGGCCGTGCAAGGACAAAAACAAAGTCCTTTCTCCGTAGGTGTTGATGCTCGAGCCGTTCGCCGCCGTTGCCCCGTCACCACAGGGGCCAGCCAACCGGTCGGCATAGGTTGGGGTGATGAAACTCACTTGGGCTCCGGTGTCTACGAGGAAGTGCCGCCCGGAGCTCGCATCTGTGATGTACAGTAGCTTATTTTTTTCACCGAGAGCCGAAGCTGCTAACGAATCCCGGTTCTGGAGTTTTCCGAGCTCTTGTAGCTGCACGGTGGCACACACCTGTGTGCCTTCTCTGCGAAACGCCGGTGGTAATAACAGAGGCCATCTCCTCCGCTGCACCGGGGCCGCGTCGCTGCCATTGATGGTGGGGCTGGCTCCGCTGTCTCTGGCTCTTCGTTGCCTCGGGTCGCCGCACCTAGGTCTGTCGCTGCCGCTGTGGCCGTCTGCTTGCCGTAGGAGTCGAGGAGCCGCTGCGCCTCTCGGGCCAGCGCACGGAAGTCCCGCTGGGTCACACAAGGCATGCCAGAGAGTGTCCCTCTCATGTGTGTCGGGAGATTGCTTAGGAAGATGTGCTGAAATAGGAAGTTATCGTTGTCCGAGTCCCTCAGCTGCAGCATGTCTTCCATCAGGGCGACTGGTCTGCGCCCTCCCTGGCCGTGCATAGCCAGGAGCCTCCTAGCCCTCTCTTTGGCTGAGGGCGTGAAACACTCGGTGAGGGCAGCCTTCAACTCGCCGTATTTGTTGTAAGCGGGTGGCTGCTGTACCAGGCTCCGCATGCATCGAGCCGTGCGGTTGTCGAGTCTTGCGATGACATGGTAAAACTTAGTGTCATCTGCCGTTATTCCTGCGAGCGTGAACTGTGCCTCAGCCTGGAGGAACCACGAGTCCGGGTTGTCCTGCCAGAATTCTGGCAGTTTAATGGAGACGGCGCTCGCTCGGGCAGACTCCGACGAGTCTGGATCATGGGAATCGTTTCCCGGCATTCTCAAACGTCTCTGGTCACCAATGTGGGGAGCGGGAAATAACAAGACTGAATCATTTCTCAGTTCAGGTTTTAATGTCGTGTTCACATCCCCAGCTATCTCTCAAGAACACAAGAGAGAGAGCTGAGTCAAAACCTTCTCTTTTATACAGTCAAGGACAAAGGAAGAATCACATATCACCGTCAAAACCCCCTATTGACAATAACTCTCCCCCCGCGCCCTTCAGTCCTCCGCCTGGGCTCCAGGAGGTCAGGAAGTCCTTTCAGCTCCTTATCGCCGTACCTCCGTCTTCTTGTTGTTATCCACAGGCGGTCCAGATATATTGTCCCCTCTAAGACGTGAGGTCAATCCACACATGCAATCACAAGCATCCCATAGTGCTTATACATATGTAGGTAAAAATACATGAGCTACAGTTCACATAATTTAAATGTAACCCCCATCAGACTCCAGTGTGAACAGTCTATAGCTATGAAGTGAGCTGGATGTGCAGAAGAAAACGTAACATCAGACACAGTGCTGTGTTTACAGAAGTATGAGCCCCGAACGATTGAGGGGACAGAACTTGATTTACTTAATTTAACTTAAGTTGTAATTTCCCAGTTTGGGAGACCAGCTTCATTCAGTGGTAGTATGCAGTACAGGAGCCCCTCAGAGAACAGTGCTGTCCCCTTTTCTCTTTACACATCAGATTTCAGATATAATTTCACGAGCTGTCACCTTCAGAAGTTTTCGAATGATACAGCTATTGCTGGATATGTGTCAGAGGGAAACGATCTGGAGTACAGGAGGGTCGTCTCTGACTTCATCATCTAGTATGAATTCAACCACCTTCACATCAACTCCAGTAAGACAAAGGAGATGGTGGTTGACTTTAGGAGGAAACCATCAACAACTGTATCAGTAAATATCCATGGTCTGGACATTGAGGTGGTGGATAGTTACAGATTCCTGGGTGTTCTCCTCAATAACAAATTGGACTGGTCAGATAACACCCAAGCTCTGTACAAAAAGGGCCAAAGTCAGCTCCATCTGTTGGGTAGATTGAGGTCATTTGGGGTCTGCAGGTCATTATTAAGGACTTTTTACAATACTGTGGTGGCCTCTGCAATTTTTTATGCAGTTGTCTGCTGGGGCAGTGGTAGCCCGGAGATTGACAGGAAGCATTTGAACAGATTGGTCAAGAGGGCGAGTTCTGCCCTGGCTGGTCCTTTGGACTCCGTTGAGGTGGTAGGGGAGAGAAGGATGTTTGCTAAGCTAATGTCTATTATGGACAACACCTCTCACCCACTACATGAGTCTGTGGAGGCCCTGAGCAGCTCCTTTAGTAGTAGACTGTTTCAGCCACTGTGTAGGACTGAACGTTACTGTAGGCCCTTCATCCTGACAGCAGTTAGATTGTATAATATACACATAGATAAATACTTAACATAAATGTGCATGTATGTATATTATTTTTATTGGTGTATATAGTACAATTTATACATATTTTAAATATTATTGATCTTGTGTTTTTAGTAGGTTTTTGTTTTTTTTTATTTTTGGTTTCTGTTCTTCTTTTCTGACTTTGTGCTGCTGTGGCAAATGAATTTCCCCAGTGTGGGATTAATAAAGCCTTATCTTCCTCTACACGCCAGATGACTGTTGTGATCAGCTCTGCTTTGACTGAACTGATCGATTAAACGGCTCTCTTGAAAATGAGACCCCGTGTCTCAATGGGATTCATCATCATCATAGCAGTCTGTTGTAGGCGACAATGACTGTTTCATTTAGGTCTGTTCAGATTCCTCTACACAGCTTTGTCCTTAGCCTTCTGCTGCCAGGAACTCCTATCTATGTCCAACTTCTTCAAGTTTCTTTTTACAGTGTCTTTAAATCTGAGCCTTGGTCTACCCTGACTGCGTTTGCCCTCGCATAACTGTGAGTAGAGTAACTGCCGAGGGAGACGCTGGTGGTCCATCCTCTCAACATGTCCGAGCCATCTCAGGTTCATCTGTATTAGCATGTCCTCCATTGATGGTAGACCAGCTCGTTTCAACACTTCTGTGTTGGTTAACTTGTCTTTCCATGAGATGTTCATTATGGCTCGAAGGTGTCTCATCATGTACGCGTGGAGTTTCTTCACCTGCATTCTGTAGACAGTCCAAGTTTCAGCACTGTACATTAGAGCAGCCAGTACTGTCGCTCTGTACACTTTGCATTTCACACGGATAGACACATGTCGATTGTTCCACAGTCTCTCCCTCAAGTTTCCAAACACAGCGCTCGCTCTTCCCATTCTGAGAGATAGTTCATCCTCCAGCCTAGCATTCTCTGAAACAGTACTCCCTAGATACTTGAAAGTCTTGCACTTGACTAGTGGCTCTGTACCAATGCTGATCTCTTCTGGTAGTGATGTTGATAACTGGAACTTTGGTGGGTGATAAAGGCACTCTGTCTTCTTGATGTTGATTTGGAGGCTGAATTGGCTAGCTGCTCTTGCAAATTTCTCCACTAAAGATTGCATATCTTCCACGCTGTGTGCAACTAGATCACTGTCGTCGACAAAGAGCATTTCTCTTACTACCTTTATCGACGTCTTACTCTTGGCTTTAAACTGTGTCACATTAAACAAGTCTGCTTTTTTCCTTGGTTGAATGTATAATCCTTCTGAAGTGTCTTTGAAGGCCACCTCAAGCATGGCTGCCAGATATAGCGAGAAGAGTGTAGGTGCCAGCACACACCCTTGTTTCACCCCGTTGCTTACTGAAAAGTCTTTAGATACTGAACCACTCATTACCACGTTTGCTTGCATACCTGTATGGAGTGCCTCGATCAAGCTGACAAACTTCTCTGTACAACCATATTTCTTGAGTACCTGCCAAAGTCCTTGTCGCGAAACAGTATCGAAGGCTTTACTGAAGTCTATGAAGACTACATAAAGTGGCATGTTCTGTTCAATACACTTTTCTTGAACCTGTTTCAAGCAGAAAATCATGTCCATTGTGCTTCTTCCACTTCTAAAGCCGCACTGGGTTTCCGGTAGTACATTTTGCGAGATGTGTTCATTGAGTCTGTTAAGCAGTACACGTGAGAGAATCTTACCAACAGTGGCTAGCAGTGATATACTTCGGTAATTTCCACAATCTTTCCTGTCACCTTTCTTGAACAAAGGCACAATACTTGCATCCTTCCAGTCTTGAGGTACTTTTTGGGCATCCCATATCTCTTGGATGAGCTTGTGCAGGCAGTTGGTCAGCTGAACACCACCAAATTTCCACACTTCTGCTGGAATTCCATCCCTTCCTGGAGCTTTACCATCCTGTGTTGTCCTCAATGGGATTTCCTGTATAAATAAGGTTAATAATAAAAAAAGCAGTGTGGCTAGTACCAGTGGTGTAACACCGGTCACGCACAGGAAGGAGAAACCGCCAGAGACTCCCCTCTCCTGGATGGTGTGTCCTCGTATCCCTGTATCTGGCCATTTTGCTCCACAGTCGTGTCAGTATTTACTTTACATTTTAGATATTACAGTGGCCAGGACTCACGGTGTGCTGTTTACAAGGAAAAAGGAATTTGCAGCATCCAGTAAAAGTGCCGTTACTCTGCGCCTGTAATGTCCAACTGTTTCAGCCCCAAACCCCCCACCCCCACCCAAAAAAATTGAAATTGTAGTGCAGTCGGAGCCGACAAAATTATGATCCAGTGATAAAGGGAAGAAAAAAATTGATTAAAAAGAGAGCACAAATCAGCTGTGTCTGCCATACTTGCTGCATCCTCCACCTCAGAATTGTCGCGTCTATCTCAAGTCAATGAGGAAGAAGTCAGATGAAATGCGATATGGCTGTTCAGACTGAGGTCACTTTGGAAAATGTCAGATACAGTGGTGTGAAAAAGTGTTTGCCCCCTTCCTGATTTGTCTTTTTTTGTATGTTTGTCACACTTAAATGTTTCAGATCATCAAACAAATTTAAATATTAGACAAAGATAACACAAGTAAACACAAAATTCAGTTTTTAAATGAAGGTGTTTATTATTAAGGGTAAAAAAAATCCAAACCTACATGGCCCTGTGTGAAAAAGTGACACACACACCCCACCCCCTGTTAAAACATAAATTAACTGTGGGGTATCACATCTGTCGAAAGCTGAGTTCAATTTCTCTAGCCACACCCAGGCCTGATTACTGCCACACCTGTTCTCAATCAAGAAATCACTTAAATAGGACCTGCCTGACAAAGTGAAGTAGACCAAGAGATCCTCAAAAGCTAGACATCATGCTGCAATCCAAAGAAATTCAGGAACAAATGAGAAACAAAGTAACTGAGAGCTATCAGTCTGGAAACGGTTATAAAGCCATTTCTAAAGCTTTGGGACTCCAGCGAACCACAGTGAGAGTCATTATTCACAAATGGCGAAAACTTGGAACAGTGGTGAACCTTCCTAGAAGTGGCCGGCCGACCAAAATTACCCCAAGAGCACAGCGACGACTCATCCAAGAGGTCACAAAAGACCCCACAATAACGTCCAAAGAACTGCAGGCCTCACTTGCCTCAGTTAAGGTCAGTGTTCATGACTCCACCATAAGAAACAGTCTGGGCAAAAATGGCCTGCATGGCAGAGTTTCAAGACAAAAACCACTGCTGAGCAAAAAGAACAAAGGCTCGTCTCAGTTTTGCCAGAAAACATCTTGATGATCCCCAAGACTTTTGGGAAAATACTCTGTGGACTGACGAGACAAAAGTTCAACTTTCTGGAAAGTGTGTGTCCCATTACATCTGGTATAAAAGTAACAGCATTTCAGAAAAGGAACATCATACCATGAGTAAAATATGGTGGTGGTAGTGTGATGGTCTGGGGCTGTTTTGCTGCTTCAGGACCGGGAAGGCTTGCTGTGGTAAATGGAACCATGAATTCTGCTGTCTACCAAAAAATCCTGAAGGAGAATGTCCGGCCATCTGTTCATGACCTCAAGCTGAAGTGCACTTGGGTTCTGCAGCAGGACAATGATCCAAAACACACCAGCAAGTCCAGCTCTGAATGGCTTAAGAAAAACAAAATGAAGACTTTGGAGTAGCCTCATCAAAGTCCTGACCTGAATCTGATTAAGATACTGTGCCATGACCTTAAAATGGCGGTTCATGCTTGAAAACCCTCCAATGTGGCTGAATTACAACAATTCTGCAAAGATGAGTGGGCCAAAATTCTTCTACAGTGCTGTAAAAGACTCATTGCCAGTTATCACAAATGCTCGATTGCAGTTGTTGCTGCTAAGGGTGGCCCAACCATTATTAGGTTTAGGGGTGTGACGATGGGATGTCACCATTATTATGATTTATTGTTTGTGTGTGATTATGTTATTTTTGTAATGGTAAATGTTATTATTTGTTAAAGTACACACATTTATTTGTGATCTGTCTTTGTTTAATTTGAATGCCTTGGGAGATAATTGTAGGGTTAAGTATTTGGGTAAAATGATGGATAATAAGTTATTGCACATACCTTTGAGGTATGTCCAATATGCTTCCTGTGGGTGTCCAGGCAAAAGACTCCTTCAGGGAGTTGAAGGCCATTTATAGGACACCAGCAGGAAGGAAACATCTATGGTAAGTTAGAGGGGTGGTTTAGTTTTGTAAATAAGGATTTTGAACTATTTATTGGATTATTTATATTATTATTGTTGTCATTGATTGTTATTTATTATATGTTATTTATATTGTATAGTGGGGAAAATATTTATGTATTTTAGAACTAGTGGGTATTGTGTAAATGATGGAAGATTTGTTATTTTGCCTGGGATTATGGTAGGGGCTAATCAGCCCTAATTACTGATGTTAGTATAAAACAGGTGTGATTATTGTGACGTGGAGTTGAGTAGAGTTCACTGAGAGATAGATCGTCGATCATTGCTGTGAAGCAGAGTTGAAGAATTGTGTCGGATATCTGGACTTTTACTTGTGAGTTATAAATAAAATGGACTAATTGACAAATTGAAGCTCTGGCCTCGCTTCGCTTTTCCTGCACCAAATTTTCACATTTGGTGGCAGCGGTGGTCCGGTCTGTGGACGCCGTGGCGTTCGGTGGACGGAAGGACCCATGGCGAGAAGAAAGGTAAGGCAAGAGGAGCAGTCTGACCTGGACACAGGTATGGCGGCTGAGGACCCGGGAGTCAGCAGACTGGGCAAGCTTGAGGAGCTCACGTGCCTGGTGAAATCTTTGGTGCGTTCGCTGACTCTCAGGGATCGCCAGATGGAGGAAGAAGCCGCTCGTCGGGAGCAAAAATGGCAGGCGGTAGAGAATCATATTCATCGGATCGAGTCGCAGGTGGCGGAATTGAGGGAGGACTATGGGAGCCGGGCTGAGTGTAGTGGTGATGAGGGCACTTCGAGGGAGGATCCTAGGGTAACGGCCAGTCGGGTCGGCCCGCAAGAGGATGATTTGCTGCTGCAGGTGCAGCCAAGGACGCCACGAACGCATCACGAGCCCAGGCTGAACCCTCTCTCTCCCGAGGATGACATCGAGCACTACCTAGCGTCATTCGAGAGGATTGCTACAGTCTGCCGCTGGCGCAAAGAGGAGTGGGCTATTCATCTGGCTTTTCTACTCACAGGTAAAGCGCGAAGCGCATATGTTCTGATGGACATCACAGACACGGATAATTATGAGAAAGTGAAAGAAGCTATCTTGAATAAATATGAAATCACATCTGACACATATAGGAGGCGGTTTCGGTCCCTGGACATTCATAAGGACGAAACCCCTCGGGAACTATATGTACGTCTGAAAGACTTGTATAAATGGGTGAAACCGGAGACTTTATCAGTAAAAGACATTGCTGAATTATTGATTTTGGAACAATTTCTAAGGATGGTGAATCCGGAACTGGGAGTCTGGATACAAGAGCGGGACCCGAAGACTGCAGAGGACGCTGCTCGTCTGGCGGAGGTTTTTCTGTCAGCCAGGTCTGGGAGCAGGAGAACTACTCTTGGCCGTGACAGATCTTTCACCACACGGAGTGAGTTTAATGAGGGTGAAAGGGGTGGTCCAGCTCGAAATAAGTTGTATTCCAGGCCCAGTCAGATCACGAATAGCAGATTTGATGATAGCAAAAAGTCACGTGTTGCAAGTAAAGATATACGCTGCTATCAGTGCAATAAAATCGGTCACACCCAATATTCATGCCCTGCCATAAAGAATGAGAAACTGTCATTGTTTGTGCTCAGTTCCTAGACCCACTTTTTCAGCCTCAGTGCATAATGGAGTTTATAAAACAAAAGTGTTGCTTAATGGTCAGTGTGAAGAGGCCCTGTTAGATTCTGGTTGTTTTCAAACAGTTGTGCTACCTAGTTTGGTCCCTAGGGATTTGTGGAATGACTCAGGAATAAATATCAGTTGTGTCCATGGGGATAAGAAATTGTACCCGACCGCTGAGGTTTATTTAACAGTAGGGGGTCAAACTTATCTCCTTCCTGTAGCTCTTGTGCCTGATTTGCCGTATCCCGTTATTCTTGGCAACGATGTTCCAACTTTGTTGGACATCATACAACAGGTTAGAGAGGAACAAACGGAGGAGAGACAGGCAGGTGGCGCTGTTGAGCAGAGAGTAAACACACCTGTGGTAAAAAATTGTAGTATAGTGACAACCAGGGCACAGAGAGCACAGAGGGCTGCCAATACTCTTCAGGAGTTACCATTCTATGATTCTGAGATAGAGGCAGGCCCTATTAAGCAACCCAATCCCAAGGCTCAGAAGAGAAGAGATAAGGTGTTAGCTTCTGTAAAGAACCTGGGTGAAGAAACACCACAATTAAGCCAGCCAGTAGAGTTTGACATCCCTCCTGACATAGCTACATTGCAGAAGGCTGACCCAACACTTAAACCTTGGTTTGATAAAGTCTCGGAGATTGAGGGTGTGAAACAGGGTAGAATGGATTGTTTGGCTGAGGCCATGTATGTCGTAAAAAAGGGCATTTTGTACCAGCAACAAGGTGAAGTTATGGCCATAGCTTTGCCACAGGACCTCACACCAAAAATTATGGAACTGGGACATGTTATTCCTTGGGCAGGTCATCTAGCATTTCAAAAAACTCTGCAGAGAATTGCTAGAAGGTTTGTGTGGCCGGGAATGTATACCCAGGTAAAGGACTTCTGCACGACATGCTCAGTATGTCAGATTACATCATCTAGGGGAGTAGCCCATGCCCAACTGCAACCATTACCAATCATTGGAACACCTTTTGATAGAATAGGGATGGATGTAGTTGGCCCCCTAGAGTGAAGCTCCTCTGGTAATAAATACATTCTGGTAATTTGTGACTACGCTACTCGGTACCCAGATGCCTTTCCCCTGAAATCTATCAAGGCTAGGCAGGTTGCCAACTGCCTTATCCAGTTGTTTTCAAGGGTAGGCATACCCAGAGAAGTTCTGACAGACTGCGGAACAAATTTTTTGTCAAAACTGTTGCAGCAAGTGTATAAGCTGTTGGGGATTAAGGGCATTAAGACTACCCCTTATCACCCTCAGACTGATGGACTAGTGGAGCGATTCAATCAGACTCTCAAAAACATGCTGCGGAAATTTGTCTCTGAAACGGGCTCAGATTGGGACCAATGGGTACCATATTTACTATTTGCTTATCGGGAGGTGCCCCAGGCTTCAACAGGGTTCTCACCTTTTGAACTGCTTTATGGCCGTCAGGTGAGGGGCCCACTGGACTTATTAAAGGAGCACTGGGAGAGTCCACCGAGTGATCAGGACAATGTGGTCTCTTATGTGATTAAAATGAGAGAAAAACTGGATCGAATGACTGCTTTGGCTAAGGAACACATGAGGACGGCGCAGGCTAAACAAAAAACTTGGTATAACAAGAAGGCCAGAAAAAGGGTTTTTCACCCAGGACAACAAGTTTTGTTATTGCTGCCCTCGTGTGACAGTAAGCTGTTGGCTCGATGGCAGGGGCCATATGAAATTTCTAAAAAACTAAGTTCAGTGACATATGAACTATATGTGCCTGACAGGAAGGTGAAATATCAGACCTTCCATATTAACTTATTGAAAGAGTTTCAGCAGCCTGGCCATCAGCAGCAGCAACCTGCTCTTCAGGAGACACAGCATCTCTTGATCTGTGCGACGGAAGTGGATGAGGAGAAGGAACAATCCTTTCCCACAAATGTGTCAGAGCCTTGTTCATTTCAACTGTCTCATTTGCAGGTGGATCAGCGGAGAGAGTTAGAGACATTGTTGGATCCAGATTTGTTTCAAGAGAGACCGGGTTTCACCACATTGGTACATCATAAGGTTCATTTGAAAGAGGAAGCTGTTCCACGTAGAAGATCATATAGGATCCCGGAACAACTGGTACCAAAAATGAAAAATGAAATTGATTTGATGTTGCAGCTGGGAGTGATTGAGGAGTCAGCCAGTGAGTGGTGTAGCCCGATTGTGCTGGTTCCAAAAAAGGATGGCTCATTAAGATTTTGTATTGATTTTAGATACCTCAATTCAGTATCTAAATTTGAGTCATACCCCATGCCCTGGATCGATGAATTATTAGAGAAAGTAGGCAAGGCTAGATTTATTTCTACTTTGGACCTAAGTAAGGGGTATTGGCAGGTGGCATTGGCACCAGAAATAAAGAAACTTACAGCCTTTAAAACACCTTATGGCAGTTTCCATTTCAGGGTCATGCCATTTGGCCTTCAGGGGGCACCTGCAATGTTTCAGTGGCTTATGGACCAAGTTTTAAGAAGGGTATCAAATTTTGTGGCTGCCTATTTGGATGACGTGGTCATCTATAGTCAGACCTGGGAAGAACATTTGGTACACCTTAGGCAGGTCCTTCAGTTGGTTAAGAAGGCAGGACTGACAATCAACCCACGCAAATGCGTGTTCGGACAGCAGCAGGTGGAGTACCTGGGACATGTGGTTGGTCAGGGGGTCATTAGACCACGAGTAGGTAAAGTGGATGCCATTCGGACCTACCCTGTACCCACCACTAAGAAGAGAGTGCGATCATTCTTGGGAATGGTGGGATGGCATAGCAAGTTCATCCCCCACTTTGCTGAAAGAGCAGCAGTGTTAACTGACCTTACTAAGGCTTCAGCGCCAAATAAGGTAAAATGGACAGAGGAGTGTGACAGAGCGTTTGAGGATCTGAAGAGGGCCATTTCTGGGGAGAAGGTTCGCTACAGCCCAGACTTTGCTCGCCCGTTCATTATACAGACTGATGCTTCAGGGGTTGGCATTGGAGCAGTACTTCTCCAGCAGGAGAAGGGAGAGAGACACCCAGTGCTGTTCTTGAGTCGTGAGTTGTTGGACCGGGAGACAAGATATTCTACGGTAGAAAAAGAATGTCTTGCTATGAAATGAGCAATAGGGTCCCTTAAGTATTATTTACTAGGGCGTCATTTTATATTGGAGACAGATCATCGGGCTCTACAGTGGTTGGACAGAATGAAGGATGTAAATAGTCGTCTCACAGGGTGGTATGTGTCCCTCCAACCATATAATTTTACTGTTCGGTATGTGGTAGGGAAAACCAACCTTGTGGCTGATAGCCTCTCACGAGTACATGACTCCTAGAGTACTGTACTCTCGGAAAGGGGGTAGGAAATGTGACGATGGGATGTCACCACTATTATGATTTATTGTTTGTGTGTGATTATGTTATTTTTGTAATGGTAAATGTTATTATTTGTTAAAGTACACACATTTATTTGTGATCTGTCTTTGTTTAATTTGAATGCCTTGGGAGATAATTGTAGGGTTAAGTATTTGGGTAAAATGATGGATAATAAGTTATTGCACATACCTTTGCCAATATGCTTCCTGTGGGTGTCCAGGCAAAAGACTCCTTCAGGGAGTTGAAGGCCTTTTATAGGACACCAGCAGGAAGGAAACATCTATGGTAAGTTAGAGGGGTGGTTTAGTTTTGTAAATAAGGATTTTGAACTATTTATTGGATTATTTATATTATTATTGTTGTCATTGATATTTATTTTATGTTATTTATATTGTATAGTGGGGAAAATATTTATGTATTTTAGAACTAGTGGGTATTGTGTAAATGATGATGGAAGATTTGTTATTTTGCCTGGGATTATGGTAGGGGCTAATCAGCCCTAATTACTGATGTTAGTATAAAACAGGTGTGATTATTGTGACGTGGAGTTGAGTAGAGTTCACTGAGTGAGAGATCGTCGATCATTGCTGTGAAGCAGAGTTGAAGAATTGTGTCGGATATCTGGACTTTTACTTGTGAGTTATAATAAAAATGGAAATTTGGAATTGAAGACCTTGGCCGTTTTTCTTGCCTCAGACCTCGCCACGCACCGTATTATCACAAGGGGGCAATCACTTTTTCACACAGGGCCATGAAGGTTTGGATTTTTGTTTCCCTTAATAATAAACACATTCATTTAAAAACTGCATTTTGTGTTTACTTGTGTTATCGTTGTCTAATATCTAAATTTGTTTGATGATCTGAAACATTTAAGTGTGGCAAACGTACAAAAAATGAGAAATCAGGAAGGGGGCAAACACTTTTTCACACCACTGTACGTATCTGAATTAGGACCACATATGAAAGTGGCCTGGGTATGGTGTGAAAAAATCGAATCTGTGCTGTTCAGATTGTCATTAAAAAAATCAGATATGGGTGACGTGTGCAAAAAATTGTAATTGAGCATTACAACCTGCAGTGTGAACGTAGCCTTTCCCTCATTGATTTTTTTCCCCTCATGAATTACTGATTTTTTTTCTTTTAAGTGTCTGACTTTTTCCTTGTGAATTTTAACATTTTTGCAGAATTGTGCAACTTTGTACAAATAAATTTACAACTTTTCTGATAAATTTAAATTTTTGTCTTGCAAATCTTTTTTTTTTTCTTGTGAATTTATAATTTTTTGAAGTAAATTTGAGACATTTTTATAATAAATTCATCCATCCATCTTAATCCTTTTCGGGTCGTGGGGGGCTGGAGCCTATCCCAGCATCTTTGGGTGAGAGGCAGGGTACACCCTGGACAGATCGCAAGTCCATCACAGGACCAACATAGAGACAGACAACCATTCACTTTCACATTCATACCTAAGGACAATCTCGAATCCCCGGTTGATGCCAATTTACCTGACATGCATGTCTTTGGCCGTCTTTGGCCTGTCAGAGGAAACCAGAGTACCCGGAGAAAACCCACGCAGACACTGGGAGAACATGCAAACTCCACACAGAAGGGTCACTGATGGACAAGGGTGGGATTGAACCCATGACCTTCTTACTGTACTGCCACAGTGCTAACTACTGTTCCACCGAGCTGACCATTTTTTTTATAATAAACTTTTTATTTAAAAATACGTGACTTTTTGTGATCAAACTTGTTTTCAAGTTTTTGCTCAGAAATTTGCAACTTGTTTAAAAAGATCAAAAGGATCAAAACAATAACAGCAGTCTCTGTACAGTAATGCTACCTGTTGTGCAAATAAAGATAAAAAACACAAACACAGCAGTCCTATGTACAGTAATACCTGTAGTGCAAGTTCAGTGTGGTAGAGGAGGTGCAAACAGTGACAGTTTGGAATTCGTGTGATCAGTATTACAATAACAGACAGCAGCAGGTATGGCATTTGTGCAAATGGTTGCAGTAAGGTGCAGAGACATACAGCAGCAGATGTATTACTGTTGGTGTGTCGAGTCTTTCTGTGCAAACAGCTGAGGTAGACTTATTGTGTAGGTGAGTGTGTTACCATCCAGGGATGGGGTGGAAGGGGGAGAAAGTGGGCAAAGTTCAGGGTCCTGATGGCCTGGTGAACAAAGCTGTTTAGCAGTCTTGTGGAGCGGGCCCGTAGGCTCCAGTGCCTTCTCCATGAGGGCAGGAGGCTAAAGAGGGAGTGTGAGGGGTGGGAGGGGTCACCTGCGATGCTGATAGTTCTGCGGCTGAGACGAGTGTGGTAGATGTCCGAGAGGGAGGGCAGAGGGGCACAGATGATCTTGCTGGCTGTGTTCACTGTGTGGTGTGGAGTCTTCTGGCAGGAGGCGGTGCAGCTTCCGTACCACACTGTGATGCAGCTGGTGAGGATGCTCTCAATGGTGCTCTGGTAGAATGAGCACATGATGGGGGGTGGGACTTGTGCTCTCCTCAGTTTGCGGAGGTAATGGAGGGGAGTTTGAGCCTTCTTGGCCTGTGATGTGGTGTTGTTGGACCAGGAGAGGTCCTCATAGATGTGCACCCCCACAAACTTGGTGCTTGGTGCTGCTCACCCTCTCCACAGCTGCTCCATTGATTATCAGAGGGGGATGCTGTATGTGTCCTTTCCTGAAGTCGACCACAATCTCCTTGGTTTTTGCCACGTGCAGGAAGAGATTATTGTCTTTACACCACTGCACCAGTTGGCTCATCTCATTTCTGTAGTTGGCCTCTTCATTGTTGGTGATGAAGTCCACCACCGTTGTGCCATCCGCAAACTGAAGGCTGGAGGCTGGTACACAGACATGGGTCAGCAGGGTGAAGAGCAGTGGGATGAGCATACACCCTTGTGTGGCAACTCTGTTCAGTGTGATGGTCTTGGAGGTGTTGCTGCCAACCTGCACCAGGTACGTAGCCAGGGGCTGAGGTGGCTGCAGCGCCCCCTCCCCCCAAAAAAAGGAAAAAAGGGAGAAAAAAGAAAATGTAAATAACGAGCAGGTTTTGAGTAGTTTGCATTGAAAATGTTAAGACATCTGTAGCTGACAGGGGGCTGAAGCTAAACCTTCACCCCGGGCGAACGCCCCAGACATTCAGAATGGTGGTGGTTGGGGTTCAGCCCCCCCCCCCCTCACAAATTCCTGGCTACGCCGCTGCACACGTTCTGTGGCCTTCCTGTGAGGAAGTCAAGCACCCAGTTACAGAGAGATGTTTTGAGTCCCAAGGTGTCTGAGTTTTTGTATCAGGTGCTGGGGGATGATTGTGTTGAATGCTGAACTGAAATCCAAGAACAGCATTCGCACATAGGAGTTCTTTGAGTCCAGGTGGGTGAGGGCTGGATGGAGAGCAGCAGAGATGGCATCTTCTGTGGATCTGTTTGATCTGTATGCAAACTGAGATGGGTCGTGGGAGGGAGGGAGGATGAACTTGACTTTCTGCATTACCAGCCGCTCAAAGCAGTTCATTATGATGGGGGTCTGTGCTATGGGCTGGTAATCGCTGGATGGGATGGGCGTCTTTGGGACTGGTATTATGGTGGCAGTTTTGAAACACATGGGGACAACAGCTTGACTCAGGGAGATGTTGAAGGTGTTAGCCAGGACATTCTTGAGCTCCTCTGCACAGTCCTTCAGAACGTGACCTGGTATGTTGTCTGGTCCAGTTGCCTTGCATGGGTTGATCCTGGAGAGGGTCCTCTTCAGAGCCGGATCCAGACTTACAGCCTGCTCGTCTGGAGGAGGAGTGGTCTTCTGTGCTGATGTGCTGTTTTATGCTTCAGAGTGGCCAGAGAAGTCATTTAGGTTGTTAAGCAGTGTGATGTCACTCGCACAGGTCTGAGGCGGAGGTTTGTAGTTGGTGAGGGTCTGTATGCCACGCCAGAGAGAACTTGCTTCTCTGGTGTTGCTGAAGTGTCCAGATATTTTCTTGCTGTACTGTCGTTTTGCTTCCTTGATGCCATGGGACAGGTTGGCCCTAGCTGTTGTTAGTCCTGCAGTGTTACCGGCCCTGAAGGCTGCGTTCCGAGCCCTCAGGAGCCTGTGGACCTCTGCTGTCATCCATGGCTTCTAAAAAGACGTTTTGCAACTGTGGTAGAAGAACAATGATTTAAGTGAAATAAAATGATTAAAGATAGTCATTTCTGTTTAAAAGAAACACTGCAGAACATCTTTGGCTTTGAAGGATATTTGTGTGAACGTTTAGTCATAATATCCATCATTTATAGCAGACAACATTAGCAAAAACATTACCTTTATTTTGCTGAATAAAAATCAGTGCAATGTATTAATCAGAACGTATGAATTTATTTTAATACAACCTCCCTGTTAACATCCTATTTATCCTCATAGTTAACCACATTAAACATAATTTCAGTTTGGAGTCTCAGATTCTTTTTGAGCTTTTTCTTTTGTCATCCCGATGGGAAACGGAGGCAGTGTTTTCATTCGTGTGCCGTTCCTTTAAATGCTGCACCGTAAACTGAACCGTTCTCTAATAATGAATCCAGGTCATCTACCCAGAGGGCACGATCTGATCCGATCATCTCAACCACACACACAATACTGCAGATTAAATTTTTTACAGGCACAGATCAGTTTTCCCACACCCATCCTCTGATGGTAGTAAAGTAAAAAATGTAACCGCGTGTACTTTACAGTTTTTATGTTGTTTATTTTTTGATCTGCATGTAAATTAACACCAAAGCTCTGAATAATAATCAGCTGGTCATGTCCAGGTTGGAGGAAAACAAATGTCAGTCAGAAAAGTAAAAGCGGCACCAATTTACAGATGTGGACAACCTTCCATTAAAGAAAGAAAATCCCACAGCTGTCACTGAAATAACTTGAAACTGACAAAAGTAATAATAAATTTAAAAAAAAATTCTGAAAATTAACTAATTAAAATCCAACATTGCTTTTAAATTTTGGTTCAACAGAATCATTAAAAAAAACTAGTGAAATTGGCCTGGACAAAAGCAATGATACCCTTAACTTAACCCTTGTGTTGTCTTGCGGGTCAAAAGTGACCCACTACCATGTTTAGCTGTAGAAAAAATACCTTAAACTATTTTTTTCCAACTTGAAATTTTATGACTTTTCCTAAAGGGACCTCATCATTAGAAAAAGTGATACTTTGTTTTTGTTTATGTTTCCATGTGGGCTGTACATCACTAGGGTACAAAGATTGTCTTATGGGTCATTTTTGACCTGTGAATTATAAAAGCATTTAAACACCAAAAGAAAGTTCAAAGGCCACACACAAACTCTCTCTAATACACAGATACCCCCCCACACACACACATCAAAGAATCTGGATTGATGTACGAATTGAACTTGCATTTGACCTGCACCTGCACTTTTGATCTGCAGCTAACCCCTCACATCACACAAGCTCCCAAACAAAACAAAAAAAACCAATCTCAGACATAATAAAAACAAATTCAGTATAGAGGATATAAAGGTACCCTGAGTCAAAGGACCCCTAGTTGGCTCCTTGCTGAAGCCATGAGTAGACATTTCACTGTCCAACAGGTCCTGGATGAGATATTTTCAGGAGCTCAGGAGGAACAAGAGGATGAAGATGTATCTGAAGAGGAAGGTGGGGAGGAATGCAACCCAGAGGATGATGCATCTTCAGATGAAGAAGAAGAGGAAATCCCTCAAGCTGACAGAGAGACATGTTTGTCAAAGAACAGCAAAATTGCATGGTCCTCATCAAATTCAGACAGCAAGCAGGGAAGAACAGCAGCACCAAACATCATAAGGATGACTCCAGGGCCAACAAGGTATTCAGCTGCCCATGTCCAGGACATTTCATCCACCTTTCTCCTGTTCATCACACCAGCCATCGAAAAAATCATCCTGGAGAATACAAATTTGGAGGGCTTCCGGAAATATGGAGAAAACTGGAAAAATATGGATGAGATTGACCTGCGTGGCTACATAGGGCCTTTGATATTAGCAGGTGTATATAGGTCCCGTGGCGAGGCTACATATAGTCTCTGGGATGCAGAGAGCGGAAGGGCAATTTTTCGTGCCACAATGCCGCTGAAAATCTTTCACACTTTCTCAAGAATGCTGAGATTTGACAACCGTGAGTCAAGGCCAGCAAGGCGTGTGACGGACAAACTGGCAGCCATCAGGGAGGTCTGGGACAAGTGGGTTGAGCGTCTGCCATACCTCTACAACCCTGGGCCTGAAGTCACAGTAGATGAGCAGTTGGTTCCATTCAAAGGTAATTTTTTTATTTTCATATATGCAATGTTACTTACCTGAAATATATTTTTTATTTTATTGTGATGTAATATCCTTGATTCGTGCAGTTTTCTGTGACACTCACACTCAGTGATTGTTATCTCTTTTTTTAATTACTTCATATTTATATAATACTATAATATAATATAATTTTACTGTGTAAAAGAAAAGTGTTATGACAGTTGGTTTGTGGTAAAAAAAAAAGTGTAATAATGGTCACTGGTGATCATCTTTTTGTATTGTGTTGTGGAGCGTGTAAATGAAGAGGCAGATTTCTTTCCGACAATTTATTACACACTCTCACATCTCAAACATGGAGCGTGTAAATGAAGAGGCAGATTTGTTTCAGACGATTTATTACACACTCTCACATCTCAAACATAGACAGAATGAATCTTCAGCAGAAACTCCTCTCTTAAGTCTCATGGCATTCTTCTAGCATTTTCTCACACACAAGATGACCTTCGCGTCACACTGCATTTCACCCCCTCATCCTTGACACCTCCCTGCTATCTCACCAGGAATCCCCTGCTCTTTGTTCCCACTGTCTCCTGTCTCAGATGCTACACAATCAGGCTCTCCCAAGGTGCTACATCACCACCCCTAGCATCTTAGATAGGACAATAGAATAACAGTCCACATGCTGTGATAGAACAATTGAACATCAGTCCACATGCTGCTTGGGCTTCTGTCTTCTCCCGTATCTGCTGTAACCGGGATTCACCGCCTCCGCGGCGCTGCCGTGCCTATGGGGGGGCTGTTGCTAGGGGGGGAACCACTTCGGTCTGTCCGTGTGGCTGCTCTGGTGAATCGTTTCCCTGGGGAGCTCTCCATGGGGGTCTTCCACGCCGAGGGGCCCTCGCCAACAGCACCTGCTCGTCCACCACAACGAAAGCGGGTTTGAGTCTGTCTATGCCAATTTTTTCCCTCCTACCTCCAAGTCTAGCAAAAAATGCTTATCCCCTGTTTCCAACACTCTGAACGGTCCATCATAGGGTGGGCGCAATGGAGGGCGGTGGGTGTCGTGTCTGACAAACACGAACTCCGCGTTCTTCAAAGTTTTAGGCACAAAAACGCGCGGAAAACTGTGGTGGGCAGGGCCCGGCAGCGTGCCTGTGTTTGCGCTACGCTGCAAAAGCTGAGACGGGCAGCTGCCCAGCGCGGGATTATCTGGTAGAAATTCCCCGGGCAACCGAAGTGGCTGCGCAAAAACGAGCTCTGCCGGGGAAGCTTCCAGATCCTCTTTCGGCACGGAGCGCAACCCCAATAAAACCCACAGTAGCCTGTCTACCCAATTTGCATCCGTCAATGAGGCCCTGAGTGCTGCTTTCAGTGATCTATGAAAACGCTCGCATAACCCATTAGCCTGTGGGTTGTACGCGGTTGTGTGGTGAATTGTAACACCCAGGCTGTGGGCCATCGCGGACCAGAGTTCGGAAACAAATTGAGGGCCCCTGTCGGACGTAATGTCCGACGGGACTCCAAAACGCGCCACCCATGCTGTTAAAAAAGCGCACGCCACCTCCGCGGACGTGGTTGCCGCCAGCGGGACCGCTTCTGGCCAGCGCGTGGTGCGGTCCACCATTGTCAAGAGGTGTGTGCACCCCTGTGATGGCGGGAGGGGGCCCACAAGGTCCACGTGAACATGGTCGAACCTCTTAGCCGGAATACGAAACGGCTCCAAAGGAGCCTTCGTGTGCCTGTGTACTTTGGCTCGTTGGCATGCCACGCAGGCTACAGCCCACTCTTTCACTTGTTTGCGTAGGCTCGGCCACACAAATTTCTCTCCCACCATTTTGACCGACACGCGCACTCCTGGGTGCGCCAAAGTGTGAACCGACTCAAACACGCGGCAGCGCCACGCGGCCGGGACCACCGGACGCGGGCGACCTGTGGAGCCATCGCAGATTAGGGGGGGGGCCGCCATCCTGCAGCACCCTGCTCTCCAGCCTTAACCCTGTTGGTCCATACTGGAGCGCGCGCACGTCTGCATCGCTCGTCTGCTCCGCGGCCATGGCTGCGTAGTCCATCCCCACGCAGACGGGGGCCACTATGGCACGCGAGAGGCAGTCCGCCACTACATTCAGTTTACCAGACACATGCTGAATATCGGTAGTAAACTCTGAGATCGCGGCCAGCTGTTTCTGCTGCCGGCCCAACCACGGTTCCGAAACCTTGGCCATTGCGAATGTTAGCGGCTTGTGGTCTACCAACGCGGTCAAGCTGCGCCCTTCCAGCCAGAACTGGAAGTGGCGAATGGCCAGGTGAAGGGCCAGCAGCTCTCTGTCGAACGCGCTGTATTTATGTTCGCTGTCGCGCAAAGTTCTGCTGAAAAAAGCAAGCGGCAGCCAAGCCCCGGCGACGCGCTGCTCCACAACAGCCCCTATGGCCACGTCTGAAGCGTCGGGGGTGAGCGCTATGCGGGCCGTCGGGTCTGGATGCGCCAGCAGTGCGGCGTTTGCCAGAGCTGCTTTAACTTCCAAGAACGCCCGCTCTCGCT
Source organism: Pholidichthys leucotaenia (assembly GCA_020510985.1). Lineage (NCBI taxonomy): Eukaryota > Metazoa > Chordata > Actinopteri > Cichliformes > Pholidichthyidae > Pholidichthys > Pholidichthys leucotaenia. The sequence continues at coordinate 203,493,014 of CM035843.1, read as the reverse complement.
CCAGGGGCCATTCGACCCTATCCGCGGGTTTCTGTTTCTTGAGCGCGGCGTATAATGGTTGCATGAGCTGCGCTGCGCGGGGAAGGAAACGGTTATAAAAGTTCACCATTCTCAAAAATTCCTGCAGCGCCCTGACCGTCTGAGGCCGGGGAAAATCCGCCACTGCGTGCACTTTGTCGGGCAGCGGGATCGCTCCTTCGGGAGAGACGCGGTGCCCCAAAAAATCAATCTTCGTCACGCCGAACTGACATTTCGCCGGGTTGATTATTAACCCGTGCTCCTCCAACCTCCGGAAAACCGTCGTGAGGTGGGTTTCGTGTTCATCTTCGAACGCACTGGCTACCAGGATATCGTCCAGGTAGACAAACACGAATGGGAGATCGCGCAGCGCTGCATCCATCATGCGCTGGAATGTCTGTGCCGCTCCTTTTAACCCGAATGGCATGCGCAGGAACTTGAATAAACCAAACGGAGTTATTACCGCTGTTTTGGGTATGTCCTCAGCGCGCACTGGGACTTGGTGGTAACCGCGGACCAGGTCTATTTTGGAAAAAATGCGCGCTCTGGTAAGGTGAACAGAAAAATCCTGTATGTGGGGAATTGGGTAGCGGTCGTGCGCTGTGGCATTGTTCAACCTGCGGAAATCCCTGCACGGTCGCCACGAACCCTCAGCTTTAGGGACCATGTGTAGCGGGGATGCCCATGGGCTGTTCGAGCGCCTGATGATGCCCAACCTTTCCAGGTTGGCGAACTCCTCGCGTGCTATGGCCAGTTTAGCTGCGTCCAAGCGCCGAGGTCATGCAAAGACGGGTGGCCCGGTGGTGGTGATAAAATGCTCCACCCCGTGTTTAGCGATGGCTGCCGAAAACGTTGGGACTGTGAGTGCTGGGAACTGAGTGAGCAGTGTGTGGAACTTACCGCCTGTAGCTGTGACGTTGGCTTGTGCTGTTGGCCAGGACGCTCAAGCTGTACAGGGGATAGAATCAAAAGATAGTGCATTAACCAGGCGCCTGTTAGCAACATCAACCAGTAAACCATGTGCACACAGAAAATCAGCCCCCAGTATATGGTAATTCAGTGCTGCTATGACAAAAGTCCACTCATATGTACGGCCGTGTAGAGATAAGAGCAGAGTCCTCTCACCAAAGGTCTTAATGTCCGAGCCGTTTGCTGCCAACATCCCGGGGCCGCTAGATCCTGCCAGCCGGTCAGCGTAGGTCGGCCGAATGAAGCTCTTCTGGGCTCCGGTGTCCACGAGGAAACGCCTCCCCGAGCGTGCGTCCGTCAGGTAGAGCAGCTTGTTCTCTTCCCCGAGGGTCGCAGCTGCTACCGACCCCCGGTCTTGGCATTTCCCGAGCGCTTGAATTGGCACGGTGGCACACATCTGCGTGCCTTCTCTCCGAAGCGGCGGTGGTAGAAGCAGAACGTGTCTCCCTCGCGCTCCTTGGCCCCCGCTGCTGCTACCGTCGGTGGCTCCTCGCCTCCTCTGGTTGTCTCGCTGGGCTCCGCCGCTGCCGCGTTGACTGTGATCACCCTGGTGGCGATGATGATCCGGTCTGCCTCCTGGGCTAGCGCACGGTAGTCCCGTGTGGCCAGCAACGGCGAATTGGCCAGGGCCGCTCTTGCCGCTGTCGGAAGGTTCCGGAGGAAGAGGTGGGCAAACAGAAAGTTCTCGTCGTCCGTGCCCCTTAACGCCAGCATCTTCTCCATGAGGTCTACGGCCGAACCATCTCCCAACTCGGTCTGCGTCAGGAGCCTCTCTGCTCTCTCACCGTCCGAGAGCTTGTAGCGCTGGATGAGCGCAGCCTTGAGCGCCTCGTATCTGTTGCCGGCTGGTGGGTGATCGAGCAGGCTCGCTACCTGCTGAGCTGTGCGGGCGTCGAGCGCTGCGACCACATGGTAGAATTTGGTGTCTTCTGCCGTTACTCCCCGGAGGGCGAACTGAGCCTCGATGAGGTGGAACCAAGAGCGCGGGTTGTGCTGCCAGAAATCCAGTAGCTTGACTGAAACCGCACATGCGTGGCTGGAGGTTCCAGTCGAGGTCGGCTCCGGGGATCTTGCCTCGTGTTCCATAATACGTCTTGGGTTACTAGTGTGGAGCGTGTAAATGAAGAGGCAGATTTGTTTCAGACGATTTATTACACACTCTCACATCTCAAGCATAGACAGAATGAATCTTCAGCAGAAACTCCTCTCTTAAGTCTCATGGCATTCTTCTAGCATTTTCTCACACACAAGATGACCTTTGCATCACACTGCATTTCACCCCCTCATCCTTGACACCTCCCTGTTATCTCACCAGGAATCCCCTGCTCTTTGTTCCCACTGTCTCCTGTCTCAGATGCTACACAATCAGGCTCTCCCAAGGTGCTACAGTGTAACAAAAAATACATGATAAAAAATGACTTAAATTGAGTTGAATCGATAAATAACAGGTTGTTTCATCATGCAAAATAGATTTTGGATTTAAAATTCAATTAAGCTGCTTTATTTTGGGGCTTTGGTAGGGCGGGTCATTTTTGACCCGTAGGACAAGGGGAGTAAACAGAATGTTAAGATCGCACAAGGGTTAATATTTTGCTGCACAACCTTTGGATGCAATCAAGTGATTTCTGTAACTTCTGCACCTGTCTACAGGCATTCTGGCCCACTCCTCGTGAGCAAACTGTTGTGTCCATAGTTGAGCCAATAACGACATGGCGTGAGTACTGTTAACGGAGCTTTATTAACAGAATTATATGACAAGACCTTACAGACTTTCGGCACTCTCCTGCAGGCCAGGGCATCTACTAGGCGAAGAGGGTGAACCCCTTCCGCCCTTGCCCTTTATTCTCTGGGTGGCATCACTACCAGAACCGGCAGTTCGCCACCCCCATCTATTCCCCGGCCAACCCTGCCGCCATCTTACTACTACTACCTATTTCTATATGTAATGCAAACCACCCCAGCTGTCTCAGGTTTGAAGGCTGCCTTCTCCAGACTGCATTCCACAGATGTCCAATAGGATTTACTAGATCAGGACTCATAGAAGGCCACATCACGGTAGTCCAGTGTTTTGTTCTTCGCCTTTCTTGGGTGTTTTCAGCTGCATTTTGAGTGAAGCTAAACACGGATGCAGGAATTCAGATTTTTCTGCACTTAACAACCACAATAAATTACCCAGATAAATGGAGGAAATAACACATGCGGCTAAATTGCAATACCACATCTGACCACATATTCACAACATAATGTGTAGAGGGGCGCTGTTTCCTCTCATTCTAAGACATTGAAAAACGGGGAAGGAATGGTTCTTCTAATTCAGTGATAACCAAGACTCTTAAATATATATGCAAAAGAGATGACTATATGGATTTAGCTGTGTATTTATTTCTTAATATATTTATCAAGCTGACAGTCAGAGGCTGAAAGACGGGGAACGTGACTTCCTTTCTGGGAGAAAATGCCATGGTTGTATTTGTTATAATGAATATTAATATTAACTAACTTACCCTCTTTTCTGCATGCGTGTGTGTGCATGTGTTGTTCCCGTCAGCTGTGTGTGGTGATGATCTTCCTGGTGACGGTGGTCATGTGTCGTGGGATCATCAGCGTGATGATGTTTCATACTCAGAGCCCTGTGCTACGTACGGAGGTACTTTAGAGACATTTGGTGGTTTTTTTTGTGTGTGTACAAATCAATATTCTGTGTTTTTATACAGTTTTGTGAAAAAGTATTTGCCCCCTTTCCTGATTCCTTATATTTTTGCATATTTGTCACACTTAAATATTTCAGATCATCAAACAAATTTTAATATTAGACAAAGATAATCCGAATAAATACAAAACATAGTTTTTAAATGATGGTTTCATTTATTTAGGGGAAAAAAACTATCCAAACCTACCTGGCCCTATGTGAAAAACTAGTTGCTCCCTAAACCTAATACCTGGTTATGCCACCCTTGGCAGCAACAACTGCAATCAAGCATTTATAATAGCTGGCAATGGGTCTTTTCAGAGGTTCAGGAGTCAAAGATGCAAAGATTTTATTTGTCAGTACTATTATATGTGCAGGACATACAGGAGAATTAAAATGCCGTTTCTCTGTCTTCAGTGGTGTGCACAATATATTAAAAAAAAAAAGGGAATAAGGCTGGAAAAACAACAACAGTAGTCTATGTACAGTATTGCTACCCATAGTGCAATTAACAGTAAAATAACTGTTTCCATCACTGTTGAGGAATTTTGGCTCACTCTTCTTTGCAGAATTGTTTTAGTTCAGTCACCGTGGAGGGCTGGAGCTTGAGGTCACAGACAGATGGCCGGAAATTCTCCTTCAGGATTTTCTGGTAGAGAGCAGAATTCATGGTTCCATCAGTTATGGCAAGTCGTCCAGGACCTGAAACAGCAGAGCAGCCCCAGACCATTACCCTACCACCACCATGTATGATACAAGTCCACGCCAGAGTTCGAGCTGAAGTTTTTATTTTGTTACATTGTATACATTTGGTCTGGTTAGGTTTGGTTTCAACACCGCTCTTTATTCAAGAGGACCAAACAACTTTATGTAACGTACTGACGTCCCGTTGTTATGATGATGTTTATCTATTTAGCACAGAAGCTGCGGTTAGCAAGCGTGTTACTCACCCTCAGAGGTGTTTTCTGCAGCTCTGGACACATCATAACCACACTTTAAGTGTAAACTGGTTCAGACTCCGTCATGTTAGTTGATGAACTACTTTAGTTAAGTTAATCCCTTCCACAGCATGTGGAACACCATGTGGCGTATGGGGCAGCACCTATCTTCGTTTCAGAACTAGTTTAGCGAGGTTAGAATATACAGTACATATTATTATTATACATATTATCCATGTCTTCATTAAAAATTATGTTTGTCCTTCTCATTAGCGGTTATGTTTTTCAGCGGATATTGCTTCTTCAATCTTTCACTACTCTCCATCACATCCCCTCCGTTTTTACATTTTTTTATGACTTTATTTTATATTTATGCCGCTAACAGACCATATTTAAATTAAAATCTGTGTCTCTTCGTCTCTCCAAGTCATACCACGGCTCATTTTCTCTCTTATCAGCTGCCTTAAAGTGACACTCCTGCAAAAATCAAGTTTTTTTCTGTTGTTAACATGTCTGCAACATGTTTTTTGTGACTTACAAGACATATCAAGAGTAAAATCATTGAAATGTCTCATATCTGGGTTTTTTTTGTTTTTTTTTTTGCTGTAAAAGTTTTACTTAAGCTCCCCTCCGAGTCTTTCTAGCTACCTAAGTATTCCTGCTTAGCCTGATTGGTTATAACACTAACCAATCAGGCTAAGCACTGGACATGGCTACAGATCTGAGTTCACTGCCTTGGGGGAAGAGGGAAGAGCTGAGGAGCAGCAGGAGCTTTTACAAGTTGAGAAAGATGGCAGATAATACATGTTCAGTTTTTGATTGTGTGAGCAAGAAATCCTCTTCTTTTAAATTACATGTCTTACCTACAGACATGAAAATACAACATCAATGATTAATTTTATTTGGAAAACGCTCAGTGTTCCTGCTAAAATACCAGAGAGGACACAGGTTTGCAGCCTGCATTTTACCCTGCATGCCGGGAAAGACGGCCCTGGTGTGTGTGGCACAACACCCGGGGCGAGTATCATTGTAGGTGAACCTGCAGAAGGATCATTTTGGGTGGAGCGGGGAGTCGCTGGCCTGGCTGGAGGGCTCCCCTCGCTTTGCTGGGAGCACCCACCGGTGCGCCCCACCAGCCGGCTCGCCTCTCCCCAGAGCGAGCCAGAGAGAGCACTCCAAAGGAGCCGAGCACTCCTTGGCTCTTCCCTCTTCTCCCGACGGAGCGGTCTCTGGTTACCCACTCACCACTGATCCACAGTGAGTGGGTAACCAGAGACCGGCGTGGAGCCCTCCAGCCTCTACGCGGTGCCGGGCAGCAACTCTCCGCTCCACCGAGAATGATCCTTCCGTAGGTTCACCTATGGAAACCTTGTTACAACTTTTACTTCCTCAAGTTGGATCGCCTTCTTGGAGTCCTCGTCTTCCTCCAGCTACTGGTGGGTGGGAGTATGGGTGGAGCTAATTAGAATATTCATAGATCCACACATACTTAAGTAGGTGGAAGATGTAGAAGCTTTTTCCCAGCAATACTAAGGCAATGAAAGGTTTTTTTGTGTATAAAAAGCCACAATATACTGTTTTGGGCAATAAACATTGGTTTTTGAGGTGGTTTTAGAGCCGCCAGAGTGCGTTTTTAACTTCCTATGTTTGATCTGAAAGTCTGAACGTTTCTGAAAATTTCTTTCACACTCTAAACAAACCAGACCAAGATCCATTTTGATCCCAACGTGGTTCGGGGGAGCTTTTACATCTAAAATTTTGTTCAGGAGCAAAGTGAAAAGTCTGAAAGTCTGGACCAAATGGCTTAGGTGTGAAAGCCCTCTTAGTTTTATGCTAGATGTAACAGGACCAGAGGTTGTACTAGACTATTTTGTTTTGTCATTTTGACAGACAGGCTTGTAAAAATTCTGTCATAATCTATTATTATCTGTCGTTTTAATTGACTTTAATTAGATCACCCTCAGTGTGATCTGTCAAATGACAGTTTTCAGAATTTTCAGTCATTGCTGAAAAAAAATCTGTCAATGAAGGACAATTTTCAGTTAACGCAACCTCTGAACGGGACGCACGGCTTCCAAAAAGTTCTTTTGTCTCGTCGGTCCACAGAATATTTTCCCAGAAGTCTTGGGGATCATCAAGATGTTTTTGGGGTTTTTTTTGCAAATGTGAGACGAGCCTCTGTGTTCTTTTTGATCAGCAGTGGTTTTAGCCTAGGAACTCTCTCATGGATACTATTTTTGCCCAGTGTCTCGCTTAATGTTGAATCCTGGACCAGTGTCCAAACTGAGACAAGTGAGGCCTGCAGTTCTTTAGATGTTCTTCTGGGTTTTGTTTCTCATCTCTTCTTGAATTTCTTTATATCACAGCATGATGCGATGCTCTTTGAGATCTTTTAATCTACTTCACTTTATCAGACAGGCTCTGTTTAAGTGATTTCTTGATTCAACAGGTCTGGCAGTAATCAGGCCTGGGTGTGGCTAGTGAAACGGAACTCAGCTTTCAAAAAATGTGGTTAATCACATTTAATTCATGATGTAACAAGGGAGCAATTACTTTTTCATATAGGGCCAGGTAACTTTGGATAGCTTTTATTCTTTAATAAATGAAATCTTCATTTTAAAACTGCACTTTGTATTTAGTCAAACCTGAGGCCTGCGTAATTTTTAAGACATAAGCCGTTTACAGTTATATAAAACACACACACAGACACACACACACTTGGGCATCCAACTTAAGATAAGATAAGATAAGATAAGATAAGCCTTTATTAGTCCCACAGTGGGGAAATTCCAGGATTGCAGCAGCACAGGGATAGCAACACTCAGAGCAACAATCAGAAGGCAAGAGAAAAACAAGAGCAGCGAGTATACATACAGTGGGGAAAAGAAGTATTTAGTCAGCCACCAATTGTGCAAGTTGTCCCACTTAAAAGATGAGAGAGGTCTCCAATTTTCATCGTAGGTATACCTCAACTATGAGAGACAAAATGAGAAAAAAAAAAAAATCCAGAAAATCACATTGAAGGATTTTTAATGAATTAACTGGTAAATTTCTCGGTAAAATAAGTATTTGGTCACCTACAAACAAGCAAGATTTCTGGCTCTCACAGACCTGTAACTTCTTCTTTAAAAGGCTCCTCTGTCCTCCACTCGTTACCTGTATTAATGGCACCTCCAAAGTCCACTATGGCCAAGACCAAAGAGCTGTCAAAGGACACCAGAAACAAAATTGTAGACCTGCACCAGGCTGGGAAGACTGAATCTGCAATAGGTAAGCAGCTTGGTGTGAAGAAATCAACTGTGGGAGCAATTATTAGAAAATGAAAGACATATAAGACCACTGATAATCTCCCTCGATCTGGGGCTCCACGCAAGATCTCACCCCGTGGGGTCAAAATGATCACGAGAACGGTGAGCAAAAATCCCAGAACCACATGGGGGGACCTAGTGAATGACCTGCAGAGAGCCGGGACCAAAGTAACAAAGGCTACCATCAGTAACACACTACGCCGCCAGGGACTCAAATCCTGCAGTGCCAGACGTGTCCCCCTGCTTAAGCCAGTACATGTCCAGGCCCGTCTGAAGTTTGCTAGAGAGCATTTGGATGATCCAGAAGAGGATTGGGAGATTGTAATATGGTCAGATGAAACCAAAATAGAACTTTATTGTTAAAAACTCAACTTGTCGTGTTTGGAGGAGAAAGAACACCATACCTACTGTGAATCATAGGGGTGGAAACATCATGCTTTGGGGCTGTTTTTCTGCAAAGGGACCAAGACGACTGATCCGTGTAAAGGAAAGAATGAATGGGGCCATGTATCGTGAGATTTTGAGTGAAAACCTCCTTCCATCAGCAAGGGCATTGAAGATGAAACGTGGCTGGGTCTTTCAGCATGACAGTGATCCCAAACACACCGCCCGGGCAATGAAGGAGTGGCTTTGTAAGAAGCATTTCAAGGTCCTGGAGTGGCCTAGTCAGTCTCCAGATCTCAACCCCATAGAAAATCTTTGGAGGGAGTTAAAAGTCTGTGTTGCCCAGCGACAGCCCCAAAACATCACTGCACTAGAGGAGATCTGCATGGAGGAATGGGCCAAAATACCAGCAACAGTGTGTGAAAATCTTGTGAAGACTTACAGAAAACATTTGACCTCTGTCATTGCCAACAAAGGGTATATAACAAAGTATTGAGATGAACTTTTGTTATTGACCAAATACCTTATTTTACCGAGGAATTTACCAATTAATTCATTAAAAATCATTCAATGTGATTTTCTGGATTTTTTTTTTCTTATTTTGTCTCTCATAGTTGAGGTATACCTATGATGAAAATTGGAGACCTCTCTCATCTTTTAAGTGGGAGAACTTGCACAATTGGTGGCTGACTAAATACTTTTTTTCCCAACTGTATGTACATATAAATATAAATATATATATATATTGACACACAGTGCGGAGCATTGTAGCTAGATGGAATAAATATATAAATATATAAACACACAGTGCAGAGCATTGTAGCTAGATGGAATAAATATATGAATATTTAAACACACAGTGCGGAGCATTGTAGCTAGATGGAATAAATATGCAAATATATAAACACACAGTGCGGAGCATTGTAGCTAGATGGAATAAATATATGAATATATAAACACACAGTGCGGAGCATTGTAGCTAGATGGAATAAATATGTAGATATATAAACACACACAGTGCGGAGCGTTGTAGCTAGATGGAATAAATATGTAAATATATAAACACACAGTGTGGAGCACTGTTGCTAGATGGAATAAATATATAAATATATAAACACACACAGTGCGGAGCATTGTAGCTAGATGGAATAAATATGTAAATATATAAACACACAGCGTGGAGCATTGTTGCTAGATGGAATAAATATGTAAATATATAAACACACACCGTGCGGAGCATTGTAGCTAGATGGAATGAAACAGCATAACCGTCTACTTAGTTATCCTACATGGTATGATTATGTACCCATATATATTCTCACCCTCCATAGCGACCGGTATTTTCCTAGTTGTATACCAGAGGGGACCATTGTGTAAGTCTATTGCGTCTTTTGCATTCAATACTATTAGGTTGTCACGTCTTTTTGCTATCTCTGCGAGCAGCCCTGCTTAGGTTATACAGCCTGACAGCCGTAGGTAGGAAGGACCTGCGAAACCTCTCGGTTGTGCACCTAGGATGATGTAGTCTGCTGCTAAATGAGCTCCTCAGTGCATTCAGTATGTCCTGCATAGGGTGGAACTTGGACTCCAGCAGAGATGACAGTTTAGCCACCATCCTTCTCTCTCCCATCTCCTCCACTGGGTCAAAGCGCTGCCCCAGGACAGAGCTAGCTTTCTTGATCAGTTTGTTCAGTCTCTTGCTATCGGCTGCTGTAAGGCCACTGCCCCAGCAGACCACTCCAAAAGTGATGGCTGATGCCACCACCGTGTCGTAGAATGTCTTCAGCAGCGCCCCTTGTACACCAAAAGACCTGAGTCTCCTCAGTACTTGAAATCATACATGCAGCCTTACAAATTAGAACAAAAAAAAGGAGACAAGAAACTAATCCATGTTGACTGTATTAAAAATCTACTGCTGTACCGTTTCAGTCTTTAAAATCATGATGATAGAATACATAGACATGATGTATTTAATCACTTTAAAAATTATCATATTTCATCATCTTACCGAGACATTTTTCTGTGCCTAAACGTTCCTCTTCAGGCGGGGACCATCGCCAACATCCTCAGCAGCATTGTAAATTTGGGCCTCATCCTGCTGATGGGCCGCGTCTACACGGCTCTGGCTGAGCAGCTCACTAAGTGGGGTAAGGATCGATGTTGGCCTGTAACTCCTTAAACCTCAATCCTCATAATGATATCAGGACTGCTGCTAAATAAAAGCTGAGACTTCTCAGAGACCGGGTGAAGGTTCTGAATTAGTCTCTGTAAAAGTCTCTTCCCATATCAAATCACCGTGGAGACTTTGGTGGGTAGTGGGCCACATCTAGCGGAATGTAGATACCACATTTAATATCTACATTTAATATCTAGATTTAATACTGTTATCCCCTCTCAGCTTATACACAAATTGTATCGGTTGGACCTCAGTGCTTCACTGTGCAACTGGATCTCCAGGTTCCTGACAGGACGCCCACAGGTGGTGAGCTTGGGCTCACATACTTCAGCTTCCATAACCCTGAACTTTGGCACCCCACAAGGCTGTGTACTCTCACCAATTCTGTGCTCACTGCTCACCCATGATTGTGTCCCTGCATATAACTTAAACACCACAATAGACTTTGCAGATGACATGACTGTGTTTAGGTTGATTTCTCATAGTGTTGAGTCAGCATTTTGAGTGGAGGTGCAGAATTTGGTGAGATGGAACTAAATAACTTGTCCCTCAGCTCTGGAAAAACCAAAGAACTAATTATTGGTTTCCGGAGATCTGGGGACAAGGATCATCCTCCCATCGTTATTAACAGCAATTGTGTGGAACAAGTTTTGTCTTTCCAAGTTCTTGGGAACCCACATCTCGGACAATCTCTTGTTGGCATCCAACATCAATGCTCTGCTGAAGAAGGCCCAACAGTGTCTCTTTTTTTGAGATTGCTGAAAAAATCTGGCCTCTCTCAGCGTGTCCTGCTCTCCTAAGCACTTACACTTTACAACTTTTACACTTTATTGCATGTATAGTTTATTTCTTTTATTTTATCATGTTTAATGTTGCAGCATTGCACCGAGACAAATTCCTAGTTTGTGTACTACATGAACAATGGCAATAAATCTGATTCTGATTCTGATTCTGATTCCTACTACTGCTGCACCACAGAGAGCATCCTTACATACTGCATCTGCGTGTGGTTCCACAGTTGCACTGCAGCGGAGTGGAAAGCACTTCAGTGTGTGGTGGGAAGAGCAGAGAGAATCATCGGGATGCGGCTCCCAGAACTGGAGGACATCTACCACACTCGCTGTCTCAGGAAAGCAAGGTCTATCTGTAAAGACTCCACACATTCATTCCATAGACACTTTGAACTGTTGCCCTCTGGTAAATGTTTTAGAGCATTTCGGGTTCGTACAACAAGACTGAGGGAGAGCTTTATTCCAAGTGCAATCCACATTTTAAATAGTCTTTAGGACCCTCTCGTTGTTGTATGCTGCATATTTGCACAAGTTGTACTATGTAAAGTCAGTTTTGTTTGTTTTTATCCCTTTTAATGCTATTTATTCCTCTCTTTTTAGCATTCCTTCTTAAATTATCATGAAGAGATGCATCCAAATTTTCTTGTGCTTCATTGTATAATGACAATAAAGGAATTCTATTCTAACGAAGACGGAACGAGAGAAGAGATGTTTTTTTTTGTTTTCTTTTACATACACGCACTTCTTCAGAGATGTACCGAACTCAGACTCTTAAATTTGCAACATTTTACCATGTTGTAATTTGTGACTTTTTGACATCTTGTACGCCAAAGTCAAGTCAAAGTTTATTTATATAGCACACTTAAAACAAACCTTTAGGAAATTTGCAATTTTTTTTTCCATCTTATAAATTTGTCACTTTTGGCCATCGTGTAGAATTGCAACTTTTTTCCTTCTTGTAAATTTGTGACTTTTTTCAGTTTTATGAATTTGGGATTTTTTGCCATCTTGTAAATTTGCAACTTTTTGCCATCTTACAAATTTGTGAATTTTTTGCCATCTTATAAATTTGCGACTTTGTCATCTTATAAATTTGTAACTTTTTTCCATCTTGTAAAGTTGCAACTTTATTCTCTTGTAATTTGCAACTTTTTGCCGTCTTATAAATTTGCAACTTTTTGCCACCTTGTAATTTGTGACTTTTGCCATCTTGTAAATTTGTGACTTTTTGCCATCTTTTAATTTGCATCTTTTTGCCGTCTTTTAAATTTGTCACTTCATGCCATCTTATAAATTTGTGGGGTTTTTTTTGTTTTTTTTTTGCCATCTTGTAAATTTGCGACTTTTTTGCCGTCTTATGAATTTGCAACTTTTGGCCATCTTATCATTTGCGACTTTTGCCATCTTGTAAGTTTGTGACTTTTTGCCATCTTATAAATTTACAACTTTTTTCCGTCTTCTAAATTTGCGACTTTTTTGCCATCTTGTAAATTTGCAACTGTTTGCCATTTTATGTTTGTGACTTTTTGCCATTTTGTAAATTTGCAATTTTTTTGCCGTCTAGTAGTTTGTGACTTTTTGCCAGCTTATAAATTTGTGAATTTTTTTACTTTCTTGAAATTTGCAACTTTTTGTCATCTTGTAAATTTACCACTTTTTGGCCATCTTGATTGAAGATTTATAGATAGATAGATAGATAGATAGATAGCCTTTATTGTCATTATACAAACAAATGTACAATGAGATTTAAGCATCTCCTTCAGTGCAACATAAGATAAGATAAGCTAAGATAAGATAAGCCTTTATTAGTCCCACAGTGGGGAAATTCCAGGATTGCAATAGCACAGGGATAGTAACACTCAGAGCAACAATCAGAAGGCAAGAGAAAAAAAAACAAGAGCAGCAAATATACATATGTACATATGTACAAGTATACATGTGTACATATGTACATATAAATATATATGTATATATATAGACAGACACACAACATATGTAAAAGAGAAAAATAAAAAGCATAAAAACAGTAAATTCCTGCAATAAATAATGTATAATGTGTACAATGTATGTAATCTAAGATAAAATAAGTCATATATACAATATAAAAATAAAAATATTAAAAAGACTGCACAGCATTCTGGACCGTAAATGTCAATTACACAGTGATGTGTTTAGAGGTATACTGAGAGAGTCAGGGAGGGTGGGACTGAGAATTCAGAGCCATGATGGCTTTTGGAAAAAAACTGTTCTTAAGTCTATTTGTCCTGGCTCTGATGCACCTGTAGCGCCTCCCTGAGGGCAGCAGGTCAAACAGGTCAGCTCCAGGGTGGTAGATGTCCTTGATGATGTATTGTGGTCTCCTAAGGCAGCGGGCGGTGTAAATGTCTGTCAGGGAGGGGAGAGGGCGGCCGATGATCTTCTGTGCTGCCTTTACTACCCTCTGCAACCTCTCCCCGTCTACCATTGTGCAATTCCCATACCACACTGTAATGCAGTATGTGAGCAGACTCTCAATGGATGAGCGATAGAAGGTCAGCAGCAGGGTGGAGTTGAAGTCGTACTTCCTGAGGACTCTCAGGAAGTGTAGCCACTGCTGAGCCTTCTTAATAATCGCCGAGAAGTTGTCTATCCAGGAGATGTCAGAGGAGATAAGGACACCGAGGTACCGGAATGTGTGGACCCTCTCCACACACTTGCCGTTAATGAAGAGGGGGGCTGGGTCGGTATTGGTCCGCCTGAAGTTGACAATGATTTCCTTGGTTTTCTTGGTGTTCAGAGTCAGGTTATTTTCTAAACACCAAGTTGCCAACTTCAGGACCTCCCCCCTGTAGGCTGTGTTGTCCCCTCCAGAAATGAATCCAACCACCGTGGTATCGTCAGCAAACTTCACGATGAGGTTGTTATTGTAGGCCGGACGACAGTCATAGGTGTAGAGACAGTACAGGAGGGGGCTCAGCACACAGCCCTGTGGGGAGCCAGTACTCAGCATCTGTGTGGAGGAGAAGTAGGAGCCAAGTCTCACAGTCTGGGACCGGTTAGTGAGAAAGTTCTTTATCCAAGCACATGTGAGAGGTGGGAGACCAAGGGTGTTCAGTTTGGTAATGAGAATGTCCGGGATAATTGTATTGAAGGCCGAGCTGTAGTCCACGAAGAGCATTTGGACGTAGCTTGTGCTGCCGCTCCAAGTGGGACAGTGCAAAATGGAGGGCTACGGCGATGGCATCTTCAATGGATCGGTTTTCACGATATGCAAACTGGTAAGAATCAAGGTCCGGGGGAAGATGGCTCTTAATGTGCTGAAGAAGCAGTCTCTCGAAGCACTTCATAATTACCGGGGTGAGGGCCACAGGACGGTAATCATTTAGGCTGGTGGTGGGAGACTTCTTTGGTACCGGAATGATTATGGCAGATTTCAGACAGGACGGGATGACTGCCTGGGCCAGGGAGAGGTTGAAAATCCTGGTAAAGATGGAGGTGAGCTGGGAGGCACACGCTCTAAGCACCTTACCAGGAACTCCATCTGGGCCGGCAGCCTTCTTGGGGTTCACTGTCAGGAGCACCCGTCTGACGTCATGCTCACTGACAGTGAAAGTGGTGGTGCAGGAGCTGGGTGGGGGTGGGGGCAGGGCTGAGGCTGATGAGTGCTGCTGTTGAGTTATTTCAAAGCGAGCAAAGAAGCTATTTAGCTCCTCTGCCAGCGGTGCACTCAGGTTCTCTGATGTTGTAGCACAGCCTCTGTAATTGGTGATGTTTTGAATTTATATTATTTTCTTTTCTTTTTCATGCTCTTACTTTTTCAGAGATGCACCGAACTCAGACCCAGTACGACAACGCTTTCATCTTTAAAGTTTTCATTTTTCAGTTTGTCAACTTCTACTCGTCTCCGTTCTATGTGGCTTTCTTCAAAGGAAGGTAGGACACGAGTCTGCACTAACTCACAGATGAACATACTCTGATAACATGTTTAATCACATGTTTAATAACATGTTTTAATAATGTGTTTATGTTCTTCTTCATCCTCCAGGTTTGTGGGTTATCCCACCAACTATGGGACCCTGTTTGGGATGAGAAATGAAGACGTGAGTCTCTTCTTCTACATTTGGATCATCTAAAGGTGCAGCTCAACAAAACAGAATAATGTGAAAAAGTTTGTGTTTTTAATTTAAAGGTTGTGGAGAGATGAATAATCAGGCCGAGCGTTCAGAGCAGAGGGAACTTTATTCTTCACTCCTTCACATCCACCAGAATCAAAAGCAATAAAAACACAGGTTGCAGGCACTCTTTTATATTCTCCCTCCTCCGCTACCTGAGGTGCTGTATTTACATCTCAACCCCCCATGACAATTCCCCTTGTCCCCCAGCACCTTTGATCTGCCATCTCTTCAGTCTGAGGGAAAACTACTGAGTGGGTCCCCCCACCCCCCCACAGACTCTCAAACTGAGGCTTAACCCTCATGTCGTTTGGGCTTCAGCCTCTGTCCATAGCTGCTGTAAAGGGGGATCTTTGGCTCCGAGGCACTCTGTGCCGGTGGGGGGGTTCCTGGGGGCACGTCCGTCTGTGGGGGGACAGTTGGGGGGGGGCACCTTCAGCATGCTTGTGTGACTGATCTGATAAGTCATTTACCTGGGGAGTTCTCAGTGGGGGTCTTCCGTGCTGAGGAGCTCGGGCCAACACCACCTGTTTGTCTGCTAAAACAAAGGCGGGCTTAAACCTTTCTATACAGATTGTCTCCCAGTGACCCCTGAAGTCTAACACAAAATGTTTCTCCCCGAGTTCCAGCACTCTGAACGGGCCATTGTAGGGTGGGCGCAATGGGGTCCAGTGGGCATTGTGCCTGACAAATTCGAGCGACGTGTCCTTCAAGGTCTTTGGTACAAAAGCGCGTGGAAAACAGTGGTGGGCGGGGCCGGGTAGCGTCCCTGCCCCTGCGCTATGCCGTGAACACCGGGACAGATCAGTGTTCGGCATGGGGTTATCTGGCAAAAATTCCCTGGGGTGCCATAGCGGATGGGAAAAAAAACAGCTCTGCTGGGGAGGCCGCCAAATCCTCCTTTGCTGAACGCAACCCTAATAAAACCCACGGCAATCGGTCCACCCAATTTGCATCCATAAGCGAAGCCCTGAGTGCTGCTTTAAGCGATCTATGGAAATGCTTGCATAACCCATTGGCCTGGGGTTTGTACGCGGTCGTACGATGAATTGTGATGCCCAGGCTCCGGGCCATGGTGGACCAGAGGTTGGAAACAAACTGCGGGCCCCGATCAGACGTGATGTCTGAAGGGGCGCTGAAACGTTCCACCCATGTTGTCAAAGAAGCGCGTGCAACTTCTGCGGACGCGGTGGAAGCTAGCAGGACTGCTTCGGGCCAGCGCGTGGTGCCGTCCACCACTGTCAGGAGGTGCATGAACCCCTGCGATGGCAGGAGGGGGCCCACGAGGTCCACGTGAAAATGGTCGAACTGCTTAGCCAGGATATGGAACGGCTCCAAGGGGGCCTTTGTGTGCCTGTGCACTTTGGCTCGTTGGCACGCTACGCAGGCTGCCGCCCACTGTTTCACCAGTTTGCGCAGGCTCGGCCAGACGAACTTCGCTCCCACCATTTTAACTGACGCGCACACTCCTGGGTGCGCCAGGGAGTGAACCGACTCAAAAACGCGGCGGCACCAAGCACATGGGACCACCGGGCACAGGCGGCCCATGGAGACGTCACATTTTGGGGGGGGGGGGGGTCCTGTCCTGCAGTACTCTGCTCTCTAGCCTTAGCCCTGTTGGTCCAGACTGGAGCGCGCAAATGTCCGCATCGCCGATCTGCTCAGCGGCCATGGCCAAGTAATCTATCCCCATGTAGACTGGGGCCACTAATGCGTGCAAGAGGCAGTCCGCCACCACGTTGAGTTTGCCGGCCACATGCTGAATGTCGGTCGTAAACTCTGAGATCGTGGCCAGCTGTCTCTGCTGCTGGGCCGACCATGGCTCAGAAACCTTGGCCATTGCGTACGTTAGCAGCTTATGGTCCACGAACGCAGTGAAGGTACGCCCTTCCAGCCTGAACTGGAAGTGGCGTATGGCCAGGTGGAGAGCCAGTAACGCTCTGTCTTTATGCTCATTGTCGCGTAAAGACCTGCTAAAAAAGGCGAGCGGCTGCCAAGAACTGGCGACGTGCTGCTCCACGACGGCCCCTATGGCCACGTCCGAGGTGTCGGTAGTGAGCGCTATTCGAGCCGCCGGGTCCGGATACGCCAGCAGTGCGGCGTTTGCCAGGGCTGTTTTAACCCCGGAAAACGCCTGCTCTCGCTCAGGAGTCCAGTCGACTCTGTCCGCTGGTTTCTGTTTCTTAAGCGCGGCGTACAATGGCTGCATGAGCTGGGATGTGCGGGTGAGGAAATGGTTATAAAAGTTAACCATCCCCCAAAACTCCTGCAGCACCCTGACCGTCTGAGGCCGGGGAAAATCTGCCACTGCATGCACTTTGTCCGGTAGGGGTATCGCGCCCTCCGGTGAGATGCGGTGGCCCAAAAAAATCAATTCCCGTCACCCCAAACTGGCACTTCACCGGGTTGATTATTAATCTGTGCTCCTCCAACCTCTGGAAAACCGTCCTGAGGTGGGCTACGTGTTCGTCCTCGGACGTGCTGGCCACCAGGATGTCGTCCAGGTAGACGAACACAAACGGCAGATCGCGCAACACCGCATCCATCATGTGTTGGAATGTCTGCGCCGCACCCTTTAACCTGAAAGGCATGCGTAAAAACTCAGACAGACCAAATGGGGTTATTACTGCCGTTTTAGGTATGTCCTCAGCGTGCACCAGGACCTGATGGTAACCGCGGACCAGGTCTATCTTGGAAAAGATGCGTGCCCCGGTGAGGTGAATGGAAAAATCCTGAACATGGGGGATGGGGTAGCGGTCGTGCACTGTGGCGTTGTTCAATCTGTGGAAATCTCCGCACGGTCGCCACGATCCCTCGGCTTTAGGAACCATATGTAGCGGGGATGCCCATGGGCTGTTTGAGCGCCTGATGATGCCCAACTTTTCCAAGTTGGGGAAACTCCTCGCGCGCTATGGCCAGTTTAGCTGCATCCAGGCGCCGAGGTGGTGCGAAAATGGGCGGCCCCGTGGTGGTAATGAAGTGCTCCACCCAGTGTTTAGTGACGGCCGCCGAAAACATCGGGACCGTGAGTGCTGGGAACTGGGTGAGTAGTGTGTGGAACTTACCCCTTGGCGCTGTGACGTTGGCTAGTGTTGTGGGCCCGGCTCCTCTAGCTTTACAGGGGAGAGAATCAAAAGACATTGTGTTAATCAGGCGTCCATTATCAACATCGACTAGTAGTCTGTGAGCACACAAAAAATCAGCGCCTAAAATGGGGAAGTTGCATGCCGCTATGACGAATGTCCATTGGTATGTACGGCCGTGCAAGGATACAGTCAGTGTCCTCTCACCAAAAGTCTTAATGTCTGAGCTGTTTGCGGCCATCAGTTCGGGGCTGCTAGTTTCCGCCAGCCGGTCAGCATAGGATGGCAGGATGAGGCTCTTTTGGGAGCCGGAGTCCACGAGGAACTGCCTCCCCGAGCGTGAGTCTGTCACATAGAGCAGCTTGCTTGCTTCACCGGCGGCCACAGCTGCTACTGACTGCCGTTCCTGGCGTTTCCCGAGCGCTTGAATTGGCACGGTGTCACACATCGGCGTGCTTCCTCTCCAAAACGGCAGTCATAGAAACAGAGCGTGTCTCTCCGGTGCTTCTTGGCCTCCGCTGCAGCCACCGTCGCTGGCTCCTCACCTCCGCTGGTCGTCTCGCTGGCTTCCAACGCCGCTGTGTTCACTGTGAGGGCTCTGGTGGTGAGGATATTCCGATCTGCCTCTTGGGCTACTGCCCGGTAGTTGTGCGCAGCCAGCAGCGGCGAATTGGCAAGGACTGCCCTGGCCGTTGTCGGGAGGTTCCGGAGGAAAAGGTGGGCAAAGAGGAAATGCCTGTCATCTGTGCCCATCAACGCCAACATCTTCACCATCAATTCGACCACCGACCCATCTCCCAAGTCGGAGCGCGTCAGGAGCCTCTCCGCTGTCTCACAGTCCGAGAGCATGTAGCGCCGGGTCAGCGCGGTTTTGAGAGCACCGTATTTGTAGCGGGCTGGGGGCTGTTGGAGCAGGCTCACCACCTGCTGAGTTGTGCGGGTATCCAGTGCTGCAACCACGTGGTAGTATCTGGAGTCATCTGCCGTTATTCCCCGGAGTGCGAACTGGGCCTCGGTGTGAAGGAACCAAGACTTCGGGTCATGTAGCCAAAAGTCTGGGAGTTTGACCGAAACGGCGCACGCGTCGCTGGCACTTCCCGTCCGGGTCATCCCCAGGGTGTTCAGCTTGTGTTCCATTGTGCGTCAAGGGTCACCAGTGTGGAGGGAGAAATAATCAGGCTGAGCGTTCAGAGCAGAGGGAACTTTATTCTTCACTCCTTCATATCCACCAGAATCAAAAGCAATAAAAACACAGGTTGCAGGCACTCTCTTTTATATTATCCCTCCTCTGCTACCTGAGGTGCTGTATTTACATCTCAACCCCCCATGACAATTCCCCTTGTCCCCCAGCACCTTTGATCTGCCATCTCTTCAGTCTGAGGGAAAACTACTGAGTGGCTTCCCCACAAGATGAACTTTTATATTTTAAAAAACACAAAACAACAACCTTCAGACTGTACTCAGAGGCTGTTGGAAAAGAGAAGTTGTGGAATGTGTAAATGATGAGACAGATTTGTCTTAGGCAGTTTATTACACATCTCCAACATGAGCATCGTAGCAAGAGAGCATCTCAAAAAAAACTCGACCCTTAAATACTCAGGTCGTCCTACAGCTCAAAAGTCACATTGCATTCACATCAAAGGACACAATACATTCACTTCCTTAATCCCCTGACATCCCCCTCTCAGTCTCTGAACACAAAGGAGCCTCCTAGCAGTCTCACACGCACAAAAGATCACACTTTCACAACTTCCTGTTATCTCCAAGGAAACTCTGCACTTTGTTCTTATCTAAGATGCTAGACATTATGTTCTCCCCATGTGCGGCCCATGTGCGGCCACACGACCCCCCCGAGCATGTTGGATGGAACAAAAGAATAATAGTCCGTATGTTGTGACAGAACCATTAAACATCAGTCCACATGCTGCTTGGGCTTCAGTCTTCTCCCGTATCTGCTGTAACCAGGGTTCACCACCTCCGTGCCACTGTCCTGCTGGGGAGCTGATGTTTGGGGGTGAAAATCGTTTGACTGTCCCTGTGGGTGTTCTGGGGAAACTTTACTCTGGGAAGCTCCCCGTGGGGGTCTTCCACGCCGAGGGGCCCTCGCCAACAGCACTTGCTCGTCCGCCACCACAAAAGCGGGTTTGAGTCTGTTTATGCCAATCTTTTCCCTCCTACCCCCCAAGTCTAGCAAAAAATGCTTGTCCCCTGTTTCCAGCACTCTGAACGGCCCATCATAAGGTGGGCGCAGTGGGGGTCGGTGTGTATCGTGTCTGACAAAAACAAACTCTGCGTTTTTCAAAGTTTTAGGCACAAAACGCGCGGAAAACTGGTGAACGGGGCCCGGCAGCGTGCTTGTGTCTATGTTACTCTGCAACAGCTGAGACGGGGAGCTGCCCGGCGCAGGATTATCTGGGTGAAACTCCCCGGGCAGCCAAAGCGGCTGCGCAAAAACGAGTTCCGCCGGGGAAGCTTCCAGATCCTCTTTAGGCGCAGAACGTAACCCCAGTAAAACCCACGGTAGCTTGTCTACCCAATTTGCATCCATCAGTGACGCCCTGAGAGCCGCTTTCAATGACCTATGAAAACGTTCGCATAACCCATTAGCCTGTGGATTGTTCGCGGTTGTGCAGTGAATTGTGACACCCAGGCTGCGGGCCATTGTTGACCAAAGTTTGGAAACAAATTGAGGGCCTCTGTCGGACGTAATGTCCGACGGAACTCCAAAACGCGCCACCCATGCTGTTAAAAAAGTGCGCGCTACCTCCTCGGCTGTGGTTGACACCAGTGGAACCACTTCCGGCCAGCGCGTGGTGCGGTCCACCATTGTCAGAAGGTGCGTGCACCCCTGTGATGGCGGGAGGGGGCCCACGAGGTCCACGTGAACATGGTCGAACCTCTTAGCTGGGATGTGAAACGGCTCCAAAGGAGCTCTCGTGTGTCTGTGTACTTTGGCTCGTTGGCACACCATGCAGGCTGCTGCCCCCTCTTTCACTTGTTTGCGAAGGCTCGGCCACACAAATTTCTCTCCTACCATTTTGACCGACGCGCGCACTCCCGGGTGCGCCAAAGAATGAATCGAGTCAAAAACATGGCGGCGCCAAGCGGCCGGTACCACGGGACACGGTTGCCCCGTGGAGACATCGCAGATTAGGGGGGGGCATACCGTCTTGCAGCACCCTGCTCTCTAGCCTTAACCCTGTTGGTCCAGACTGGAGCGCGCGCACCTCCGCGTCACTAACCTGCTCCGCGGCCATGGCTGTGTAATCTATCCCCACGCGGACCGGGGCCGCCACGGCGCGCGAGAGACAGTCTGCCACTACATTCAATTTACCCGACACATGCTGAATATCGGTGGTAAACTCTGAGATGGCGGCCAGCTGTCTCTGCTGCCGGCCCGACCACAGTTCTGAAACCTTGGCCATCGCGAATGTTAGTGGCTTGTGGTCAACGAACGCGGTGAAACAGCGTCCTTCCAGCCAGAACTGGAAGTGGCGGATGGCCAAGTGGAGAGCCAGCAACTCCCTGTCGAACGCGCTGTATTTACGTTCACTATCGCGCAAAGTCCTGCTGAAAAAGGCGAGCGGCTGCCAAGCCCTGGCTACATGTTGCTCCACGACCGCCCCTATGGCCACATCTGACACGTCAGTAGTGAGCGCTATGCGGGCCGTTGGGTCTGGATGTGCCAACAACGCAGCGTTTGCCAGGGCTGCCTTGACTTCCGAGAACACCCGTTCTCGCTCCGGGGACCATTCGATCTTATTCACGGGTTTCTGTTTTTTGAGCACGGCTTACAGCGGTTGCATGAGCTGCGCTGCGCGGGGGAGGAAATGGTTATAAAAATTCACCATTCCCAAAAACTCCTGTAACACCCTGACTGTTTGCGGCCGGGGAAAATCTGCTACCACGCGCACTTCGTCAGGCAGTGGAACCGCTCCTTCGGGAGAGACGCGGTGCCCCAAAAAATCAATCTGCGTCACCCCGAACTGACACTTCGCTGGGTTGATTATTAAACCGTGCTCTCCCAACCTCCGGAACACTGCCGTGAGGTGGGTTTCGTGTTCATCTTTGGACGCTCTGGCTACCAAGATATTGTCCAGGTAGATGAATACGAAGGGGAGATCGCGCAGCACTGCATCCATCATGCGTTGGAACATCTGTGCAGCCCCTTTAAGCCCGAATGGCATGCGCAAAAACTCGAATAGGCCAAACGGAGTTATCACCGCTGTTTTGGGTATGTCCTCAGCGCGTACTGGGACTTGGTGGTAACCGCGGACCAAGTCTATTTTAGAAAAAAACGTGTGCTCCTGCCAAGTGAACGGAAAAATCCTGGATGTGGGGAATTGGGTAGCGGTCGTGCGCTGTGGCGTTGTTCAACCTGCAGAAATCTCCGCAAGGTCGCCACGACCCATCAGCTTTAGGGACCATGTGTAGCGGGGAAGCCCATGGGCTGTTTGAACGCCTGATGATGCCCAACCTCTCCAGGTTGGCGAACTCCTCGCGCACTATGGCCAGTTTAGCTGCGTCCAAGCGCCGAGGTTTTGCAAAAACGGGCGGCCCGGTGGTGGTAATAAAATGTTCCACCCCGTGTTTAGCGACGGCTGCCGAAAATGTGAGGACCGTGAGTGCTGGGAACTGAGTGAGCAGTGTGTGGAACTTACCGCTTGCAGCTGTGACATTGGCTTGTGCTGTTGGCCAGAACGCTCGAGCTGTACAGGGGATAGAATCAAAAGATAGTGCATTAACCAGGCGCCTGTTAGCGACATCAACCAACAAACCATGTGAGCACAAAAAATCAGCCCCCAATATATTGAAATTCAATGCTGCTATGACAAAAGTCCACTCAAATGTACGGCCGTGAAACGACAGAAGTAGAGTCCTCTCACCAAAGGTTTTAATGTCCGAGCCGTTTGCTGCTACCATCTGGGGGCCGCTGGAACCTGCCAGCCGGTCGGTGTAGGACAGCATGATGAAACTCAGCTGGGCGCCGGTGTCCACGAAGAAATGTCTCCCGTTGTGTGCGTCCGTCAAGTAGAGCAGCTTGTTCTCCTCCCCGAGGGTCGCAGCTGCTACCGACCCCCGGTCTTGGCGTTTTCCCGAGCGCTTGAACTGGCATGGTGGTATACATTTGCGTGCCTTCTCTGCAAAGCGGCGGTGATAGAAACAAAGGATGTCTCCTCCGCGTTCCTTGGCGCCCGCCGCCGCTGTCGTCGGTGGTTCTGCTACCGCCGTCAATGGCTCCTCACCCTCTCCGGCCGTCGCGCCGAGCTCCGTCGCTGCCGCCATGGTCGTGAGCTCTCTGCTGGCCATGATGATCCGGTATGCTTCTCGGGCCAGCCCGCGGTGGTCCCGCTTGTCCAGCCACGGCGAATTGGCCAGGGCCGCTCTCGTCGCTGACGGAAGGTTCCAGAGGAAGAGGTGGGTAAAAATGAAGTGGTCGTCGTCCGAGCCCTTCAATCTAAGCATCCTCTCCATCAGGTCAATAGCCGTGCAATCTCCTAACCCGGTCCGCGTCAGGAGTCCCTCTGCTCTCTCCTCAGCCGAGAGTGTGTAGTGCTGGATGAGTGCGGCTTTCAACGCGCGTATTTGTCGCTGGTTGGTGGCTGATCCAGCAGGCTCTCCACATGCTGAGCCGTGTGGTTGTTGAGCTTTGCGACCACATGGTAGAATTTTGTGTCATCCACCGAAATCCCCCGGAGGACGAACTGCGCCTCAACCAAGTGGAACCAGGAGCGCGGGTTGTGCTGCCAAAAATCCGGTAGCTGGATGGCAGCGGCATACGCTTGGCTGGGGGCTCCCAACGAGGCTGGCTCCGGGGAACTCCTTTCGTGTTGCATGCTTCGTCCTGGGTCACCAGTGTGGAATGTGTAAATGACGAGACAGATTTGTCTTAGGCAGTTTATTACACATCTCCAACATGAGCATCGTAGCAAGAGAGCATCTCAGAAAAAACTCGACCCTTAAATACTCAGGTCTTCCTACAGCTCAAAAGTCACATTGCATTCACATCAAAGGACACAATACATTCACTTCCTTAATCCCCTGACATCCCCCTTTCAGTCTCTGAACACAAAGGAGCCTCCTAGCAGTCTCACACGCACAAAAGATCACACTTTCACAACTTCCTGTTATCTCCAAGGAAACTCTGCACTTTGTTCTTATCTAAGATGCTAGACATTATGTTCTCCCCATGTGCGGCCCATGTGCGGCCACAAAGTAATGTTAAAAATGTGTAATTATGAAGAAGAATTGTGAATGTGTAGTTGAATCTACATTAAAACATGTTGAAATAGAACACTAAACCACAGGTGTCAACATCAAGGCCCAGGGGACGGCCTGCTAAGTTTGGGCCTTTTCCTTCTAATCTCATAAAAATTTGTGGTGGTCTAGTGGTAGAACATCCGCCCCACAGCCAGGAGGTTGTGGGTTCATGCCCCAGCCGGGTCATACCAAAGAGCATAAAAATAGTACTTTCCACCTCTAGTGTGGTGCTCGGCATGATAGAATGTGGAGAGAAAAGTTAATACACAAAGTTACCAGAGGACTCACCCCCCCCCCCACACACACACACACTATAGTTTGACTATTTACAGTAGCAGTGTGACCTAGGCCCCACCCCATGTTGTCCCACATGTTGAGGAAGGGAGTTAACTTTAACTCCTAAAATTTTATAACTTTTCCCCCAGTCTTGTTAATTGAGACTTTACCCATTTTTTTCACCTTTTGTTTTAACTTCTTTCTTGTGAATTTTGAACTGTTTTCCTTATAAATCTGCAACTATTTTCTTATTATTGTTCAACTTTTTTCTTGTAATTTTTAAAAACTTTTGTTCTTGTAGGTTTTTTACACATTTATGATTTTTTTTTTACCCCTGCCAAAAATTTTGCGACTTTCTCTCCAGTCTTGTAAAATTTGCAACGTTTTTCCCGTCTTGCTATTTTGGAACTCTTTTTTTTTTTTTTTTAAACTTTTTTTTTTAACCCTGTGTTGTTTTTTTCTCACACCCCAGTACAAGATTTCTGCTGAGACAATGGGTGGTTTGTTAGGCTCCACTCTTGTCCCCCTTTTCACCCTCCACCTGGTATTAGTTGCTTTCTTAGCTATTGTTTTTTAAACATTTTTTTTATTAATGCCAGAAAATCTAACCTAAAACAAAGAGGTTACTTGGACAATAAGCATGGAGATCACGGAAATGTTTGTACACTGCTGTTATTCTGCTGGCTTCTGCTGACACCACTTGTACAATGCTTTAACTCAGCCAATTGTGGATAACCCCCACAACAGACTGGGACAATCAGAGCGTGCATCTGGAGCGATTAACATTACAGTGAAATGTGTGTATTAATGTCAACAGGCAGCCTCACTTCGTCTAGCTTTTTCCTGCCCAGTACTGTGATGTTAATGTGCCATTCATGCATTGTGTTCATGCTTCCTGCTCTTACTGTGATGTAAATGTCCCATGCCTTTCATGTATTGTCTGTAGTTGGGTATAAAAGCTGCATTGCTCTGTAACTCACTCTCTCACTCTGACAACTGCTTCTGACTACTGCTGCTGAGAGCCTGAGGACCCGCTCCAGCCCGCCTGCACAAGGGCTGGAGCGAGTTCCTATGATGGCGGTATGATTTAATAAACCTACTTAAAACCCTCAGTTCGCTGCCTATTTTATCATCCGCCACATTGGTGACCCCGAGAATGCACACGCTTTGTGCAACGCAACCTTCTGGTCTGGACAGCCACGCTGGTGACTTGACGACAACGAACGCAGCACCCGGCGGTGATTCTCCGACGACAAGCGAACGCAGCAGCCTGGCGCAAATGATCTGCTCTCCCTTCTGCTACAGGGAGACCTCGACGCAGAGCCACCACCAGGCGAAACTCTCCGGAGATCACCCATGACCTGGAAAGCTGCAGAAAGCTTCATGGTGAGATCTGCACATCCACGCTGGGGCCGGCCGCTCTCACAGCTCCTCCACACAAGAGCGCACGCACCTCGTCCTCTCTCCACGACGGCGACCTCCAGGGCCGACGGAGAACGCAGCGCGTGGACCTGAACGCACCATGACCAATCTACAGCAACACACTGAACAGGGATGATTATCGGCGCCGACTACGCTGATCTCCAGCAAGCTCCCTGACCCTGACTCGCCTCTCCAGCGGGCCCACCCACTCACGGAACCCCTGCACACGCACCGGGGGGTTACAAGGACGGCGCACCACGCAAGGGACAATAACGGCTCCACAGACCGCCATCGTCCTTCGCCGCTGCACACAGAACCTCCAGGGCTGCTTGCACACCTGAGGCACGCACACAGCTCGCTCACAGGATTTTCTAATGGTCTTAGCCACAGCGCACAAAGGGAATTCAGCAGTCTGCGGTCCCCGAGGGCTTTAGGGTTGCGCCCGCACCTAAAGTCAACACGCCAAGTCCCTCTGCTTTTGCTTTTTTTTTCCTTACAGCCGCTACGCAACCTCGCCGCTCCTGTTTTTCTTCATGGCCGCTGTTAGTCCTCGCAGCACTTAACCGCGAGAGGAGTCAGTGACTAATTTTTCTTCATACAGCTGCTGTGGACCTCCGCACGTTCAGCGGGACAACCCCTCAACATCGTGGATCCACAGGCAATTTTTGCGCAGCCCAGACATTTCCCCGTCCCGGGCCGGCACTTGCTACCCCCCCCCCCCCGCCTCCGCCGGCACTTGCTACCCCCCCCCGCCCGCCTCCGCCTGCACAGAGCTTTCCGTGCTCGCTGCCAAAGCCGGACTATCGAGGCCTCAGCCGCCTGCTGAGCCCTCTGGGGGGGAGTAGTGTGGATAACCCCCACAACAGACTGGGACAATCAGAGCGCGCATCTGGAGCGATTAACATTACAGTGAAATGTGTGTATTAATGTCAACAGGCAGCCTCGCTTCGTCTAGCTTTTTCCTGCCCAGTACTGTGATGTTAATGTGCCATTCATGCATTGTGTTCATGCTTCCTGCTCTTACTGTGATGTAAATGTCCCATGCCTTTCATGTATTGTCTGTAGTTGGGTATAAAAGCTGCATTGCTCTGTAACTCACTCTCTCACTCTGACAACTGCTTCTGACTACTGCTGCTGAGAGCCTGAGGACCCGCTCCAGCCCGCCTGCACAAGGGCTGGAGTGAGTTCCTATGATGGCGGTATGATTTAATAAACCTACTTAAAACCCTCAGTTCGCTGCCTATTTTATCATCCGCCACACCAATGAAGAAATTCAAATGACAAGAATGACCGTTTACTCTGCATTTTTGTGTGAAAAGCCGAGGTTAAATTACCTGGGACATGGTTATCATGTGATTTTTTTTTTTCAATCACTAAACAACACGGATATTCCTATGGCACTTCAAACAAGCAAAACACTCAGAGAAGAGGCAAGTGGCAGACTTCTAGAACGCTACTGATTCTGATCTTATTATTGGGAGACGTACAGTTAAACCCTGGCCCAACTACCAACCTCTCACTGAAGCAGATGCCAACAGGTGGGCTTTGTGGAAGACTGGAAGCGGGCGCCACTGGAGCAGCCCTGTCAGGGGCGGACGTGGCTGGGGCAGCCCAGCCCGGGGCTGTGCATGGATCAACTGGAGGGGCTGACTCGTCACTGGGTCTGCTCAAACTGCTTGTGCTGGGCATGGTACATGCTGTGAATCCGACCGACTACCATGACATCAGTCCACCTGTTGGCACCATTTTCCATCCAGAGGGACTCCAACAGCCTGGTGTGTCTGAAAAGCTACACCCTCAAAGGCAATCTAAACCATTAGAGCAGGTGATCCATCCATCCATCTTCTTCCGCTTACTCCTTTTCGGGTCGCGGGGGGGCAGGAGCCTATCCCAGCATCTTTGGGCAAGAGGCAGGGTACTCCCTGGACAGATCGCCAGTCCATCGCAGGACTAACACAGAGGGATGTGTGTAGCTAAAGGGACGGCTAACCCACATCGAAAAATGGAAACCAAACAGCATGGAAACAACATGAATTAAAAATTTTCCAGACTGTAAATCATGCCAAGGTGATATGGGACGCCAAGTCGAATCCTAAAGGCATCCTTGCTGGACACTTGAACATTCGGAGTATAATATCAAAAGGGGATCAAATCCAACATCTACTGACGGACTCAAATCTACACATTCTGGCTCTGAGTGAAACTTGACAGTATTGAACCAGCATGACTGGTATTCCAGGCTATGTCTGCTACAGAAAGGACAGATCATCTGGAAGGGGAGGGGGAGTTTTGTTTTATATCAGAGACACTTTTAAATGTAACAAAATTGAATTGGACACACCTTTGGAATGTATAGCTCTAAACCAGGGGTCTTAAACTCATTCCATGGAGGGCCGAGACCCTGCAGGTTTTACCTCCACCCAGTGTCTTCAGCAGGTGTATCCATTGATCAGCAATCAGTGGGAAGAAATTCAGTGAAATCACCTGTTGAAGACAATGGGTGGAGGTAAAACCTGTAGGGTCTTGGACCTCCATGGAATGAGTTTGAGGCCCCTGCTCTAAACGTATTATTGTCCCCTAAAATGAAATTTAATGTTGTCGTCCTGTATAATCCACCATCCCATAACGTTTCCTTTTATCATGAAGCTTTCTTATTTTAACTCAGAATCTCTCTTTTTTGGAGATTTTAATATAAACTAGTTAGATAAAATTTGTAAACAAAAGTTGAAAATGATATTGGCAAAACATAATTTTGAACAGATGGTAAATGGACCAACAAGAGTCACTCGAGCAAGTAAAACCATGACTGATCTGATATTCACTAACAGACCTGAACGAGTCACAAGGACATATAATTTACTGATGGGCCTCCCGGATCATAATATGACCCTGACTGTCAGGAAACTAACAGAACAGCGTCTACCAATGTACCGTAGTATTAACTGGAATGACATTTTACAAATGAATGATTTAGAAAACTGTTGCAATACTTTGACAAAAACACTCACAAAACTGATCGAAAAATATACGCAAGTCTTTAAATGCAAACGAAAAAGAGTCTTTCTACCCTGGCTGAGTAATGATATTCGCCAGTTAATGAAAAAAAGAGATCTTGCACTGAAAAAGTCATTATCTACCAAATTGAATACAGACTGTGGGTGACCCCCCACAGCCTACAGACTAGCAGAGCACACAGCTGGAGCAATTAGCAGAACAATGACTGATATCAATAGGCAGCCGCTCTTTTGTCTAGCTTCTTCCTGCCAGTAATCTGCTTTGATATGTGTGACTCAAATGCAGGTGTTCATGCTTCCTGTTCTGTGATGCTAGTGTGCCTTTCATGTATTGTCTGTAACTGGGTATAAAAACTACATTGCTCTGTAACTCATTCTCTCTCTTACTGCTCATCTGACTAGACGCATCCACTGTCTGCTAGGAGAGCCTCCGGGCTCGCTCTGGCACGCATGCACGGCGCCGGAGTGAGTTCTCGTGATGGCGGTATGATTAATAAACTCCCTCAAAAACTCTCAGTTCGCATCTTATTTTTCCATGCCGCCACATTGGTGACCCCAAGAAAGCACACGCTTTGTGCAACGCAACCTTCTGGTCTGGACAGCCACGCTGGTGACCCGACCCAAGAAAAGAACATGCTGGCAGCCCCCGGCGGTGACTCTCCGACGACAAGCGAACGCAGCAGCCTGACACAAATGATCTGCCCTCCCTTCTGCTACAGGGAGACCTCGACGCAGAGCCACCACCAGGCGAAACTCTCCGGAGATCACCCACGACCGGGAAAGCTGCAGAAAGCTTCATGGTGAGATCTGCACGCCTGAGATCTGCACATCCACGCTGGGACCGGCCGCTCTCACAGCTCCTCCACACGAGAGCGCACGCACCTCGTCCTCTCTCCACGACGGCGACCTCCAGGGCTGACGGAGAACGCAGCGCGTGGACCTGAACGCACCATGACCAATCTACAGCAACAACTCAACAGGGATGACCATCGACGCCGACGACGCTGATCTCCATCAAGCTCCCTGACCCTGACTTGCCTCTACAGCGGTCCTGCCATGCACCGAACCCTGCACGCACACAGGGGGGTTACGAGGACAGCGCACCACGCACAGGACAATAACGGCTCCACAGACCGCCATCGTCCTTCGCCGCTGCACACAGAACCTTCAGGGCTGCTCACACACCTGAAGCACGCACGCAGCTCGCTCACAGGATTTTCTAATGGTCTCAGCCACGGCGCACAAGGGAATTCAGCCGTCAGCTGTCCCCGAGGACTTTAGGACTGCGCGCGCACCTAAAGTCAACACGCCAAGTCCCTCACACTGCTGCAGCTCCTTTTTTTCTTCATGGCCGCGAGAGGAGTCAGAGACTAATTTTTCTTCTTACAGCTGCTGTGGACCTCCGCACGTTCAACGGGACAACCCCTCAACACCGTGGATCCACATGCAATTTTTGCGCGGCCCAGACAATTTCACCGTACCGGGCCGGCACTTGCTACCCCCACCCTCCTCCCTCCCCCTCCTCCGGCACAGACTTTCCTCACAGCTTGATACCAAAGCCGGATGATCGAGGCCTCAGCCCCCTGCTGAGCCCTCTGGGGGGGAGTAGTGTGGGTGACCCCCCACAGCCTACAGACTAGCAGAGCGCACAGCTGGAGCAATTAGCAGAACAATGACTGATATCAATAGGCAGCCTCTCTTTTGTCTAGCTTCTTCCTGCCAGTAATCTGCTTTGATATGAGTGACTCAAATGCAGGTGTTCATGCTTCCTGTTCTGTGATGCTAGTGTGCCTTTCATGTATTGTCTGTAACTGGGTATAAAAACTGCATTGCTCTGTAACTCATTCTCTCTCTTACTGCTCATCTGACTAGACGCATCCACTGTCTGCTAGGAGAGCCTCCGGGCTCGCTCTGGCACGCATGCACGGCGCCGGAGTGAGTTCTCGTGAATGCGGTATGATTAATAAACTCCCTCAAAAACTCTCAGTTCGCACCTTATTTTTCCATGCCGCCACACAGACCACCTTATTTTTAAGGGTCTGAGGAATAAGGTCACCAAGGAACTGTGTAAAGCAAAAACCACATATCACAATTGATTGAGGAATCAGAAGGAAACAGCATCTCTGTCTGGAAACACTTGAACAGCATCACTAAACTTAAACCCAGGCACCAAAAATTAACAACAGAGCTAGAAATAAATGGAGTGATCAGTACTGATAGTGAAGAAATTGCAAACAATTTTAACAATTGTTTTATTCAGTCAGTGGAGGAACTTGCTGAAAAATTTGAACAAGTAAAGTTACCACAGGTTGCTGTGACAGATTCACCGCAATCATTCTACATCAAGGAGGTTGACCAAGAGGAAGTGAGTAAAATTATAAATAAATTAAACAATCCAAAAGCAAAGGATCTGTTTGGATTGGACACAGCCCTTATTAAAAACCACAGCACTACCTTGGTCAAACCAATAACATCTCGTAAATTTATCCATTAGAACTGGTAAATTCCCACAAAGCTGGAAAACGGCAATCATTACACCGATTTTTAAGGCAGGAGCACCAGATCAAGTAGGTAATTATAGACCGATTTCTATTTTACCCATTTTCTCAAAAATTGTGGAAAAAGTAATCGCAGAACAACTGGTTGATTTCCTTGAAAGTAACGAACTCATCCATCATAAACAATTTGCTTTTAGACCAGGTTACTCAACAGAAATGGCAAATTGCTACCTTACTGAAAACATCAAGAGCTCATTAGATAAACGTAATGTAACCCAGTGTTAAAAACGCAAATGGAAATATGAATACTGATGCCGCTTTTGAAGAGAAAAACACCCATTTCACAATGGAAGTAAATAATTTAAAGATGAATATTTAAATAAATATATATCCATAAAACAGTAGGGAACATTTTTTTGGGGAGTTTTGATAAAGTTCCAAATCTTTTTATCTGGTATATCGAGCAAGCAATGGCTGCGTCTTTTGTTTGGCAGCAACAGCCAGTGGGGTCACGCCAGCCAATGGGGTCACGCGCTCCCTCGCTCGGTCTGTGTGTAATCTGCAGAACGCTCTCAGTCGCAGCAGACATCGACCGAGAGAGCGCGTTCCCTTACGGAGATGGTGAGCTAACGTGCTAATAGCAGTCTTTGTCTTGGATAAAACTTGAGATTGATGTGGATCCAAAGGCTGTTAACGCCGTTGAGTGCGGGAACCCCATGACGCACGTGTCGATTAGCATGGTCAGGTTTCTTTTTGGCCTGGTTTGACCAGCACGTGGATTCTCCAGATCTGGATGGCGAGCCGAAGCCCGAATCAGATTAACTACTAGAGGTGGTCCAATTGATCACCTGGAAAGGACACTAGAGGACTGTAAATTTTGTAAATATATTTTGGGTATTTTATTTTTAATTTTTTTTTATTTGTGACAAGTGCTGTGTTTTTTTAATGTATACATATCTGTAAAAATATATATAGTTGCAAGTTCCATACACCTTCTGTGTTGTGTCATCTGTTGTTACGCCCTCCAGGCTCCTACGAACCTGTAATCTGTCTGATCTGGCCCAATTATCCCTTTTGTCCAGGTAGTAAAGTTAAGGTAACTACACTGCCATAACACAACACTACCAAAAGGGTACTACACCTAAAGTAAGTAGGTGTTAGTGGTGTTACAAAAATCTGGCGAGCCAGCCAGGAGCGTTGCAACAACAGATGTGGATTCTGTTTTGACCCCTGACCAAACAGTTCATATACTGTCAAAATGGATTTTGTTGCAAAATATGGTGTCAAAGTTCCAAATGCAGTCATTGTCAGTGGTGTACTTGACAAAGAAAAAGACAAAGACGTTTTTGAGTTCCTAGAGCAACATGGCACTATTCGTAGGGTGCTTAGCATTGATGATAACTCGTCTGAATTTGACAAAAGTCATCTTGTGGAGTTCGAGTCTGGATTAGCTATTGAAACATTAGCACCTGCGTTGCCGTACTTTTTTGCATCCACTGACAATCCTGATGTTAAGTACTGCATTCAAGCCTTAACTGATGTGTACACTAAAACTGTAGGGGGCAGTGTTACTGAGGCTTATCTTAGCAACCTGATGGATTTAGCTAAGTTAAGTGGAAAAGGTTTTGAAGAGGTGTTGCGGAAGGTTATGTCCACAATAGGGAAGTCTATTGAAGCTGCTGAGACAGCTGAAACGGTCTCTGCTGACATTGATCCTGCTTCCCCTACTGTAGAACCCACACAAAGTGGAGTCTCGCCTCCACTCCAAGTTGAAGTGCCTCGCACCCCTAAAACCACTCAAGCACCCTTCCAAAGCCCTCTTAGACCAAACTTAACACCTCACATGTTGAGTCCAGCCGATTTTAACCCACCCGAGGTTCAGAAAATTGTAGTCGAGCATGTCATTAAAAATGCAGAGAAGCCGTCAAACGCCCATTCCTCCTTGAGAATCAGAGCTTTCTCTGGTAAAACGCCAAGACCGTATACTGAAGCTGATTATGAAACATGGCGTTCACATGTTGACTTGATGATGGAAGATACTTCTTTGTCTGACTTGGAAAAATCTCGCAAGATCCTGGAAAGTCTTCTTGCTCCTGCGTCTGATATTATTCACCCTCTTGGGTCTGAAGCCACCTCTGCCGACTATCTTAAGCTGTTGGACTCAGCTTTCGGGACTGTTGAAGACGGTGAGGAACTGCTTGTGCGATTCGTGAACACTTTCCAAGATTATGGAGAAAAACCCTCTGCATATCTGCATTGTTTGCAGGTGGCGCTCAATCTCACAGTGCGTAGAGGCGGTCTAGAGCCACAGAAAGTGGACAAACAGCTTCTCAAGCAGTTTAACAGAGGCTGTTGGGATGATAATCTGCTAAAGGAGCTACAGCTGGAACTAAAAGATAAACATCCACCTGCGTATGCAGAGTTATTGCTTCACCTTTGCACAGCTGAAAACAGACAAGAAGTTAAAAACACCCGCATGAAAAAACACTTGGGTGCCACAAAACCAAAAGCAGCCTCCTACGAACAGTCACTGAAACAAGTACAAATAGTGAAGTAGAGTCTAACAGTCTGAAAGAATTGAAAAAGCAAGTCGCTGATCTAAAGAGCCAATTAGCTGCTGTCGTGAAACAAAAGAAACAAGCACCACCGAAGAAAGACCCAACTAAGAAGTCTGAAAATAAAAAACCTGACCATGCCAAACCTGAAAACTTACCTTCGTCCAGCCGTCCCAATACTAGGCCCAAACCATGGTATTGCTTCCGCTGTGGCGAAGATGGGCATATTGTAGCCACTTGTGAGTCAGAGCCAAACCCTGCACTTGTAGCTGCAAAATGCAAAGAACTAAGAGTAAAAAGACAGATTTGGGACAGTCGGAACCCCACTTCCTCTTTAAAACTGAAGCCTACCCCTGTTGCGAGACAAACAGAGGCTAGTTCAGAGATGACCCGTCCCGAACCAAAAGCTCCATTCAAGACACGTGCTAAACTGAAGTCACACTACAAAACAGACCCCTTTAACTTTCCTAATGGTCTAATTGGTACAAAATGTACAGCACAAGTGAAAGTGAATGGCTGTACTGTGAGCTGTTTGTCAGATACAGGCTCCCAGGTGACTGCTGTCCCTGAGTCCTATTACAGACAGTACTTATCCAACCATGAGATTAAGCCACTTTTTGAGCTGTTAGAAGTGGAGGGAGCTAACGGTCAGAGTGTACCTTATTTAGGCTACATTGAAATGCATGTCACTTTCCCAAAAGACTTCCTCGGTATTGAAGCCGAAGTGCCAACGCTTGCCTTAGTGATTCCCGATGTACGTGCAGCTGATCAGTCCTTAGTGTTAATAGGGACAAACACATTAGATGTACTTTACGAGCTGTACTCTGATGCATGTTCTGAACTGCAGCCAACCATGTCACTTGGTTATAAGACAGTGTTAAAAGTCCTTGAGCTATGGCACAGACAGTCCAAAGATACTAGCCTTGGTTTAGTGACTATGCGCAACAAAGAGCCACAGTTAGTTCCTGCAGGCCAAACAGTTGTTCCAGATGGTGCTGTAGCTGTGTCAGCTGGCAACAGTGAAAAATCTGTCTTGTTAGAACAACCGGTAATGTCAGCCTTACCTGGTGGTATCCTAGTAAAACCATGTCTCATAGACTTACCTGAAAGAGCACCTTACCTTGTTCCAGTTGTACTTACCAATGAATCGGAACATGACGTGACAATCCCTCAGAAGTGTGTCATTGGAGAAATATGTGCATATCAACGAGTCCTATCACAAGAACACTCCGTGAAAGTTACAAAGTCCAAAACTGAACCAAAGTCCACTCTGAAGTTCAACTTTGACTCTTCCCGCATTAGCGCTGAATGGAAAGAGCGCCTAACAGAAAAACTCAGTCAAATGCCTGAAGTATTTGCACAAAACGATCTTGACTTTGGCAAAACGGATCAAGTGAAACACACAATCAAATTATCAGATGAAACACCGTTCAAACACAGAGCACGTCCCATACACCCAAATGACCTGGAAGCGGTCCGTAAGCATCTCAAAGAACTCCAACAAGCAGGCGTGATAAGAGAGTCCACTTCCCCATTTTCTTCGCCTATTGTAGTGGTGCAAAAGAAGAATGGCAATGTCCGCCTTTGTATTGATTACAGGAAGCTTAACATGCAGACTGTAAAAGATGCTTACGCCCTCCCCAACTTGGAGGAAACGTTTTCCACCTTGACCGGTTCGCAGTGGTTCTCCGTCCTTGATTTAAAGTCGGGGTACTACCAAATTGAGGTAGAGGAGCTGGACAAACCAAAGACGGCGTTCGTATGTCCCATGGGCTTTTGGGAATTCAATAGAATGCCCCAAGGCTTTACAAACGCCCCCAGCACGTTCCAGCGCCTCATGGAGAAATGCATGGGTGACATGAATCTGCATGAGGTGATTGTGTTCCTCGATGACATCATTGTATTCTCCAAGACGCCTGAAGAACATGAGGGTCGCTTAATGAAAGTTCTTAATCGCCTAAAAGAGTATGGGCTTAAACTCTCCCCTGAGAAATGCAGATTTTTTCAAACTTCTGTCAGATACCTCAGTCACATTGTGTCCAGTAAAGGAGTTGAGACCGATCCCGAAAAAGTGAAAGCCCTAAGTACCTGGCCTGTGCCCTGTGATCTCAAACAGCTCCGCTCGTTCTTAGGCTTTTCAGGGTACTATAGGCGGTTCATTAAGAACTATTCCAGCATCGTTAAGCCCCTC
Source organism: Pholidichthys leucotaenia (assembly GCA_020510985.1). Lineage (NCBI taxonomy): Eukaryota > Metazoa > Chordata > Actinopteri > Cichliformes > Pholidichthyidae > Pholidichthys > Pholidichthys leucotaenia. Next base: position 203,456,290 of record CM035843.1, on the reverse strand, counting down.
ACTGACTTTACAGCAGGCTACCCTCCTTTGCGAAAAAGCACAAAGCCCAACGCTAAGCCTGCCCAGCACCACGACCCAAAGACACCGTTTGGCGAGCGATGGACTTCTTCCTGTGATCTTGCATTCAAAACCATCATTGAAAAGCTCAGTACTGCGCCTGTCCTGGGTTTCGCTGACCCTCAGTTGCCATATACACTCCATACTGATGCCAGCACTACAGGGCTTGGCGCCGCCCTCTATCAAGAGCAGGAGGGCTAGACTAGGGTCATAGCTTATGCAAGCCGGGGGTTGTCTAGAAGTGAGTCCCGTTACCCCGCCCATAAATTAGAATTTTTAGCTCTAAAGTGGGCAGTAATGGAGAAGTTTGCAGACTATTTATATGGCAATCATTTCACTGTCGTGACAGACAGTAACCCTCTGATGTACATTTTAACTACTGCTAAGATGGATGCCATGAGTTATAGGTGGCTAGCTGCTCTGTCGACGTTTAACTTTAAGCTCCAATACAGAGCAGGCAAGCTTAACTCAGATGCAGACGGCTTCTCTAGACGGCCACATGGCAAGTTACTTAATGACGCAGTGTCCCAAAAGGAGTTTGACCGCATACAGCAGTTCACTCAAACTCACTTGTCTCTTCCTGAAAGCAGTTTGAATTCCGAGGTAGTGGCTGCTATATGTGAAAAACACCTTGTCTGTAGCTCTCCAGACGACACCTTCCCTTTGGTTCACTCATTAGCCCTCTCTGTAGCTACCATTCCAGATGGCTATGCCGATGAAGATGGCTGTGGTGGTCTTCCAGTAGTATTCCACATGACTCGTGAACAGATCAAAAACGAACAAAGAACTGACCCCTGTTTAAGAGAAGTGATTGCACAAATTGAAACTGGGCTAAAAGTTCCACCAACTGTACGAACTGAACTTCCTGACATCAACTTGTTACTCCGAGAGCTCAGTCGACTTGAAATGTGCAATAAAATCCTCTACCGCACTCGCCAAGACGGAAGAAATGTTACTTACCAGCGCGTCTTATCTGAACAGCTCCGCGATTCAGTCTTTCAAAGCCTCCACTGTGACATGGGCCATTTAGGCACAGAGCGTACTTTGGATCTCGCCAGAACAAGGTTCTATTGGCCTCGCATGGCGGCAGATATTGAAAAGAAGATCAAGACATGTAATCGCTGCGTAAGACGTAAAACCGCTCCAGAACGAGCTGCTCCGCTTGCCAACATCAAGTCCACCTGACTACTCGAACTTGTCTGTATGGATTTCCTGCCCATTGAGCCCAATCAAAGTAACACAAAGGATGTGCTCGTGTTAACTGATCATTTCACGAAATATGCTATAGCCATCCCTACCAGCAATCAGAAAGCTCAGACCGTTGCAAATGCACTTTGGGACAACTTTATAGTCCACTACGGGATACCCGAACGATTACATAGTGATCAGGGTCCCAATTTTGAGTCCCATGTTATAAAAGAACTTTGCAAAATCATGGGCATTCGCAAAATCCGGACGACACCCTATCATCCCAGAGGTAACCCGGTAGAACGTTTCAGTAGAACTTATTGAGCAAGGTGGGTACTCTGGAGGAAAAGAACAAATCTCATTGGCACAACTATGTAAAACCACTTGTACATGCATACAATTGTACGAAGAATGACACTACTGGTTTTGCCCTGTATGAGTTAATGTTCGGTTGTCAGCCGAGATTGCCCATCGACCTTGCATTTGGGCTCCCGTTTCACAACAAAAGTTTCAAGTCACATTCCCAGTACATTGAAAAACTGAAGACAACTCTACAAGAAAGCTACAAACTAGCAACAGAAAATGCTAACAAGATGGCTGAAAGAAACAAAACAAGATTTGATATTTTTTTTTTTTTTTTGTTACTTATTTGTACCCGTAGGTAGACTTGGTTTGCAGTCTGGTGACAAGCCACCGGCTGCTGGTCGCTGCGTGCGCGAGCGCCCTAAACCTACATGTTTTTGGTGTGCGGGAGGAAACCGGAGAAATCCCGGAGTAAACCTGCGCAACACGGGGAGAACATGCAAACTCCACACAGCTCACTGTTGGTTGGGGGCTGGGATCGAACCCACGATCTCATGATCCCCGCGGTCCCCCGGCCGAGGGTAAAACTGTGCTGCCACAGTGCTAAACCACTGCGCCACCGTGCAGCCCGTGCAGATATGCGAGTGAAACCCTCAAAACTAGAACCAGGCAACAGAGTTTTGGTACTTGCAGTCCGCCGCAGAGGAAAGCACAAACTAGCAGACAGATGGGAAACTGAAATTCACACTGTAGTGAACCAAGCAGGTGACTTGCCTGTTTACACTATAAAACCTGAGACAAAAGATGGTCCTGTTTGCACCGTTCACCGCGACCTCTTGCTTCCCTGTGGTTTTCTTGCCCCTGTTGAAGAAGAACCTGTCCAACCAAAACGTGTCCGCAAACCTAAGACAAGACAGTCACCTGAACAAAGTGAGGAATGTGAGAATTCAGAACCGGAAAATGAGGATGTCTTTTGGTACAGAGAAGAACCAACCCAAATGCCCATAAAGCTCACTCGAGTTTATGAAATTCCCCATCCAAAGACATTCTTTAAAGGAGACATTCCTGCTGAAACTCACTTACCTGAGAATGACAACCAAATAGAAAATGTCACTTCACCTGAATGTGACAACTTGTCTGGAAATGATAATTCACCTGGATGTGACAACTTACCGAATGATGGAAACCTGGAGGAAACTGAAACAAATGTGGAACCATCGAACAATGAGAATGGAACTGAAAGTGAAACCAACTTACCTGATAAAAGTACCTGTGATGAACCTGTGGAAGAAAAAGAACCTGAAAAAGAAATCCCAAAGACTGTGAGACGTTCCGAGAGGACAACCTTCCAGCCAGAAAGACTACAGTATAGTCAGTTGGGAAATCCTCTCATAACTGTTGCCCAGTCTCTGTTTCAAGGACTAAACCTGGCTTTTACCAGAGCCTTAACAGAGACAGATCCTAAGATTATTCTCATGAACACTGGTTCTCTCGTCATCACTGTCTAGCTAATCCCATGCAAAAAGACTTGCATGATTCTAAGGGGGGGTAGTGTAACCCAGTGTTAAAAACGCGAATGGAAATATGAATATTGATGCCGCTTTTGAAGAGAAAAACACCCATTTCACAATGGGAGTAAATAATTTAAAGATGAATATTTAAATAAATATATATTCATAAAACAGTAGGGAACATTTTCTGGGGAGTTTTGATAAAGTTCCAAATGTTTTTATCTGGTATATCGAGCAACCAATGGCTGCGTCTTTTGTTTGGCAGCAACAGCCAATGGGGTCACGCGCTCCCTTGCTCGGTCTGTGTGTAACCTGCAGAATGCTCTCAGTCGCAGCAGACATCGACCGAGAGAGCGCGTTCCCTTACGGAGACGATGAGCTAACCTGCTAATAGCAGTCTTTGTCTTGGATAAAACTTGAGATTGATTTGGATCCAAAGGCTGTTAATGCCGTTGAGCGCGGGAACCCCATGACGCACATGTCGATTAGCATGGTCAGGTTTCTTTTTGGCCTGGTTTGACCAGCACGTGGATTCTCCAGATCTGGATTGCGAGCCGAAGCCCGAATCAGATTAACTACTAGAGGTGGTTCAATTGATCACCTGGAAAGGACACTAGAGGACTGTAAATTTTGTAAATATATTTTGGGTATTTTATTTTTAATTTTTTTTATTTGTGACAAGTGCTGTGTTTTTTTGTTTATGTGTACATATCTGTAAAAATATATATAGTTGCAAGTTCCATACACCTTCAGTGTTGTGTCATCTGTTGTTACGCCCTCCAGGCTCCTACGAACCTGTAATCTGTCTGATCTGGCCCAATTATCCCTTTTGTCCAGGTAGTAAAGTTAAGGTAACTACACTGCCATAACACAACACTACCAAAAGGGTACTACACCTAAAGTAAGTAGGTGTTAGTGGTGGTACAGTAATATAGTGGGAGCAGTGTTCCTAGACCTTTAAAAGGTCTTTGATACAGTCAACCATGAGATACTTCTGAATAAACAAATAACTCTTAAATTTTCAAAACAGGCAACCAGCTGGTTTGATTCATATCTAAAATGTAGAGAGCAGTGTGTTAAAATTAATGGGATAAACTCATCTCCCTGACAATCCAGAATGGGCCTCCCACAAGGTTCAATTTTGGGTCCTCTGCTGTTTAGCATATACATAAATGATCTACCAACATGCTGTAAAATAGCAAATTGTCAAATGTATGCTGACGATACAATCATTTATGTATCAGCTAAAACTTTTCATTTAGCAGCAGAGACATTAACACATGAAATGCAGAGTGTATGTCAGTGGCTCAAAAGCCATCAATTAACTCTGAATATTAATAAGACTGTGCAAATGTGTTTTTCCATGAGAAGGAAAGAAAAAGATACCTTTATAGTTGAATTAGATCAAGAGGAAATAAAGGAAGTTAGTGAATTTAAATTCTTAGGTGTCATCTTGGACCCTCAACTTAAATTTGATAAACACATTAGAAAACTCTGCAAGAAAGTAAAGACAAGTCTGAACTGCTTCAGACTGGTATGGCAACACATCCCCTTAAAGGGGGCAGCACGGTGGTGCAGTGGTTAGCACTGTTGCCTTACAGCTAGAAGGTTCCTGGTTCGAATCCCCAGGCTGGCAGGGGTTGGAACCCTTCTGTGTGGAGTTTGCATGTTCTCCCTGTGCTGTGTGGGTTTACTCCAGGGGCTCCAGTTTCCTCCCACAATCCAAAGACATGCATGTTAGGTTAATTGGCTGTTTTAAATTGTCCCTAGATATCTGTTTCCTATAGGCCCTTAGAATAGAGGGTTAGTACTAGTGAAAGCACTTTGAGTGGTCTTTGTGACTAGAAAAGCGCTGTATAAGTGTAGGTTAGTTAGTTAGTAAAGGCAGCAAAACTTTTCATGCATGCTATGATATTCTCACATCTATTGTGTGACTGTATGGAGCCAAGCCTCACAGACCACCATCAAACCCATCACATCACTTTATAAACAAGCTTTGAAAATAATGGATCAAAAACCAGTGAGATGGCACCATTGCTCAATTCTGAAAAAAAAAAAAACACAAGTTGCTCAGTTTAGACAGTTTCATAAAGTTCTCCTTTATTAAGTTGCTTTTTAAATGTGTGAACAGTCGTGCCCCAGCTGGACTCTGTTCATATGTCACAAAAACACACCAGTAGAATCACCACCAGGAGGTCAGCACAAGGAAGTGCATAGTGGCACAGTGCAAAACTACTTTTGGTCAGTCATCTTTTTTAGTTAAAGGGACTAATTTTTGGAATGCCCCACCAGCAGAAATGAAAACATTAACTGACCTGAAAATATTTAATGAAAAGGTGAAAATCTTGCTGAAACAAAACCAAATTTGTGATCATTGATTGTGGACTATGGACTATGTACATGTCCTTTGATGTTTTTATATTGTATACTGTATATGTAACTGTTGTATTGATGTATTGACTTAGTGATGTATTCTGATCATTTTATAGTAGAAAAGCCTAACCAGGGACTGAGATTGCAAATTAGCCTTAGCTAGAAATCTTATATGCAATGCATCTGTGATTTGTTACTTTTAACTGGTCACAATGGGTTTCTTTTTTTTTTTTTTGCATTGTCCCTGACAAATAAACAAATAAATAAACATATTTGGAACTTTTTTCTTTCTTTTCACTCTCTCATAAATTTGTGTCTGTTTGCCCAGTATTGCAAGTTTTTCACTCCCCTACTACTCTTCTCATACCTATTTTTATATTAGAAAAAAGCAATAATAAAAAATCCAGTCCCTCGGTTTTATTCATTACACAAATAATGATATTCTAATTTCCATGCAGTATTTCTCTCTGTGCATGTACTGTATAAATGATCCTCTGAGTTCATTGTGTTTTGTGCTGCAGTGCGGTGCTGGAGGTTGCCTCATTGAACTGGCTCAGCAACTTTTCATCATCATGGTGGGGAAGCAGCTCATCAACAACATTCAGGAGTTCATTATACCGTAGGTTAAAGCTCGTTTGGCTGATTTACTTAAGTTTGATGTTGTTGGGTTTTTTTTTTCAAACCTGCAAAATTTTTCTTCTATCACATTTAAAGGGGATATATTATGTTTTTCCCCCCACATGTTGGCACAGTTCCCACCAGTCTAACATTCTTTGGTCAAAATACATCAGGGTTTAATTATTTCAGCACCATTTTAACAGCCTTCCTCACAACAACTCATTACAGTGAATATTTGTTTAAATGCTCATCAGTGCGGCAGATGATAAAATAAGGCAGAGATGCTGAGGTTTTAAACAGGTTTTATTAATCATACCGCCGTCACGGGAACTCGGCTCCAGCCCATAGCGTGAGCAGGCTGAAGCCGAATTCCTCAGGCTCTCAGTGAAGAGGGGACACAAAGTCTGTGTCCAGCAGCAGCCGTTGTAGAAGTGAGAATTGAGAGGATGAACATGAAATTCAGACAGCTTATATACTCAGCTACAACAATACATCAAAGCATTCACAGCAGTTGGTATGATCAAAGAGATAACAGAACAGGCATGAGACATTTGCATTTGAGAGACATATTGATCTCAGTCCCTAGGTCACAGTAAGGACAGGACACATGAACACAATGCATGAAAGGCAACATTAACATCACAGAAGTGAGCCAGATGAAGCGGGGCTGCCTGTAGACATTAATACACATTTCACTGTTCTGTTATTTGCTCTAGCCGAGCGCTGTGTTTGACCAGTCTGTTTGTGGGGGTTTACACCAAATCGCCACAGTCAGCGCCATTTCACCCCACCCTTCCTTCGGTTGAGGTGGGGCAGGCGTCATTTGAGGCTAATGCTAGTTGGTTAGCTGTTAGCTTGTGAACTTACGATTTTTTTTTCTCACAAATTTGCAGCATTTTTCTCATAAACTTGCAACTTCTTTAAGACACCTAGCATTTAATAAAAGAAGGAGCTGTAACACTGTGTTTCATTAAGTAATTGGATATAAAAGTCATGTTGTGTTGTATGAAAAGAATATTGAAATGTTAAAACATGACCACAAACAAGACTAGCCAACACAAAAAAGACTGTGGTGTTTACCGTGGTTCTCTTTCTCCGCTCTGACAGTAAAGTAAAAGCCTGGCGTCAGAAGAGAACCTTGGCCGAGGTTCTGGGTGGTAAAACTTCCCATGAGCCTCGCCGGTGGGAGGAGGACTATCAGCTGGTGGAATGTGAGGGCCTGTTTGAGGAATACCTGGAGATGGGTCAGTCTGAAGAACTTTGTGTCTGTGTGAAAGTCGGTAGGGCCGTTTCTGGCTATAAATCAGAGTACACAAATGCTGCATTTGGGGTACCCAATACACAAGTTCACCCTTAACATTTTTTGGAGGAGAATTAAGATGATCCTTTTCTTGTAAATTAAAAAAAAAAAAAAAAATTCTCATAAATTTGTGACATTTTGTGGACTTTTAAATTTGAAACTTTTTCATGAATTTGTAACTTCGCTAATTGTGCAGCATTTTTTTGTAAACTTGTGACTTTTTTCTCATAAGTTTGCAACATTTTTCTTGTAAACTTGCAATTTTTTTCCCTTATTAATTTGCAACATTTTTCTCTAGAACAGGGATGTCAAACTCGATCTGCTCTGAGCCAAGACCCTGCACATTTGACTTCCACCCAGTCTGTTCAGCAGCTGTTTTTGCTAATCAGCAATTAGTGGGAAGAAATACAGTTAAATCACCTGTGGAAGACATTGGGTGGAGGTAAAACCTGCAGGGTCTTGGCCTGGAATGGAATGAGCTTGACACCCCTGCTCCAGAATGTACAGCTTTGTTCCCATAAATTTACATTTTTCTTGTAAACTTGCAACTTTTTTCTCATAAATTTGCAGCATTTTTCTTGTAAGCTTGCAACTTTTTTCTCAGAAATTTGCAACATTTTTCTTCTAAGTTTGCAACTTTTTTCTCAGAAATTTGCAACATTTTTCTTGTAAACGTGCAACTTTTTTCCAGAAATTTGCAACATTTTTCTTGTAAGCTTGCAATTTTTTCTCAGAAATTGGCAACTTTTTTCTTGTAAACTTGCAACTTTTTTCTCAGAAATTTGCAACATTTTTCTTGGAATTTTGCAACTTTATTCTCAGAAATTTGCAACATTTTTCTTTGAAACTTGCAATTTTTTTTTCTCAGAAAATTGCAACATTTTTCTTGTCAGCTTGTAACTTTATTCACATAAATTTGCAGCATTTTTCTTGTAAGCTTGCAACTTTGTTCTCAGAAATTTGCAACATTTTTCTTGTGAACTTGTGAATTTTTTCTCAGAAATTTGCAACATTTTTCTTGTAAACTTGCAACTTTTTTCTCCGAAATTTGCAACATTTTTCTTGTAAGCTTTCAATTTTTTCTTTCTTTTAAACTTGCAACATTTTCCCCCTTAAATTTGTGACTTTTTTCTTGTAAATTTTCAACATTTTTCTTGTTAATTTGCAACTTTTATCTAATAAATGTGCAACATTTTTTTAAACTTGCAAATTTTTTTTTCTCATAAATTTGCAACATTGTTTTTTTTAAAACTTGCAACTTGTAAGGTTGAAATTTTTTTTCTCAGAAAATTGCAACATTTTTCTTGTCAGCTTGTAACTTTATTCTCAGAAATTTGCAACATTTTTCTTGTAAACTTGCAAATTTCTGAGAAAAAAGTTGCAACATTTTTCTTGTAAGCTTGCAACTTTTTTCTCAGAAATTTGCAACATTTTTCTTGGAATTTTGCAACTTTATTCTCAGAAATTTGCAACATTTTTCTTTGAAACTTGCAATTTTTTTTCTCAGAAAATTGCAACATTTTTCTTGTCAGCTTGTAACTTTATTCACATAAATTTGCAGCATTTTTCTTGTAAGCTTGCAACTTTGTTCTCAGAAATTTGCAACATTTTTCTTGTGAACTTGTGAATTTTTTCTCAGAAATTTGCAACATTTTTCTTGTAAGCTTTCAATTTTTTCTCAGAAATTTGCAACATTTTTCTTGTAAACTTGCAACTTTTTTCTCAGACATTTGCAACATTTTTCTTGTAAACTTGCAACTTTTTTCTCATTAACTTGTAGCATTTTTCTTGTAAGCTTGCAACTTTGTTCTCAGAAAATTGCAACATTTTTCTTGGAAGCTTTTTTTTTTTTTTTTTTTTTTTTTTATTACTTATTTGTACCCGTAGGTAGATTTGGTTTGCAGTCTGGTGACAAGCCACCGGCTGCTGGTCGCTGCGTGCGCGAGCGCCCTAAACCTACATGTTTTTGGTATGCGGGAGGAAACCGGAGAAATCCCGGAGTAAACCCACGCAACACGGGGAGAACATGCAAACTCCACACAGCTCACTGTTGGTCGGGGGCTGGAATCGAACCCACGATCTCATGATCCCCGCGATCCCCCGGCCAAGGGTAAAACTGTGCTGCCACAGTGCTAAACCACTGCGCCACCGTGCAGCCCAAAGCTTGCAACTTTTTTCTCATAAACTTGCAGCATTTTTCTTGTCAGCTTGTAACTTTATTCTCAGAAATTTGCAACATTTTCTTGTAAACTTACAACTTTTTTCAGAAATTTGCAACATTTTTCTTGTAAACTTGCAACTTTTTTTCAGAAATTTGCAAAATTTTTCTTGTAAACTTGCAACTTTTTTCTCATAAATTTGCAACATTTTTCTTGGAAGCTTGCAACTTTATTCTCAGAAATTTGCAACATTTTTCTTGGAAACTTGCAATTTTTTTTTCTCAGAAAATTGCAACATATTTCTTGTAAGCTTGCAACTTTTTTCTCTGAAATTTGCAACATTTTTCTTGGAAGCTTGCAACTTTACTCTCAGAAATTTGCAACATTTTTCTTTGAAACTTGCAATTTTTTTTCTCAGAAAATTGCAGCATTTTTCTTGTCAGCTTGTAACTTTATTCACATAAATTTGCAGCATTTTCTTGTAAGCTTGCAACTTTTTTCTCAGAAATTTCCAACATTTTTCTTCTTAGCTTGCAACTTTGTTCTCAGAAATTTGCAACATTTTTCTTGGAAGCTTGCAATTTTATTCTCAGAAATTTGCAACATTTTTCTTGGAAACTTGCAATTTTTTTTTCTCAGAAAATTGCAACATATTTCTTGTAAGCTTGCAACTTTGTTCTCAGAAATTTGCAACATTTTTCTTGTAAACTTGCAACTTTTTTCTCAGAAATTTGCGACATTTTTCTTGTAAGCTTTCAATTTTTTCTCAGAAATTTTCAACTTTTTTCTTGTAAACTTGCAACTTTATTCTCAGACATTTGCAACATTTTTCTTGTAAACTTGCAACTTTTTTCTCATAAACTTAAAGCATTTTTCTTGTAAGCTTGCAACTTTGTTCTCAGAAAATTGCAACATTTTTCTTGGAAGCTTGCAACTTTTTTCTCATAAACTTGCAGCATTTTTCTTGTCAGCTTGTAACTTTATTCTCAGAAATTTGCAACATTTTCTTGTAAACTTACAACTTTTTTCAGAAATTTGCAACATTTTTCTTATAAACTTGCAACTTTTTTCTCATAAATTTGCAACATTTTTCTTGGAAGCTTGCAACTTTATTCTCAGAAATTTGCAACATTTTTCTTGGAAACTTGAATTTTTTTCTCTCAGAAAATTGCAACATATTTCTTGTAAGCCTGCAACTTTTTTCTCTTAAATTTGCAACATTTTTCTTGGAAGCTTGCAACTTTATTCTCAGAAATTTGCAACATTTTTCTTTGAAACTTGCAATTTTTTTTCTCAGAAAATTGCAGCATTTTTCTTGTCAGCTTGTAACTTTATTCACATAAATTTGCAGCATTTTCTTGTAAGCTTGCAACTTTTTTCTCAGAAATTTGCAACATCTTTCTTCTTAGCTTGCAACTTTGTTCTCAGAAATTTGCAACATTTTTCTTGGAAACTTGCAACTTTTTCCTCAGAAAATTGCAACATATTTCTTGTAAGCTTGCAACTTTTTTCTCAGAAATTTGCAACATTTTTCTTGGAAGCTTGCAACTTTATTCTCAGAAATTTGCAACATTTTTCTTTGAAACTTGCAATTTTTTTTCTCAGAAAATTGCAGCATTTTTCTTCTCAGCTTGTAACTTGATTCACATAAATTTGCAGCATTTTCTTGTAAGCTTACAACTTTTTTCTCAGAAATTTGCAACATTTTTCTTCTTAGCTTGCAACTTTGTTCTCAGAAATTTGCAACATTTTTCTTGTGAACTTGTGAAGTTTTTCTCAGAAATTTGCAACATTTTTCTAGGAAGCTTGCAATTTTATTCTCAGAAATTTGCAACATTTTTCTTCTTAGCTTGCAACTTTGTTCTCAGAAATTTGCAACATTTTCCTTGTGAACTTGTGAAGTTTTTCTCAGAAATTTGCAACATTTTTCTTGGAAGCTTGCAATTTTATTCTCAGAAATTCGCAACATTTTTCTTGGAAACTTGCAATTTTATTCTCAGAAATTTGCAACATTTTTCTTGGAAACTTGCAATTTTTTCTCAGAAAATTGCAACATATTTCTTGTAAGCTTGCAACTTTTTTCTCTGAAATTTGCAACATTTTTCTTGGAAGCTTGCAACTTTATTCTCAGAAATTTGCAACATTTTTCTTTGAAACTTGCAATTTTTTTTTCTCAGAAAATTGCAACAGTTTTCTTGTCAGCTTGCAACTTTATTCTCAGAAATTTGCAACTTTTTTCTTGTAAACTAACTAACTAACTAACTAACTAACCTGCACTTATATAGCGCTTTTCTAGTCACAAAGACCACTCAAAGCGCTTTCATTAATACTAACCCTCTATTCTAAGGGCCTATAGGAAACAGATATCTAGGGACAATTTAGAACAGCCAATTAACCTAACATGCATGTTTTTGGCATGTGGGAGGAAACCGGAGAAATCCCGGAGTAAACCCACGCAACACGGGGAGAACATGCAAACTCCACACAGATCACTGTTGGTCGGGGGCTGGGATCGAACCCACGATCCCACGATCCCCACAATCCCCCGGCCAAGGGTAAACTGTGCTGCCGCAGTGCTAACCACTGCGCCACCGTGCAAGCTCCAAACTTGCAATTTTTTCTCAGAAATTTGCAACTTTTTTCTTGTAAGCTTGCAACGTTATTCTCATAAATTTGCAACATTTTTCTTTTAAACTTGCAACATTTTCCTCCTTAAATTTGTGACTTTTTTCTTGTAAATTTGCAACATTTTTCTTGTGAATTTGCAACTTTTATCTAATAAATGTGCAACATTTTTTTAAACTTGCAAATTTTTTTTCTCATGAATTAGCAACATTGTTTTTTTTTTAAAACTTGCAACTTGTAAGCTTGCAACTTTTTTTCTCATAAATTTGCAAAATTTTTCTTTTAAGCTTGCAGCTTTTTTTCTCATAAATTTGCAACATTTTTTGTGAACTTGCAATTTTTTTTCTCAGAAAATTGCAACATTTTTCTTGTAAGCTTGCAACTTTTTTCTCAGAAATTTGCAACATTTTTCTTTTAAACTTGCAACATTTTCCCCCTTAAATTTGTGACTTTTTTCTTGTAAATTTGCAACATTTTGATTGTGAACTTGCAACTTTTATCTAATAAATGTGCAACATTTTTTTAAACTTGCAAATTTTTTTCTCATAAATTTGCAACATTTTTTTTTAAAAAAAAACTTGCAGCTTTTTCCCATTAAATTTGTTACTTTTTTTTCTTGAAAATTTGCAAGGTTCAGATGGATGCTGGTTAAAGTTTGTCCTATGTAAAGGGTTTAATTTTTTCAGCTCACCTTGACAATGAACCGTTTATTTTTTTTTTAAGTTTTTTGTTGGTAGGGGAGCATCCTTTTCTTATTTTAAAGGGTTTGAGCTCTTCCCCATTATAAAACAGTGGCCTCCTAAACACAACCTTGCATAGGGCCCCCCCCCCCCCCCCCCACAAAAAAAGCTGGAAATGGCCCTGAAAATCAGCAGTTTTTAGTTAAATGAGTAATAGTATGGCATGATGAATGATGCAGTTTTAATAGTCCTCTTCTGTTTTGGTTTTAAACTAAAAACACGCTGCAGTGCTCCAGTTTGGGTTCATCACCATCTTTGTGGCAGCGTTCCCCCTTGCCCCGCTCTTCGCCCTCCTCAACAACTGGGTGGAGATCCGCCTGGACGCCCACAAGTTTGTGTGCGAGTACCGCCGACCAGTGGCTGAGCGCGCTCAGAACATCGGAGTCTGGTTCAACATATTGGATGCTTTATCCCACCTGTCTGTCATTGCTAATGTATGTCTGTCGCTAATTACACCATTATTATCTTATTAATATTGATTCTGCTTTCTGAATTGATCTGCGTTTCTTCCTCAGGCGTTCCTGATAGCCTTCACATCAGATTTTTTACCTCGCCTGCTCTACCAGTACAAGTTCCATAATCATCTCAACGGATATGTCAACTTCACCTTAGCATACGCGCCTCTGAACTACACTGAGTACCCCATGTGCAGGTATGCTGTATAGATACAAACACACAGTAATCAAACTTGTGGGCATATTTAAAGAGCTCCGACTCTGCTCTTTTCCCACATGGTGACACAGCTCCCAAAAGTGTATTTAATGAAATGTCTGTGACATGATTTGGTCAAAACACCTCAGTGTTTAAATGGTAAATGGCGTTCACTTACATAGCGCTTTTTCTCATCTCTGGATGACCAAAGCACTTTACAGATCCTGCTGTCCACCCATTCACGCACTGATGGTGGCAGGGGTGCCATACACACACAGAGGTGCTAGTCTGGCCACCAGGAGCAACTGGGGGTTCAGTGTCTTGCTCAAGGACACTTCAACATGCAGACTGCAGACAGAGTGGGAATTGAACCCCTGACCCTCCGATCAGTAGTTTGCCACACTACACCTGTGCCACAGCCACCCTTTTTAACTATTGCCATACTATTTTACACACAAGGAAGGAGGTCTCCTCAGAATGGGCTGTTTTTATAGCATGTTGCTTTAAATGCTAATGAGCCCCAGCTCACTCCTCCCTTCTTCTTTAATCATTTTTCTGAGATTTATGTTTTGATGGCTACACCATGTTTGAGGCTAACAATAGCTTTTAGCTTCGGTTGTCAGACAGAGTAAAATACTAATGACTAGAAAAACATACCTCTGCCAAGGCTCCTTCCCTCCCTCCCTTTGTCCATCCATTTGTCTGTACCTTACTGCCTCCAATCCCTCCGTACATTGTAAGAGAAGGCCTTGGTGGAGGTATACGCTCATGGATCACCTCCAAAATCTACTGGGTTCGTCTGTAGCCCAAGGGCCACCTCTGGTGAAAATTTCATCAAACTTTTAACCAGTAGTTTTTGAGTTATCTTGCTAACACATTGTGAGAAGCTAGAACCTTAGTGGAGGTATGCACTCTCAGATCATCACCAAAATGTAATGGGTTTGTCATGGTCAGGGGTCACCTTTGGTGAAAATTTCATCCAAATCCGTCCAGTCGTTTTTCCGTAATCCTGCTAACAGACAAACACCAGCAAAAACATAACCTCCTTGGTGGAGGTAGCACATATTGGCTGAATGCGAGAGTTCGGAGCGGCTGTGACGCAGGTGTAGTGTGACCGACTACTGATCAAAACGTTGGTGGTTCGATTCCCACTCTTGCTGCAGTCTGCATTTCAAAGTGTCCTTGACCAAGACACTGAACCCCCAGTTGTTCCTGGTGGGTCAGGTTCTGCTGCGATCAGTGTGTGAATGGGTAGATAACAGGATCTGGAAAGTGCTTTGGTCATCCAGAGATGACAAAAAGTGCTATATAATTGAACACCATTCAAAAGCATAAAAAAAGCATTATCAGAGAAAGAGGCATGTGGTTTGGGATTTGGTTTGGGGTGTAATAAGCACAGAAACAACTCTGAGTGAGTGAATGGCTAACTGTGCTAACAGTAGCTAGCCAGTGCTAGATGAGAAGGTGTCTGGTCCGGAGTGCAATAAATAATATTATACAACAGTTAGTTCCAACTGAGCAATTTGACTGGACAATGGGAATTCCAGGAGTTACTGTATTCCACGATAATTGCACTCCAGGTGTTCATGTAACCATTAATTTCTAACAGTAATTTACTGTCATCTCTCAGTGAGAACTGCAGTACTGTGTTGGATACCTTAATTTCCACAGTGAGGCACTGTTTGAAAAGATTTCTTACCTGACCTGGAAGTCCCACCCTTTTGAAAAAAACTTGAGTTTACAAAGTCTGCCCTTGTACATACACTACTCACAAAAAGTTACAGATAGTGGGCTTTTGGGTGAAATTTCAGGATGCACTTAAAATGCACTATTGTGGGCCTCAGGTTATTTCACACCTTAGACAGAGACAATGAATACACATGGGAGAACAATGCCCAAGTGGGGGAGAGGGGGTTGAATGAAGTGTAGTGTAGATGTCAGGTTGTGTATGAGGAAGTGCCTTGAACCTTGTGAAGTGTGACTTGATATAGAGAGAGGAATGCTTGATGTGACCAGTCAGTCTGTTCTTTGCCTGTGAGATGTGAGTGTGTAATAAATCGTCTGAAATGACCCAGGACATATTATGGAACACGAGGCAAGAACCCCGGAGCCGGCCCGGTCGGGAAGCCCCAGAGACGCTGAAGCCAACCCACAGACAGCCAGGACTGGAACCCCCGGCAACGCATGTGCAGTTTCAGTCAAGCTACCGGATTTCTGGCAGCACAACCCGCGCTCTTGGTTCCACCACACCGAGGCCCAGTTCGCCCTCCGGGGAGTAACAGCAGACAACACCAAGTTCTACCATGTGGTAGTAGTGCTGGACTCCCGCACAGCCCAGCAGGTAGCGAGCCTGCTCGATCAGCCACCAGCCAGCAGCAAATATGAGGCGCTCAAGGCTGCGCTCATCCGGCGATACACGCTCTCGGAATGTGAGAGAGCGGAGAGGCTCCTGGCACGGACCGAGTTAGGAGATGGATCGGCCGTAGACCTGATGGAGAAGATGCTGGCGTTGATGGGCACGGGCGACGGGCACTTTCTGTTTGCCCACCTTTTCCTCCGGAACCTGCCAACAGAAGCAAGAGCGGTTCTGGCCAATTCGCCATTGCTGGTCGCGCGAGACTACCGTGCGCTAGCCCAGGAGGCAGACCGGATCATCTTCACCACCGGGGCAATCACAGTCAACGCGGCGGCAGCGGAGCCCAGCGAGATGACCAGGGGAGGCGAGGAGCCACCGACGGTAGCGGCAACGGGGGCCAAGGAGCGCCAGAAAGACACGCTCTGCTTCTACCACCGCCGTTTCGGAGGGAACGCGCGCAGATACGAGCCACCGTGCCACTTCAAGCGCTCGGGAAACGCCAAGGCCGGCAGTCGGTAGCAGCTGCGACCGCCGGTTAAGAGAACAAGCTGCTCTACGTGACGGACTCGCGCTCGGGGAGACGCTTCCTCGTCGACACCGGAGCCCAGAAGAGTGTCATCCTGCCGTCCTACGCTGACCGGCTGGCAGGACCTAGCGGCCCCGGAAAGGTGGCAGTAAACGGCTCGGAGATTAAGACGTTCGGTGAGAGAACACTGACCTTATCTCTACATGGCCGCTCGTATGAGTGGACTTTTATCATAGCAGCACTGTGTTGCCCGCTCCTGGGCGCTGATTTTCTGTGTGCACATGGTTTACTTGTGGATGTTGCTAACAGGCGCCTGGTTATTGCACTGTCCTTTGAATCTCTCCCCTGTATAGCTCAAGGGACCCAGCCAACAGCACAAGCCAGCGTCACAACTCCAGGCGGTAAGTTCCACGCACTGCTCACTCAGTTCCCAGCACTCACGGTCCCGACGTTTTCGGCAGCCATCGCTAAACACGGGGTGGAGCACTTTATCACCACCACCGGGCCGCCCATTTTTGCAAGACCTCGGCGCTTGGACGCAGCTAAACTGGCCATAGCGCGCGAGGAGTTCGCCAACCTGGAAAGGTTGGGCATCATCAGGCGATCAAACAGCCCATGGGCATCCCCGCTACACATGGTCCCTAGGCTGAGGGATCGTGGCGACCGTGCGGTGATTTCCGCAGGTTGAACAACGCTACAGCACACGACCGCTACCCAATTCCCCACATACAGGATTTTTTCGTTCACCTCGCCGGAGCGTGCGTTTTTTCTAAAATAGACCTGGTCCGCGGTTACCACCAGGTCCCAGTGCGCGCGGAGGATGTACCCAAAACAGCGGTAATAACTCCGTTCGGTTTATTCGAGTTCCTGCGCATGCCATTCGGGTTAAAAGGCGCAGCACAGACGTTCCAGCACATGATGGATGCAGTGCTGCGTGACCTCCCATTCGTGTTCGTCTACCTGGAAGATATCCTGGTAGCCAGTACGTCCGAAGACGAACACGAAACCCACCTCAGGACGGTTTTCCGGAGGTTGGAGGAGCACAGGTTGATAATCAACCCGGCGAAATGCCAGTTCGGTGTGACGGAGATTGATTTTTTTGGGCACCGCGTCTCTCTGGAAGGAGCGATCCCGTTGCCCGACAAAGTGCGCGCCGTGGCAGATTTTCCCCGGCCTCAGACGGTCAGGGCGCTGCAGGAATTTTTGGGGATGGTGAATTTTTATAACCGTTTCCTTCCCCGCACGGCGCGGCTCATGCAACCATTGTACGCCGCGCTCAAGAGACAGAAACCCGCGGATGGAGTCAAATGGACCCTGGAGCAAGAGTGGGCGTTCTCGGAAGTTAAAGCAGCCCTGGCAAACGCAGCACTGCTGGCACATCCAGACCCGACGGCCCGGATAGCGCTCACCACCGACGCTTCAGACGTGGCCATAGGGGCGGTCGTGGAGCAGTGCGTCGCCGGGGCTTGGCAGCCGCTCGCATTTTTAAGCAAAACTTTGCGCGACAGCGAACGTAAATACAGCGCGTTCGACAGAGAGTTGCTGGCTCTCCATCTGGCCATACGCCACTTCCAGTTCTGGCTGGAAGGGCGCAGCTTCACCGCGTTCGTAGACCACAAGCCACTAACGTTCGCTATGGCCAAGGTTTCAGAACCGTGGTCGGGCCGGCAGCAGAGACAGCTTGCCGTGATCTCAGAGTTTACTACCGATATTCAGCATGTGTCTGGTAAACTGAATGTGGTGGCGGACTGCCTCTCGCGCGCCGTGGTGGCCCCAGTCTACGTGGGGATAGATTACGCAGCCATGGCCGCGGAGCAGATTAGTGATGCAGACGTGCGCACGCTCCAGTCTGGACCAACAGGGTTAAGGCTTGAGAGCAGGGTGCTGCAAGATGGCGCCCCCCCCCCCCCAGTCTGCGATGTCTCCACGGGACGCCTGCGTCCGGTAGTCCCGGTTGCGTGGCGCCGCCGCGTGTTTGAGTCGGTTCACACTCTGGCGCACCCAGGAGTGCGTGCGTCTGTCAAAATGGTGGGAGAGAAGTTCGTGTGGCCGAGCCTACGCAAACAAGTAAAAGAGGGGGCTGCAGCATGCGTGGCGTGCCAACGAGCCAAGGTACACAGGCACACGAAGGCTCCCTTGGAGCCGTTTCCGGTACCGGCTAAGAGGTTCGACCATGTGCACGTGGACCTCGTGGGCCCCCTCCCGCCATCACAGGGGTGCACGCACCTCCTGACAGTGGTGGACTGCACCATGCGCTGGCGGCAACCACGTCCGCGGACGTAGCACGCGCTTTTTTAACAACATGGGTGGCACGTTTTGCAGTCCCGTCAGACATTACGTCCGACAGGGGCCCGCAATTTGTTTCCAACCTCTTGTCCGCGATGGCCCACAGCCTGGGTGCTGCAATTCATCGCACAACCGCGTACAACCCACAGGCCAATGGTTTATGCGAGCGTTTTCATAGATCACTGAAAGCAGCACTCAGTGCTTCACTGACTGATGCAAATTGGGTAGACAGGCTGCCGTGGGTTTTATTGGGGTTGCGCTCCATGCCAAAAGAGGATTTGGAAGCTTCCCTGGCAGAGCTCGTTTTTGCGCAGCCCCTACGGCTGCCCGGGGAATTTCTACCGGACAATCCCGCGCCGGGCAGCTCCCCGTCTCAGCTTTTGCAGCGTAGCGCAAACACAGGCACGCTGCCGGGCCCTGCCCACCACAGTTTTCCGCATGCCTTCGTGCCTAAAACTTTGAAGAACGCGGAGTTCGTGTTCGTCAGACACGACGCCCACCGCCCTCCATTGCGCCCACCCTATGATGGACCGTTCAGAGTGCTGGAAACAGGGGATAAGCATTTTGTGCTAGACTTGGGGGGGTAGAAGGGAGATAATTGGCATAGACAGACTCAAACCCGCCTTTGTAGTGGCGGATGAGCAAGTGCTGTTGGTGAGGGCCCCTCGGCGTGGAAGACCCCCACGGAGACCTTCCCAGGGGAACGATTCATCAGAGCAGCCACACAGACAGAGTGAACACCCCCCCCCCCCCCCACGGCTCACCCGCAGTCAGACACACTCCCAGCAGCCTCCCACAGCACAGCAGCGCCACGGAGGCGGTAAACCCCAGGTACAACAGATATGGGAGGAGACTGAAGCCGAAACAGCATGCGGACTGATGTTCTATTGTTCTATCTAAGATGCTGGGGGGGCGGTGTGGGCCTCAGGTTATTTCACACCTTAGACAGAGACAATGAATATACATGGGAGAACAATGCCCAAGTGTGTTAGAGGGGGTTGAATGAAGTGTAGTGTAGATGTCATGCTGTGTATGAGGAAGTGCTTTGAACCTTGTGAAGTGTGACTTGATATAGAGAGAGGAATGCTTGATGTGACCAGTCAGTCTGTTCTTTGCCTGTGAGATGTGAGTGTGTAATAAATCGTCTGAAATGAATATGCCTCTTCATTTACACACTCCACACTATAACCTTTACAGGTGACCTTAATTTGACCTTCTCTAACCTTTTGAATGCATATTTCCAGCTTTTCAGTGTTTCAGTACTTTTGCATAACTTGCTGTTCTCTAACAAGGTGCTTAACAGCAAAATTCACAACAGGTGTTTGGTCCATGAATTGACCAATAAATTTTCTGGTTCAATTAGAATTGGCATGTAAACAGTCCTCTTCATCATGCTGTTCAGACCAAGACGATACCTCACAATTGATCAACAGTACCTCGCCATTGCGAGGCTTCAAACAGGATGTTCTCAGAGGGAAGTGGCCACTGAGCTTAGAGTGTTTCAGAGAGTCATCAGCAGGTTGCAACAGAGATACAGAGAGACTGGAAGAATCAGAGAAAGGCCTAGAAGTGGAGGTCCTTTGGCCACATCCCACACTGATGACCGCTTCATTGTGAACAGTGCCCTGTGGAACCGGATGATGAATGCTGCTCAACTCCAGGCACATTTAAGGGAGGTGAGAGGAGCCCAAATGTCACGTCAGACCATTTGAAACCGTTTACATCAGCGTGGTCTGCGTGCTGGACAACCTGCAAGGGTACCTGACCACATCACCAGACATAGCTATCATTGTCTTGCATGGGCCAGGGAACATTTACGCTGGACAAGAGACCAGTGGGCCTCAGTGGTGTTCTCTGATGAAAGTCGATTCATGTTGAGCAAAAATGATGGCCGCCAACAATGTTGGAGACGTCAAGGAGAGTGCTATGTATCAGCCACTGTTGTCACCATGTTACAGTCTGGGCAGGTGTGTCTGATCAATACAGAACTGCCCTCCACCTTGTGAATGGTACAGTGACAAGCTGATACTACCTGAATAACATCATTAATCTAGTCATTTAGCCCCTGCATGAACAACACAGGCCTGATTTCATCTTCATGGATGACAATGCTCCAGCTCATCAAGGTTGCATCATTAGGGAATGGCTGCTGGAGGCTGGAGTACCTCAAATGGAGTGGCCTGCACTTTCTCCAGACCTGAATCCCATAGAAAACCTATGGGATCAGCTGAGTCGCCGTGTAGAGGCTTGTAACCCTGCACCCCACAACCTCAGTGACCTAAGGGCCGCCCCAAATGGCATCCCCTCTTCAAGAAGAGTGGAATGCCATGCCTCAGCAGACAATAAGTCGACTTGTGAACAGTATGAGACGTTGTTGTCAAGCTGTAATTGATGCTCAAGGGCACATGACAAGTTATTGAGACGCTGACATTTTTTGTTGTGGTATACCCACCACTGTTGTTGACTTCTGTTTCATTAAGTTGTTTGAGAGGAGGAACTCACCATTGCATGCTTCTACTTAAATGCCCTATGTCAGGGGTGCCCAACCTGGGGCTCCTGGAGCATTCAGGTTTCTGTGGGAAATTTTCTAATTTCACTTCTTAATTGGTCCAAAGATTTGCAAATAATTTGTCATTGTTGCGCATGCGTTCTGTAGGCACCCTTGCACCCATGCACAGCAACAGCAAATTATTTGCAAATCTTTGGACCAATTAAGAGGTGAAATGAGAAAATTTCTAACAGAAACCTGAACGTTCCAGGAGCCCTAGGTTGGGCACCCCTGCCCTACTTTCATGATATAATATCACTGTAGCGTGAACTTTTTACATTTTCCATAAATTTCACCTGAAAGCCAAATATCCCTAACTTTTTGTGAGTAGTGTGCATCATTAAGTTATTTCACATCTGTTTTAAAAAATCGGCAGTGCTAGAGTTGGATTTATTGTCTTGATTAACAAACCACGATACCTTTGTGTTGATGGACTCCGTTTCATCTGACAATGAGAAGAAAAGCGAGCAAAGTGTGCCGAAGCCAAATCGCTAGCATGCTAACTAGCCACCGGCATTGGCCACGTTTTGATCTGGGCCTTCTGCAGTACCGATTCAACAGGTATATGCTTTATAAACATTGACTTTTGCACTTGACAATATTTAATTTGTTTACATGTGTGTGAAATGACAATGGACGTCTTCATGCTGATTCAGATGTTTAGCAACAGTTACGAGCTACATTTAGAAGGGACTATTTTTTTCTCAGTTGTGCAAAATAACTGGTTAAACAAACAAATCATAATAGTTTGTCCAGTATTGCTGTCATTTAACAAATTGTGCTTATGGAACTGTTTTAATAAAGCAATATTACACTTGAAGTCGTACAATATCAATGAATATAGTAGCTATGGGTGTGATACGTCTAATGGCCTCCAATCACACCCTCAGTTACTATATTCATTGAT
Organism: Pholidichthys leucotaenia; assembly: GCA_020510985.1. NCBI lineage: Eukaryota > Metazoa > Chordata > Actinopteri > Cichliformes > Pholidichthyidae > Pholidichthys > Pholidichthys leucotaenia. The sequence continues at coordinate 203,434,142 of CM035843.1, read as the reverse complement.
ACCATACTCATGCTAGTGTAAATATTGCTCAAATAAAATAAGTTAAAATAGCATTTATAAATGGAATATATCAGGGATCACCAACTAAAACTGCAAAAGGTCCAATAAGTCGGTCCTTTTCCCCAGCCGAGGTCCGAACTACGTAGGTGTGGGAATCTTTAAGCACCTTATGATTCAGAACTCCTCAATGCATCTTGATGCATTTTTTTTTTTTATTATTCAGGATTTTTCCCTCCCACTGTGTGACAACTTGGTCCTTTTAAAGCAAAGTATTTGCAATGACCCATGAATTTATCAGAGGTAGGGCTTCACGATTATGGCCAAAATGATGATTGCTGTAGGAGTCAAGAATTGAGGAGACTGGATGATTTTTCCAGTAACTGCTTTAATTCTCACTCATCCTACGTCCTCTCTCGATCGGAGTGAAAAGAGACAGGACGCAGTCACACACATACATTTATACACTCATCTCTAACAATACATCACACAAAAAGTCTCAATACTCAGCTACATCCTTTCATCTGTAATAGAACACCCAGAGTCCTTCTGTTCTCCTTTCCGACCCCCAAAGGTCAGGCCGGGTAATCTTCTCCCCTCTTCTGAGTCCCCAGGGGGTGCAGACACGTCTTCCTCTTGAGGTGTGAAGTCAATACACATAGCTAGCTCAAAGTCTCTCTTGGCTGAATTCAGCCAGCCACATGTGAGTTACATAGGTTGTAACTATGGGCTCCACATCACTCCCCCCTTCCACGCGAAAGACTGGGCACCCACATACAGTCATACAACAGTCATACAGCATGTCACCCCCCCAACAGAATCTCACAGCAACCCAAACAACCTGACCAAAAAACACATCATTCTGCATGCAGCTTAGGTTTCAATCTTCTCCCGAATCTGCTGTATGCAGGTCTCCTGCTCTGTGTTGGGCCGTCCTGCTGTGCATCTGTGGAATGAGGGGGAGAAGGGTTATTTGCCCCCCGTGGGGGGTCCCTGGGCCGCCCCTTCGGAGGCCTGCCGCGTCGTGGCGCGCCCGCCGGCCATACAGACTCGTTATGCAACACAAAAGCAGGCTTTAATCTATCGATACTGATCGTCTCCCTCCTGCCCCCCAAATCTAGCACAAAATATTTCTCCCCGGTTTCCAGCACTCGAAATGGACCGTCATAAGGTGGGCGGAGACTATGCCGCTGAGCATCGTGCCTGACAAAAACAAACTCTGCGTCTCATAAAGCCTCTGGCACGAATACACGCGGGAAAGAGTGATGAGCGGGGCCCGGGAGCATTTCTGCTCCCGTGTTACTCAGAGACCCCCGGATTGGGGGGGTGCCCTGGTGCCGTGTGGTCGGGTAAAAACTCGCCTGGCAGCCTGAGCGGTTGTGCGAAGACCAATTCTGCTGGTGAGGCATCTAGATCCTCTTTGGGTGCCGAACGCAACCCCAATAAAACCCATGGTAGTTTGTTTACCCAATCTGTGTCCGTCAGTGACGCTCTGAGGGCTGCCTTCAAAGACCTGTGAAAACGCTCGCATAAACCGTTGGCCTGGGGATGGTAAGCGGTCGTGCGATGTACCGCCGCTGGCCATTGCTGACCACAGTTCCGACGCAAATTGAGGTCCCCTATCAGACGTAATATCTGGCGGGACCCCAAACCGCGCTACCCAGGCTGTTAAAAAAGCGCGTGCCACCTCTGCCGCTGTGGTCGACGTTAACGGGACCACTTCCGGCCAACGAGTGGTTCGGTCCACCATTGTCAAGAGATGCGTGAACCCTTGTGAAGTGGGCAGGGGGCCCACGAGGTCCACGTGCACATGATCAAACCTTTTAGCCGGAATGTGGAACGATTCTAAGGGCGCCTTAGTATGCCTGTGAATCTTAGCACGCTGGCAAGCCATGCAGGTTTTAGCCCACTCCTTCACGTGCTTGCGCAGGCTCGGCAAAACAAACTTCTCCGCCACCATTTTCACCGAAGCGCGCACCCCTGGGTGCGCTAGGGAGTGCACGGCGTCAAAAACGCGACGGCGCCACACGGCTGGCACCACCGGGCGCGGTCGCCCTGTGGATACATCGCAAATAAGCGGGGGGAAACCGGTTTGTAGATTTCTGCGTTCCAGCCTTAACCCTGTTGGTCCAGACAGGAGTGCGCGCATGTCCGCGTCCTCACTCTGCTCCGCCGCCATGGCTGCATAATCTATTCCCACGTGGACCGGAGCCGCGCGCGTGTCCGCGCTGTTACCGCGCTCTGGGTAAGCGGCCGCGCAATCCGTTTCCGCGCGGACGGGTGCTGTTACTGCGCGTGACAGACAGTCTGCCACCACATTGATTTTACCGGCTACGTGCTGAATATCGGTGGTAAATTCAGAAATTGCGGCCAGCTGTCTCTGTTGCCACCCTGACCACGGTTCTGAAGTTTTGGACATCGCAAAAGTGAGCGGTTTGTGGTCGACAAATGCGGTGAAACGCCGCCCTTCCAACCAGATCTGGAAATGGCGAATAGCCAAGTGGAGCGCCAGCAGCTCCCTGTCAAACGCGCTGTATTTTCGCTCAGCCTCGCGTAGGGATCTGCTGAAGAATGCGAGTGGTTGCCAAACTCCGGCAACCTGCTGTTCCACTACGGCCCCTATGGCCACATCTGACGCGTCCGTGGTTAGCGCTATGCGGGCTGCCGGGTCTGGGTGGGCCAACAGTGCCGCGTTTGCCAGTGCCCGTTTAACCTCTGTGAATGCGCGCTCCTGCTCCGGGGACCACTCAATCACATGGGAGGGCTTCTGCTTTTTGAGCGCGGTGTACAAGGGCTGCATAAGCTGCGCTGCGTGGGGTATGAAACGGTTATAAAAATTTACCATCCCCCAAAATTCTTGCAACGCTTTCACCGTTCGAGGCTGGGGAAAATCTGCCACTGCGCGTTCTTTGGCCGGCAGAGGAACTGCTCCATCCGAGGAAATGCGGTGCCCTAAAAAGTTGATTTGTGCCATGCCAAAATGGCACTTGGCTGGGTTGATTATCAACCCATGCTCTCCTAACCTCTGAAAAACTGTCGTGAGGTGTTTTGCGTGCTCCTCCTCGGAGGTGCTGGCTACCAAAATGTCGTCTAAATAGACAAAAACGAAAGAAAGGTCGCGCAACACTGCATCCATCATCCGTTGGAAGGTTTGTGCGGCGCCTTTAAGGCCAAAAGGCATTCGTAAAAACTCAAAAAGCCCGAACGGGGTTATTACGGCTGTTTTGGGAATGTCCTCTGGTCGGACCGGGACTTGGTGATAACCGCGGACCAGGTCTATTTTAGAAAAAATGCGCGCCTTCGCCAAATGCACTGAAAAGTCCTGGATATGCGGAATCGGGTACCGGTCTTGCGCTGTGGCATTGTTCAACCTGCGGTAATCGCCACAAGGTCTTCATGAGCCGTCAGCTTTAGGTACCATGTGCAGGGGGGAAGCCCAAGTGGACTTCGAGCGGCGAATTATGCCCAACCTTTCTAGGTTGGCGAACTCCTCGCGCGCAATGGAGAGTTTAGCTGCATCCAAGCGCCGAGCCTTCGCAAAAACGGGTGGGCCACTCGTGGTAATAAAGTGCTCCACCCCGTGCTTCGCCACCTTAGCTGAAAAAGTAGGAACTGCGAGTGCTGGGAACTGGTGTAGAAGGCTGTGAAACTTACCACCTGCTGTGGCGACGTTGGTCTGAACTGGCGGCGGGCACACCCGAGCTGCACAAGGGATAGAACAGAAAGAGAGTGCATTTACTAGTCGTTTGTTGGCCAGATCAACTAACAAACCATGTGAACACAGAAAATCAGCACCTAACATATTGAAGCTCACTGCCGCCACGATGAAATTCCACTCATAGGCGCGGCCGTGGAAGGACAGAGACAAGGTTCTCTCTCCGTACGTCTTGATGCTGGAGCCGTTGGCCGCTGTCGCTCCGTCTCCGCGGGGTCCCGCGACCCGATCAGCATAGGTGGCAGTGATGAAGCTCCTCTGGGCTCCGGTGTCCACTAGGAATTGCCGCCCGGAGCCCGCGTCAGTAAGATAAAGCAGCTTGTTCCGTTCGCTGAGAGTGGAAGCTGCTAACGGCTCCCGGCCCGGTCGTTTCCCTGCTTTTTGAACTTGCAGGGCGGGATGCATTTGTGCGCCTTCCCAGCGAAACGTCGATGGTAAAAACAGAGGCCGTCATCTCCCCTGCCACGGAATCTCGCCGCTGCTGTCGCCGCTGAGGTGGTCACTGCCGTCTCTGGCTCCACACTGCCCCCGGCCGCTGCGCCGAGGTCTGCCGCTGCCATGGAAGCCTTTTGTTCCTCGCAGGCGTTGAGGAGCTGCTCCGCCTCTTGGGCCAGGTCGCGGAAGTCCTGCTGGGTCAAACATCTCCTGCTGGACAGGGAACCTCTCGTGTGCGCTGGGAGGGTTCTCAGGAAAATATGTTTGAAAAGGAACGCGTCGTTGTCCGTCCCGATCATTTGCAGCATGTCCTCCATGAGGACAGTCGGCCTGCGTCCACCTCTGTCGCACAGGTCCTGTAGCTGCCTGGCTCTTGCCTCAGACGACGGCACGAAGCTCCTGATGAGGGTGGCTTTCAGCGCGTCGTATTTGCCGACAGTGGGTGGTTGCTGCACCAGGCTCCGCACACACCGAGCTGTGCGGCTGTCGAGCGTCGCGATGACATTATGGAATTTAATGTCATCCGCTGAAACTCCCTCGAGCAGGAACCGCGACTCCACATGCTGGAACCATGAGTGCGGGTCGCTTTGCCAGAACTCGGGGAGCTTAATCAGCCTTGTGCCCCTGCTGGCATTCCCCGGTGAATCCGGGTCTGAGTGGCTGTCTCCCAGCTCTTCCATATCAATCACGAGGCTGTCCTCCAGCCTCGGCGTGCTCAGATTCATGCGTAGGTCACCAATTGTAGGAGTCAAGAATTGAGGAGACTGGATGGTTTTTCCAGTAACTGCTTTAATTCTCACTCATCCTACGTTCTCTCTCGATCGGAGTGAAAAGAGACAGGACGCAGTCACACACATACATTTATACACTCATCTCTAGCAATACATCACACAAAAAGTCTCAATTCTCAGCTACATCCTTTCATCTGTAATAGAACACCCAGAGTCCTTCTGTTCTCCTTTCCGACCCCCAAAGGTCAGGCCGGGTAATCTTCTCCCCTCTCCTGAGTCCCCAGGGGGTGCAGACATGTCTTCCTCTTGAGGTGTGAAGTCAATACACATGGCTAGCTCAAAGTCTGTCTTGGCTGAATTCAGCCAGCCACATGTGAGTCACATAGGTTATAACTATGGGCTCCACAATTGCGATTATTTTGATCAATATTGACATCACGATTATTAATCACAATTATTTATTAAAGGGCCTATATCATGCAAAATCGACTTTTTTGAGCTTTTAAGCATGTTGTAATGTTAATTCCTCACCAAAAACACCCCCAAAGTGGTATTTTGCTCCATTCACACATCTCTGAGTATTCCTCCTCAACCCTGCTCTCTGAGCTGCTGCTCCGCCCTGTCCCCCCTGATAATGACTGGGTCCCCACGTTCATACGTATGAATGTGGGTGAGCCGCCCACTCCAGGAAGTGCCTGTGCTGCCAGCACCGCCCTCAGGCTAACGCACACACCCACTTTCTCCGCGCAGCAAATGGAGCGGTGATCGGCAAAACTCTTTCACTTTAGCATTGACGCTGTGAAGTAGTTCCTCTTGCACCTAATCTGCTCAGTGACAACAACTGTTTGCTTTTTTACGTAAGACAATGTCTTCTAAGTGGCGTAAATGTGTCTTTGGCTGTGAGAGATTTAGGAATTTGTTCAGCCTTCCTAAAGAAAAGCCTACTCGTCAGAAATGGTCAAAATAGACCAGAATGCAGAGGCTAAAATCATAATATTAAACGTGATTAACCATACACTACATAAGAATAATATTATAGGCTAAAATAATAACAGGAGGCTAAAGAGTTCAACATGCTCATCCATCTTTTCTAAAGTTTACTGTAGATGTTGCTTTTGTGGGTGGAACCCAGCGACACGCTGCAGCAGCCGGCTCAGGGGTTACGTCATGAAATGGGCGGCAGCCACAAGCAGGAAAGGCAGAGCCTCAGAGATCGAGGCATCTTACTTCCAGGCTCATGAAAATAACTCATATTTCATAAGAAATTCATTCTCCAGTGTACCAAAGGTAATATACTATCACATACATGCATATAGTTTACTCTGAAAGGCTTAAAATAGCATGATATAGGCCCTTTAACTTTAGTAAAAACTCAGATTATATAAAATTTTTATTTGTTTTTTATTCATCCTTCTTAACAACTGCTAGATGAAACCTGCTGCCAATGCACTGGAGCCTCGTCCATTTATTTAGAGAAGCTGCCTTGATGACGTTAGATCCACTGTCTGTTGTTATGCAGACTAGTCCCTCCTGCAGGCTTCAAGATGATTGTGCTTCCCTTAGTCTGTGGGCTATAGCTTCTCCTGTGTGGCCTTGTGGGGAAAACAACGTCTGCAAGCATTGACTCTTCATTTTAAAATCTCCATCATTGTAGTGAATTGTCAGGTACAGGTAAGGTCCTGTTATTCTGCTTGGCCATAGCTCAGTCGTAGTTGCAAAGTACTCGACAGTTGTGATATCCATCTGTATTTTTCACACAGCGCAGGTAATGCAGCTTTGGAGAATCACATGGGGATCATGTATTTCTTGTCCAGTGTTTTGACCATGTTTTTGAAGCCTACGTTGCTCACACAGTATTTAGTGGACACATGTCTTCCTCTCCACCGTCGCCAAGTGCTTGCTCACAGGGGATCGCCTGATTGCTGGGGTCTTTCTGCAACTGTGGGGGTTCCCCCTACAGTTGATAGTGCTATGAGATGACTGTTGTTGTGAAATGGCGCTATATAAATAAAGTTGAATTGAATTGAATGTCTTTGGCCAAATAAAACGCAATTGCATCAGTTACTTTAGCGTCTCTTTGGGAGGCAGCTGTATACGGTGAAGCTCTGTGCAGGGTTGATGCTATGGTTGCCTGGGTCGGCACCGGACACAGACTGTGATTTAGTGAAGTGACATTCGCTTTAGCCTTCATGCATTTAACGTACTTGTGTTTGTAATGTTTTTTCAGGTGGTTGAATAAGTTAGTTGTGTTGCCGTGCGGTGCAGACACAGCTCTATGGCACTCTTTGCATATAATTTCTTTTTAGTCAGCATCACTTGCCCTGAATCCAAAACACGTCCAGACAATGGATGATGATCCTTTCGAGGCACTAGCTCCATGCTTCCACGTGTTGCTGAACTGTCATCTTCTGCTCCCGACATCTGGTTTGTGTTTCACCATCATACCAGTCCACTATTGAAAACTTAAGGCTGCCGCTACAGGGTGCTCTTGGTTGTCAGTTCTGCAGCTTAATATTGCCGTAACGTGTGTTCGCCCCCTGGTGGTTAGCTGGCTGTTGGTTGAGAAAATGCTTGATTTGATATGCAGCAGAGCCCGCATTTTAAATGTTAATATCGCCAACGATCACGTTAATTTAATCGTGGCAGTCAAAATCGTGATTGCGATCAAAATTCGATAAATTTTGCAGCTCTAATCGGAGGCTACAAAAAGGGCCTCCATAACCAGTGACCTCACCTCTGCATCCCAGCATGGACTGCTCTCGGCAGAATAGAGGAAGAAGTGCCCCGGTAAATACATTCAATTTCACAACAGCGCTTCTTTTTGTGGGTACAGACCTGAAATGAAGTGGGTCTGTCCGGGGTGGATGTCCTGGCTGTTGGCCTTGTGTGTGGGTGGGTGGGTGGGTGGTGGTGGTTGAGGTGGTGGGGAGTCGCCTGCAGCGAATCTGATTTTGCAACCCATTGCATACTTTCTGGAGTGATTGGAGCCGCAGAGTCTCTGCAGAGAGTTGCGTTTGTGGGACAGCAAAGAGGGGGGTCTGCAGCGGGAGGAGAGCGCCCAAGGATTGTGCCATAATCTGTCCGGGCAGTTGCCAATGCAGCAGTTCAGTTCCACTTTTTTTTCCCCACCAAAATAAAACGGTCTCCCTTTTTCCCCAAATTGTATCAAAAGGCTTCAGGGTCCAGACGGAGGACTCTCGGGTTCTGGATCTGGACCAGAGTCCGCCAGTTGGTGACCCCTGGAATACTGTATATGGTTGAAGGTTGGTAGATGATCTGACTGAGAAAACTGGTGTCTAGTGGGGACGGATGGAATATATAGAGAATTGACATAAACAGACGTCTAGCGGCTAGGCTAGTGGACTCCTCTCTCTCTAACCAGTGGGCCACTCGCTAGCTCACTACTTACTTAAAGTGCTCATGACACGATTTTGACATTTTTTAGCATGTTGTATAAACCCAAATGTCATTATCGATGATCAATATAATAGTTACAAGCGTACCTGCATAACATTGTTATCATCAAAAAACCGCAGCCGCTGACTGGAGTGTGGCACCACCCACCGAATGAAGACGGAGGTGGAAATGATGTCAGCAAGTGAACGGATGCCAGTGTTGTTGACTGGAATGCCATCAGCTTTGTAGCTCACAGTTTCTCTGGTTTCTTGTTTTAGTTTTACGGCTATGCCTTCGCGTTGTGTTGCAGGCTTAGATAAACAGCAGGCCGTGAAAGACCACATCACACGGTTCAGCTCCAACTGTCATAAGTCTCCTTGTGCGCTCCTCGTGCGCTTTTACGCAGCGTACGGAGGAGGGGAAGGATGAATGGATTTACATGCAGGATTTATCACAGCACATTTATTGAATATAAGACTGATGACAACAGTTCCCAAAACGGTGAAGACTTACAAAAATAAACAGAAAGACTTACGGTTTGTGTTCGGGGCCGACATCGCCCAGCGAACACATGGAGAGGCAGTGTGGAGTGGCTAATATGTCGTGATAGTGTTGGCAATATTGGCTGGCTGACAACACGGCAGATGATGCACACAAAACATGAACAGCTGACTGTCAAAGAGAGAGGGGGTGTGGTCGAACCGGCGAATCTTGGACAGCGCCCACCTGAAAGTGGGTCAAAACGGCTGCCCAACAACCGCCGGCCAGAGCAGCAGCTACAGGCATGGAAAAGAAAAGGAACACAGACAACAGCAAGAACTCAAAAGATAATACATAATAAACCCGATGCCTGAGCCACAGAGAACAGTCAGAACGGAGCCTACGGGATAACACGGGCTTGGTTCGTGACACCAACTGACTATATTGTATTCATTGCCACTAATATGGACTTTTTCCTGTTATAATAATTGATTTAATATTTTTTGATAGTTATAGTATACAGTATGTGTGCTATACCAGTTATGAGTATTGTTTTTCTTGTGACCAAACTCTAGAAAAAATGAGGACTATTAGTTGCTTCTATTGCAGGGTTTCCTCTGGTAGCGTTTCTCGGTGGCGGCCCGCCGTGCCAGAAATTTTACCGCCACTCCAAGGCCATATGAATTTATTAAGAAAAATATATGAAACACTGACTTTCCGCAAGCGCGCACACGAACAACGCGCGTAGCCATCATCCGCGTGGAGTCTAGAAGCACCCCGCTCACATGAGTTTTCCAGTCAGTCAGCAAACAGTGTCTCACTAAGCGTGACTGTCCGACAGAAACATGAGTTTATTAAAGTACTTTAAATGTGGGAAAAATTCCCAAGAGGTATGTAAGCACTGGCGTTTATCATGGTTTTAACCCGCTGGAAATGGGGGCAATAATGGAAGAGTCGCTTAGCTAAGAGATGTGGTTAGAATTCATATGCAGCCGGCTTCATATGACGGGAAAGGCAATGGGGACTGATGAATTGCTGAGGATATATTTCACCAGCCACTACAATATTAAGTTATGTTCTGTAGGAATTGCAGGAATGAAGAGACTGGCAATTTCTCTCTTTTCTCGCACGAGCAGGCGTGCCGTTTTTATTCTCCAGTGGTAGTGACAAAAAGCAACAGCTGAAAATGCTAGCTCTAAACTGAGGTCCTTCAGCGGCTGCCTAGAGAAATGTCTGATGAGAAAGCCTGAGTGCACAACTATAACTGCTTAAACAGATCATTCTGTACATGAACACATATTGTGGTGAATTATGTCTTTAGAGTCCGCTACAGTTCCCTACCATAACCTTAACCTGCCATACCTGGCAGGTTAAGATGACCGAAATTCACGAAGTCAATGACTTTAATCTGTCAGCAGCCTTCAGACAAACTAAACATGTCAATATCTGATTTCAAAATAAGGTTTTTCCTGCTGTCTGGGTGGTGAGGAGATTTCTAAAAAAATCTATAAATATAAAGAAATATTATAACAGAAATAACGGCATCCTTGGTCATTTAAGTTAATTTATTTAATTAAATGCAATTTTATTAATATTTTTTCTTTGTAATCAGAGTTAAATTATTGTTCTGTTCTGACTGCAAAATTATGGTCAAAAATGTAAATTGTTATAAGGAAAAAGTAAAAAAAATTACCACAGTCTGTTTCAAATTTTTCTAAAAAAAACCCCAACTAATTTTATTTTAAAAAACACAAAAATTAGACATAAAATAATCCACAAATTTATAATAAAGTTTCAAATGTACAATTAAAGTCAATTTTACTAGAGGAAATTACAAGTTTTAGGAACATGGTTTCAACTTTAGATTTACAGAGAAAAGTAGAAAACTATAAGAAAATTGTTATAAATTTTGGAGAAAAACCTCAAACCTTCAAGACTGAAGTCATTGCTCAGGTTTTTAAGTGGGTGCTCTTTGTACCCTTAACTCTACAAGAAATTTTTGATTGTGTACTTTTAATTGTTAATTTCAAAGCACTGCTTTTACATGAGTAGAATTTCTGATTACTATACCCACCTGATCATATAATTTAAGTATGCATGAGTACATTACCATTATGAATGTTTCTTTCCCTTCCCTACTCTCCCAATGGAAAAAAGAAACACTAGAATAAAAATACAAAAAATACACATATTTTTGTCATTTATGTAAACCATGACCAAAAAAAATCCTGCAGGACAAAACATGACACTTGATATTTTCTAACCTGTTTGTATACCACCGCAGACAGAGAGAGAAGCTGAATTAGACAGGGCTCAGAGAGGGCAAGATGAGACAGAAGAGAAGAGCCAAGGAGAGGAAAGTGTTCAGGAAGAGGAAGGAGAGAAGGATAACACCACTAAAAAGTCTAAACACAGGATGTCTGGGTGGGACTCCAACTGGCCCAATATTCAAGCCTCGGTTGTAGAATACTTCAAATGGTAAGTTCCATATGCAACATTACTGTGTAAAATTTTAAAAAGAAATAAATAGCATAAAATTAAAATATTCCAGTATGTTTACCCCCCCCCCCCTTTTCCGGGGAAAAATATGTTGCCACCGCGCCAAGGTCTTTAAGCCAGAGGAAACACTGTATTGCTTATATTGTTGTTGTTGAAAATCACATGCCAGTTGATGCAAGACAAAAGCAGTTAATAAACAGTGATAACAAACAAAATTGCATTTTTAATGAGACATAAATAATAGGGAATACATTATTGTTAAGGATGTTGCCATCAGTAACACATAGAATCATTTTAATTTCTCAAGGGGTTTTACAGGTAATTGAACTTTAAAATGATAAGTTATGGCCAAGCAGTTTCATGAAATGGTCAGTCAGAAAGCAACTCATACCGGCTCGGACGTTGCCTGGGTTTGTAGGGTCAGGAGTTCCTGGCAGCAGAGGGCGGGGGACAGAGCTGCGTAGAGGAATCTGATCAGACCTAAATGAAACAGTCATTGTCGCCCGCGACAGACTGCTATGATGATGATGATGATGCTCTAATTTACCAAAAAAATATATTTATACTATATTTGCAAAATAAAAAAAAATTCTATCTCTTGTTCAAATACCCAGGATTGATACAGGATTGCATGCAACGTCCCAGTGATGACAACAGTTATGAGATTTTCAAATATCACACTATAAATATTTTGTAATTTTATTTTCTTGTAAAAATTGACAACAGTTGTGGTCAGATAAACATGTATCAAATGAAAAACAATACCATGAAAACATAAAGGTAGTTGGTCAGCATAAGTCAAACCAACATGTTGTCCCTTTTGTATTGGAAAGGTCTCTCTGATCTTGTGAACGACACAGGCAGGTATTGGCACTCGAACTTTCCCACCAAGGTAGTGGTAGCACCATCTGATGAACTGTCTGTAAGCTGTATATCACTTCCAGTTGTTCCCATAATCCACATTCACGTAATGTTTGTAGGTGAAATAGGCCGCTTCCAACACGTCTTCATTCAGACACACCACAGAGAAGTTGTGATGACCATTGATACACTTTATAGCACCGTCTGGAATTTTCTGCTTCACCTTGTCCTGCTCCTGACAGCAAATACTTTCCTCCTCTGTTGTTATGCTCACACACAGACCACACTGGCACCTGCAAAAATAAAAAATAGTATCTTTTGATTTGTTTATTTGGGGGGGAGGCGTTGACAGTATCAGGTAGCTGTTTCAATTTTATTGTAAATACACTGCTATGATTTTATTGAAAAATCGGGTTTAAATAAATTATATTTATGAACAAATAATTTGTTGCAGTATCTGTAACAAAAGCATACCGCTCAGTGTTCCCCTGCCATGTGTTTGCCGCTGCTGCTGTGGCAGGCATGTTTGCCTCACCACCGTCACTCTCTGAGACTGACTCGCTAGGCACGATGACTGCTTGGTACGGCTCAAATCTATAAGGTCTGATGCCCCCAGATTCTTCATTATCATTCCATTCTTCTGAATTATAATTGTCTGAAGATTGGACAACACAAACCAACTCCAGACTACATGTGCTGGAACCATCATCGATGTTTTCAACTGCTTCCATCATGCGTGTAGAATGGGCAGCCAACCGCTGTGTTCTCCTGCTGACTTCACAACATGGCCAAGGGGTTTTCCAGCCACTGACACAATTGGTGCCATGGTGCTCTTGGAAACGTCGGATATTCGCGTGAAAACAAGCCTGTTTGACTTAGAATTGCACAGACCCACCTATTTTGTCATATTGTAAGATAAGATAAGAGATAAGATAAGCCTTTATTAGTCCCACAATGGGGAAATTCCAGGATTGCAACAGCACAGGGATAGCAACACTCAGAGCAATAGTTAAGAAGATACGGAAGATATAAATAAGAGCAGTGGATATACATACATACATACACATAAATATATATACAAAGTGCGGAGCATTGTAGCAAGATGGAATAAACAGCATAACCGTCTACTTAGTTATCCTACATAGTATGAATATGTACCCATATTTTTGTGTTTGCAAAATTAGATGCAGTTAAAATCGTGTCATCAGCACTTTAAAGGGGTCATTGACTGAAAAATGGTGTTTGTAGGTTTTAATTGTCTCAGATGTGTTAACTAGTCACATAATTAGCCAAAAGTTTTCCAGACAGTCGATTTGAAAAAGTACACTGCCTTTATCTCGTTTTTATGTCAGAGAAACTCTCAAAAAAGTTTTTTGACTCTTGCAGGTAAGTTTCCTATCTCAGGTCTTGAAAAAGCCCACCCACTGCTGTCCAAAAGACCCACCCACTGCCCTGTTATTGGCCCGCCTAGCTGTCCGTCATGTAGATTGAAGTGGTGGCTAAAAATAGCCCATTAGCCCCTGAGCTGTTAGCCCATGAGCTAACACTGGTACCAGGATGCTGGCTGTAAACAGGTTCAGGTTCAGGTTACTTTATTTGTACCCGTAGGTAGATTTGTTTTGCAGTCTGGTGATATCCATATTTACAAGCCACAAATTACATTCAACATAGACATAAACACAGGCACACATGAAATTGACTATGAACATGATAAAAATACTCAAGGCTCCATCAATCAGGGTATAAAAAGACAAAGAGATGAGAGAAAAACCAGAGGTAAGAGAGAAGAGTCATATTAAAAGTTAAAAACTAGTCAAAGAGGTTAAAAACTCAAAGGTCTAAAACTCAATAGAATATTTAGAACCCAAGTAACATTCTACAAAAATAAGTAAATATAAAATGGAGTTAATAGATAGGTACCTAAATTATGTGCAATATATTGTTACAGCTTGTTCAACTCTTTGACAGCAGCAGGAATAAAGCTGTTTTTGTAGCGCTGGGTTTTACTTTTTGGGACAGCAAACCTCCGTCTTGAGGGAAGAAGCTGAAAGTTGCAGTGCAAAGGGTGGGAGTCATCATTTAAAATGGAGGTAGCCATCCTCTGTACTTGTCTGGTGTACAGGGATGTCAGGCTCAGCTGTGACTCACCAAGCAAATGACTGGACCATCTAACTACCTGATCCAAGGATTTCCTCTGTTTCAGTTTTATCTGACCAAACCATGACACTAAAGAAAAGGATAAAACAGATTCAATAAAAGCCCGATAAAACATTGTCATTATGGTTCGGTCAATTTGGAAGCGTGCAAGTTTTCTCAAGCAATGCAAATGTTGCTGACCCTTTTTGCACACCCTTTCACAGTTCTCCTCAAACTTTAAATTACTATCAATAATCGTCCCAAGATATTTGTAGGATTGTACACATTGGTGGTCTGACCTTTTAGTACGGTGACTTTGTGCCTGGAAGTTTTCCTCTTAAAGTCAATAATCATGTCTTTAGTTTTTGTCGTATTCAGCTGCAGGTAGGAATCCTCACACCAGTGAACAAAATCATCAACTACTGGGCCGTGGCCACTCTCACCATCCTGGAGGAGACTGATAATAACTGAATCATCAGCATACTTTATGATATGTCTGTTGTCATGTCTGCTCCGACACATGTTTGTGTACAGGATGAAGAGTAGTGGTGACAACACACACCCCTGAGGAGAGCCAGTAGAACAGCACTTTAGGTCAGACAATGTACCATTGACCCTTACTCTCTGCGTCCTGTTGGTTAAGAAATCCAGAATCCAACCCATCAGATTATTGCTCAAATCAAATTGTTGCAGGAGCCTTTCAGCTAAGATATGAGGTTGGATTGTATTAAAGGCGGAGGGAAAAGTCCACAAATAAAAGCCTGGCGTGTGTCCCATTAAAATCCAGATGTTTAAAAAGCATGTTAAACAGAGTGACAGTGGCATCCTCCACTCCTCTGTGAGGCCTATAGGCAAACTGCAGAGCATCCATTGCATGCTCAGTCTGCTTTAGGACCTCACATCTGACCAGTTTTTGAAAAATTTTCATTAAAATTGAAGTCAGAGCAACTGGTCTAAAGTCGTTTACCGTTTTAGGACAGCTGGATTTTGGAACGGGAACAACCACGGCTTCTTTCCAGATCTTAGGCACATGTTGTGTCTGTAAGGACTTATTGAAAATGTAATGAAATATAGGACTCAGTTCATGTGCACAGTACTTTACCAAGCGCCCACATACACTACCGTTCAAAAGTTTGGGGTCACCCAGACAATTATTTTGTGTTTTCCATGAAAAGTTACACTTATTTACCACCATGAGTTGTAAAATGAATAGAAAATATAGTCAAGACATTGACAAGGTTAGAAATAATGATTTGTATTTGAAATAATATTTTTTTCCTTCAAACTTTGCTTTCGTCAAAGAATCCTCCATTTACAGCAATTACAGCATTGCAGACCTAACATGATTGCACGAGGGTTTTCTAATCATCCATTAGCCTTCTGACGCAATGAGCAAACACACTGTACCATTAGAACACTGGAGTGATAGTTGCTGGAAATGGGCCTCTATACACCTATCTAGATATTGCACCAAAAACCAGACATTTGCAGCTAGAATAGTCATTTACCACATTAGCAATGTATAGAGTGTATTTCTGATTACTTTAAAGTTATCTTCATTGAAAAAAAGTGCTTTTCTTTCAAAAATAAGGAAATTTCTAAGTGACCCCAAACTTTTGAATGGTAGTGTATATTATCAAGGCCCTGACTTTTGTTCACTTTTACAGCGCAGAACTCCCTTTTAACATCCTGCACCTCAATATTAAAGTGCTGATTGTCTTTGAGTTTCTGTTTTAAATCTTGGGTTTCAGTGCTAAAATCAAAGGAGTCAAAACGTCCATAAAAACAATTAAGAGCATTAGCCAGCTCTGTGTCTGAATTAAAACCATCTAAAAACACACGATTACTGCGCTCTGTGTTCTGAAGGCCTGCAATAGTTTTCATACTGGCCCAGGCTGAACCAAGTTTCTTTGTTGCCATCTTGCTTTCCAGTTCTGATTTATAATTCTGTTTTGCTCTTAAAATTTCGGATTTCAGCTCTTTTGTGGCAACCTGTAGCTCAGAAACAGACCCCTGTTTAAAGGCAAGTGCTTTCCTCTGTAAGCAGGATTTAACTGATTTTGTAACCCATGGTTTGTTGTTGGGATATATTTTGACACGTTTACGTGGAACGATCTTATTTTTACAGAAAGCCATGTATGAGCATGTGACGTCCACCAAAGAGTCCAAATCATCCCCGCAGGCCAGTGTGAACATCTCCCAGTCTGTACAGTCAAAGCATTCCTGGAGGCTGTGCACTGAATCTTCTGTCCACACATCAATGTCTCTCGTCTCCACCTTGCCTCTTCTGAGAGCAGTTTTATATGTGGGCAGCAAATGTACACAGTTGTGATCTGAGGATCCTAAAGGAGGAAGGGGGAGTGATTTATAGGCCCTCTCTATGGATCCATAGCACAGGTCCAATGTCTTTTTTCGCCTGGTTGGGCAGGAGACATACTGATAAAAGTTTTTAAGTGTCTTCTTTAAAGAAACATGGTTAAAATCCCCAAGAATGAAGTTTGGCGCCTCTGGAGAAATTGATTGCAGCTGCTGGATCACATCAAAGATTGTGCTGCAGGCGGAGTCAGCGTCTGCCCTCGGATGAATGTACACAATTGTGATGAAAAGTTGGGGGAACTCGCGAGGCAAATAAAAGGGGGCGTAGTGACACAGACAGCAGCTCCACATCGGGTGTACAGATGCGCTCTCTGACCGTGACAGATGTGCAGTACTGCTTATTAATGTATAAACATACGCTGCCCCCCTGACGTTTCCCCGTTACCTCTTCCTGCCGATCCGAGCATAGCGGGGCTCCAAAGCCGTCAGTCCACAGGTCTGCATCTCGGTCATGCGCAGTAAGCCAAGATTCGGTGAAGGCCATGACGCAGCAGTTCTTAAAGTCCTTCTGGTAGCGTACATTCCCTTGAATTTCATCCACCTTGTTTCTCAGAGACTGTACATTCCCAAAAATCATTGAAGGAAGAGGAATGTTACCAAACTGACATCTTCTCAGGTGCAATTTCACTCCTCCACTTTTTCCGCGTTTTTTTCTTCCGTCTCTCTTTTCACTGCTGTGTCCATGAACGTCTCTCAAAATAAAGTCCGGCAGTTGCGGCTTAGGCTCAATCACAGCCGCTGCATCAACCATGTTTAAATGCAGCAACATGTCCCTGGAATAATGTATCCTGCCTGCCATGGTGCCAAACGCGTTTACTTCAGAGACAAAGAGCCGGAGGAGAATTAGCAGCAGTGCAAAAAAGGGGAGGTAGTCCATGCTGATGGAACCAGGGAGCTCTTCACCATACAGTCCACAAACATTCCAGGACAGAAACGACACAGAGAATATCCTAAAAACACATTAAAGTGCATAAAACAAAACACACAGACGACGTACTTTTTCACCAGCTGCCGGTCGCTGCGTGCACATGCGCCCAAAGAGGCGCATCAGACACCCACTGCTGTCCAAAAGACCCACCCACTGCCCTGTTATTGGCCCACCTAGCTGTCCGTCATGTAGATTGAAGTGGTGGCTAAAAATAGCCCATTAGCCCCTGAGCTATTAGCCCACGAGCTAACACTGGTACCAGGATGCTGGCTGTAAACGTGGTTTATATTATTTTCTTCAGATCTTAGTCACCTTAATAGCCATCCCTGCTATCACCTGGTTCACTCCAGCTAATGTCCGAGTGGTTTCCTTGTGATTCCGCAGATGATCGCCCGCCACGGCACACCGGTCGCTTTTACGGCCCGGGACCAGGGCTACTGGCCAGTGTTATGCCGAAAACTCCCCAGATTGGCAGGGGAGTTAAGATAAGATAAGATAAGATAAGCCTTTATTAGTCCCACAACGGGGAAATTCCAGGATTGCAACAGCACAGGGATAGCAACACTCAGAGCAACAATCAGAAGGCAAGAAAAAACAAGCAAGCAAGAGCAGCTAATATACATATGTACATATTACTATAAAATATATATATACACACACACACACACACAGACACACAGTGCAGAGCATTGTAGCTGGATGGAATAAATATATGAATATATGAACACACAGTGCAGAGCATTGTAGCTAGATGGAATAAATATGTAAATATATAAACACCCACAGTATGGAGCATTGCAGCTAGGTGGAATAAATATGCAAGTATATAAACACACACAGTGCGGAGCAATGTAGCTAGATGGAATAATATGTAGATATATAAAAACACAGTGCGGAGCATTGTAGCTAGATGGAATAAATATATAGATATATAAATATAAACACACCCAGTGCAGAGCATTGTAGCTAGATGGAATAAATATGTAAATATATAAACACACACAGTGCAGAGCATTGTTGCTAGGTGGGATGAAACAGCATAACCGTCTATTTAGTTATCCTACATGGTATGATTATGTGCCCATACATATTCTCACCCTCCATAGCGACCGGTATGTTCCTAGTTGTATGCCGGAGAGGACCATTGTGTAAGTCTATTGCATCTTTTGCATTCAAAAAAAAAAAAAAAAAAAAAAAAAAAAAAAACTATTAGTTTGTTACGTCTTTTTGCTATCTCTGCGAGCAGCCCTGCTTAGGTTGTACAGTCTGACAGCCGTTGGTAGGAAGGACCTACGAAACCTCTCGGTTGTGCACCTGGGATGATGTAGTCTGCTGCTAAATGAGCTCCTCAGTGCATCCAGTATGTCCTGCATAGGGTGGAACTCGGACTCCAGCAGAGATGACAGTTTAGCCACCGTCCTTCTCTCTCCTATCTCCTCCATCGGATCAAGGCGTTGCCCCAGGACAGAGCTAGCTTTCTTAATCAGTTTGTTCAGTCTCTTCCTATCGGCTGCAGTAATGCCACTGCCCCAGCAGACCACTCCAAAAGTGATGGCTGATGCCACCACCGTGTCATAGAATGACTTCAGCAGCGCCCCTTGTACACCAAAAGACCTGAGTCTCCTCAGCAGGAACAGCCTGCGCTGTCCCTTCTTGTAGAGTGCGTCAGTATTGTGTGACCAGTCTAGTTTATTGTTCAGATGAATACCCAGGTACTTGTAGGATGTCACCATCTCGATGTCTGTTCCCTGTATATTTACTGGTGCTGTGAGGGGCTGCCCATGCCTGCGGCAGTCCACCACCAGCTCCTTAGTTTTCCTCGCGTTGATCTGGAGGCAGTTCCGATGGCACCAGTCCACAAAGTCCTGGATAAGCCCTCTGTACTCAGCTTCATCTCCGCTGGAGATGAGACCAACAATCGCAGAGTCATCAGAGAACTTCTGTAGATGGCAATGTGTTGTGTTGTGTGAGAAGTCCGCAGTATAAAGAGTGAACAAGAAGGGAGCCAGCACCGTTCCCTGGGGGGCCCCCGTGCTACTGATGATCGTGTCGGAAACACAGTGCCGGGTTCTCACAAACTGAGGCCGGTTCGTGAGGTAGTCCAGGATCCATGATGACAGGTGCTGGTCCACCCCTGCGCGCAGCAGCTTGTCCTTCAGGATCATCGGTTGGATGGTGTTGAAAGCACTGGAGAAGTCAAAGAACATGATCCTCACCATATTCCCGGGCTTCTCCAGGTGGGACAGAGAACGGTGAAGGAGGAAGATCACCGCATCCTCCACCCCAATGCCATGCTGGTAGGCGAACTGGAGTGGATCCATCGCTGGTTCCACCAGGGGGCGGAGATGAGCAAGGAGCAGTCTCTCCAGGGTCTTCATCAAGTGGGACGTCAAGGCCACTGGTCTGAAGCTGTTCAGGTCTTTGGGGTGGGAAGTTTTTGGTACAGGTACCACACAAGATGTTTTCCACAGCTGTGGTACCCTCCCCAGTTTCAGGCTCATGTTGAAGATATATGTCACAATCCCACACAGCTGGTCTGCACAGGACTTGAGGAGCTTTGCGCTGATGCCGTCCGGTCCCGACGCCTTCCTCGCCTTGATCTTCCTCAGCTCCGTCCTCACCTGGGTCTTGGTCAGGGTCAGGATGGGGGGCTGTGTGTTGGGAGTGGGGGGGGGTGTCGGTGGAGTGGGGAGTGGGTAGCAGGACTTGATTTCTTAGAGGCAGCAGTGGTTGTTGTGCAGACAGGGGGGAGGGCGGTTGGTCAAATCTATTGAAAAACAGATTCAGGTTGTTCGCCCACTCCCTGCCCCCCGTGGCCTGGGGGGAGGTATTCTGGAGCCCCGAGATGGTTTTGAGGTTTCTCCAGACCCCGCTGATGTCGCTCTGTTGCAGCTTGTCCTCCATCTTCTTCCTGAAGCTGTCCTTGCCTTCTCTGATCTTTCTCCTCAGCTCCCTCTGTACGGACTTCAGCATCTCCCTGTTCCCCGACCTGAAGATCCTCTTCTTCTCTCTCAGAAGTGTTTTTATCTCAGGGTTGATCCAGGGTTTGTTGTTTGAGTGACGCCGTATGGTCTTGGTGGGAACGGATTTGTCCACACAGAAGCTGAGGTAGCCCGTGAAGGTGTGAATGAGGCCATCGATGTCCTCACCATGTGGATCGCAGAGCTGCTTCCAGGCAGTGGCTTCAAAACAGTCCTTTAGAGTGTCCATTGTCTCCTCAGACCATAACTCCACAGTGTGCATGGCCGGAGGTTGTCTGTGCACTAGGGGTTTGTACACCGGTCGGAGATGAACCAAGTTGTGATCCGATCTCCCAAGTGGGGGGAGTTGTGATGAGGTGTACGCCTCCTTAGTGTTTGCGTAGAACAAATCCAGTGTTTTATTGTCTCTAGTGTGGCATGTGACATACTGGGTGAAAGTGGGCAGAATGGGAGACAGTGAAACGTGGTTGAAATCGCCTGAGATGAGGAGAAGAGCATCTGGGTGTTCTGACTGCAGCCTGCTGGTTACTGAATGTAACCAGCAGTATGAGTTATCAGCATAACACCGGTACGTGCGATCCGCTGCGGAATCACGATGAAACTGCAGAGACCACAGTAACGCGAGGCACACCGCCATACCAGGTGGGAACAGGGATGACTATTAGGGTGACTAAGATCTGAAGAAAATAACAATATAAGCCAAGCTTACAGCCGGTGTCCTGGGACCAGTGTTGGCTCATGGACTAATAGCTCAGGGGCTAATAGGCTACCTTTAGCTGGCCGTGCGAGCCACAGGCCCAAGATACAGGCGATCGGCCGCGGAATCAGAACAAAGCCTCCAGCTCCTTACAATCAAAATATCCTGGGACTGGATGCTGCTGGCTCTTATGCCCAACAACCCCACCGTCCTCTGTGGATCTGCTCTGCTCCCACGGGCAGCATAGTTGTCCAGCTTTCAGCTGGCTGTGAGAGCAGAGCGAAGTCCTACAGAGCCACACTGCCCTTTGAGATCCCTTGGCTCAATAGCTCACCTCTGGTTCCGGCGATTGTGAAGCACGCGGTGCTAGCAATTTGTTGTGGAATCACGGCAAAATTTATTGGGAGATAGACCGGACTGACGCGAGATACACCACTGACTGTGGATCAGTGAACCAAAGCGCTGCTTCTTAAAGTAGAACTGAACTCACCTTTTTGCCAAAAAAGTAGAATAGCAGATTAATTCCTTATTACCTATTGTATTTTTCAACACATAAAAGAAATTTTTAGGCCATGCGATGGCCAAGCTATGAGCCGATAAACTTTTGCCTCTGGCTGGCAGTGCCAAACAAACCGGAAGTAGTGCAGACGACGCTGCGTGACGTCACGAGTGTGACCCTTATCAAAACAACAATGGCAGATGATAGCAGTTCCAGCAGTCAAGAACACCAGAGTTTTCAGAGTGAAGAGGCATTCAGGATCGGTGACAAGACAGAGGAGGATGCAGGAGTGTCAAGTGAACAGGAAGAGAGCGAGGGAGGCATCGAACCGTACAGATTAGAGCCAGAATTTTCGGGGGATTCCGGCACCGACTCAGACCGCAGCAGTGATGGGGAGGAGAGTCGCTTATTGAATACAGAATGGTGAATCTTTACTTTGGCATGTTTGGGGTGTCAGGATAAGGAAAATTAACAATAAAAAAGAAAGGGGAAAAAAAAACATCAGCATTTTTCCAACTTATTACAGTGATCCCTCACTTATCGCGTTTAATGGGGACCAGAACCGACCGCGAAAAGTGAAAAACCGCGAAGTAGCGTCACCCCCCCCCCCCCAAGGGCGTCACAAGCACTATTTTGCACAAAAAGGCACAGGAGAACAGCGAAAAGTGCCACTAAGCAACACGAGCGATAAAGAACAATGAATGCGGTCTTCCTTCGCTGGGTATAGGCGCTTGGCAGGGAGCGAAGCTGGGTAAAACGTCTCTGCCAATCAGCTTGTGAGGTAAAACGTCTCGGCCAGTCAGCTTGCGAGATTCCCGAGCGGTGAAGAGGTGGGCGGAGAGGAGTGGAGCGGTGGTCAGAGAGGTAGATTTTGAGTTGTGCGGGCTCTCCGTGTTGATACCTGATGTTCTAATGTAGAAGGCAGGGAGAAGGCAGGGAGACTACATTAGAACATCAGGTATCAACACGGAGAGCCCGCACAACTCAAAATCCACTTCTCTGACCACCGCTCCACTCCTCTCCGCCCACCTCTTCACCGCTCGGGAATCTCGCAAGCTGATTGGCCGAGACGTTTTACCTCGCAAGCTGATTGGCCGAGACGTTTTACCCAGCGAAGGAAGACCGCATTCATTGTTCTTTATCGCTCGTGTTGCTTAGTGGCACTTTTCGCTGTGCTCTTGTGCCTTTTTGTGCAAAATAGTGCTTGTGACGCCCTTGGGGGGGGGGGGGGGGGTGACGCTACTTCGCGGTTTTTCACTTTTCGCGGTCCGTTATGGTCCCCATTAAACGCGATAAGTGAGGGATCACTGTATATCTAGAAACGCATCGCTTCCCGGTCGCTTTTCCTCCCCCTTTCTTTTCTTTCGTCGCCATGACAGCTTTCCTTGGCCACTGAACAGATCTTCCCAGGTGTTGGAAGTGTTTTGTAGTCGACTATCACGACAAAATGCACCAAAAACAACCAGTGTCGACGTGCTCGCAATGGTAAACATGAGGACTGGGTCACACTCGTGACGTCACGCGGAACTCCGGCTGCACTTCGGCGGATTTGTCTGATTTTTCAGGGCGGGAAATTCAAAATCGCGATTTTCTCCAAGATTCCGGGATTTGTGGAGGGGGTGCCAATGATAAATTATCTTTATAATTGTATGTACTATCACCCAGTGCCATTCAATGCCGTTCAGTTCAGTTCTGCTTTAACTGAGCTGGGAGGCTAGAAGCTAGTCAGCTTTAATGGCTAACTGATGTAAGAGGGAAGGCGGAGTTGAAATGGTGAAGGATGGTTCTTAAAGTGGCAGGCCTTAAATCGGGGTGTTTAAAGAAAGGAAAAAAAAATTGCTTCAATAATTAAAAAGATTACAGAAAATGTGAACAAAATGTCACAAACATTTCATTAAGACGTGTGAGCTGTTAAAATGTGGAAAAAGTGCAGTCAATGACCCCTTTAAGCTAACTGCACTGTAGCTGTTAGCTCCAAGGCTCAGTGGGAAGCTTCTTCTTCTCCTGTGATGAGAGGGTGTACCAGACCATCCAGGAGGTAGGTCTGTGTCAGGTCTGTTCAGTAACAATGTGATGGTCTCACAGAAGAGAACAGCCAATCCAAACAAGGCATTTCAGACGGATCTCCTAGATTCTGTGGGAGAAGAGAACTCCTGTGCAGGACTTTGGCCTGATTGACTTTTCATCTCATGACATCAGATTCACTCAGTGTTAAATTACTGCTTTATCACACACATTTTTCCCTCAGACTATTCATTAGCTGTTTTGTAAATTATCCTCTTGCCAAATGTAATTGTTTATTTCATGCAGATGTCTACAGTGTGGCCTGTGTTTATGCACTGTGTATTCCTGCTAAAGTAAAAGTGTGACACCATGGCACTGACCAACAGAGGGTGGTGTTACTTGTGTCAAAACACACTATAAATATAACAAAGGTTTTCCTGCACTAACAGAATTGTATCTGTTTCTGTTTTTAGATATAAAGCATTCAGAGATAACAGTGGAAACCACACACTGTTTTACTGGGAGCTGCTGGCTGTCAGACTGGGTTTCATCATAGCATTCGAGGTGTGAATCAATCTCTCTTTCTTAGTGTTTCATTGTCTGTGTTTAGTTTCTCTCACACTTAAACCTGTTCATAAATGTTCCTGTCCTGCCAGGTGGACGTTTATTCCTGGGTGTCTGCCGAGATTTAGAAAGTCTTACATTTGTTCATCCAGATTTAAGGCCTTAATTACTATGAAAAACAACACTCAATTCTTAAATTTGTCTTTCAAAGGTCTTAAAACCACCACAGACACAATAAACAGCTGTTTTCCTGCTTTGTCGGGGGAAATCCTCGTTATAAATTTTGTGAATGTGTAGTTTCAGTTTCTGCAAAGCAAAAACTGAAATGAACAATAAAAATTTTAACTTTTTTGTATGTTTGACATTTTTCTGACAAAGTTGTTACTTTTTCATGGATTTTTTAAAAGTAATTGTGAAGCTTTTTCTTATAAATCTGCACCATTTTTCGAGTAATTTTGCATTTTTTTTCTTATAAGTTTGTGAGATTTTTCAGCTTGTGATTGTCACAAATTCATGACTTTTTGCCTAAATCTATGGTAATTTTTTTTTTGTTAAAATTGTGACTTTTTCTGGGAAAAGTGACTTTTTTCTTGTAAATTTGCAACTTTTCTCATAAATTTGCAACATTTTTCTTGTAAACTTGCATTTTTTTCCTCCTAAATTTGCATCATGTTTTATAAACTTGCAACTTTTTTCTTATAAATTTGCAACATTTTTTGCAAACTTGCAATTTGAAAACTTGGAACTTTTTTTTTAAAATAAATTTTCTTCCTTGTAAATTTCCAGCAGCTGATCATCTGTGACCTGTTATGAGTTTCCTCCATGGCTTGACTGGGGTGACTGTGGTGCAGGTGTAATGTAGCCGACTACTGATCAAAGGGTCAGTGGTTCAATTCCTGCTCTGTCTGCAGTCTGCGTGTCGAAGTGTCCTTGGGCCAGACACTGAACCCCCATTTGCTCCTGGTGGGTCAGGCCAGTGCCGGTGCATGGCGGCTCTGCCGCCATCAGTGTGTGAATGTATGGATAACAGGATCTGTAAAGCGCTTTGATCATCTAGAGATGAGAAAAAGCGCTATACAAGGGAACGCCATTTGACATCCACGGTTCTCATGACCTTTTGCCTAAATCGATGGTATTTTCTTTTTTCTGTTAAATTTGTGACTTTTTTCTGGAAAAAAGTGACTTTTTTCCTGTAAATTTGCTAATTTTTTCTTTTGAATTTGCAACTTTTTTCTTGTAATTTTGCAACTTGTTTCTTATAATTTTGAAACTTTTTTAATAAACTTGCAACTGTTTTCTCATAAATTTGCAACATTTTTCTTGCAAACCTGCAACTTTTTTGTTATAAATTTTCTTTCTTTCTTTGTAAATTTCCAGCAGCTGATTATCGATATCCTGTTATGAGGTTCCTCCATGACTTGACATCCACGTGTCTCTGCATGTGTCCTCTCCTCCAGCATGTGGTGTTCTTCGTCCTGCGAGCCATCGACTGGATCGTCCCTGATGTCCCCGAGTCCCTGGAGATAAAGATCAAGAGGGAGCGCTACCTGGCCAAGCAGGCGCTGGCTGAAAATCAGGAGGCCCTGTTGGTAAGTGGAGGCTGACGGGCCGCAAACCCCCCTCCCCCAAACATTCCCCCAACACCATAAGTACCGCCAACCTAGGTCAGTGAGAACATGGGACACCCACACATGCACACATGGCACTTTTAACACTAAACAGCAACTCCCGTTGATTTAGCAAAAAAGTAAAGGGGAAGAAATTGGTAAATTATGCCAAAAAAGTTTTAAATTCACAAAAAGTGGCAAATTTACAAGAAAGCCATCACAAAATGATGACTAACATTACGAATTTCTAAGAAAAAAAAGTCGAAATTTTTAAAAATACATTTTTTTTATTGGAATTGAGTCACAAATGTAATAGAAAAATGTTAATTGCAAAAAATGACAAATTAAGTATAAAAAATGACAGATTTATAAGTGGTAGAGAGGTGGTGGGAAAAGCATGAAACTTGAAAAACTCAGCAGGAAATTCTCTTTACGAACACAATGGTTCCCACAAAGATTCAACAACATCTTTATGAGCAACTTCATGTAGGGACGGTTTTGATTTTGATGTGTGTAAGACTTAGCACTTCATAATAAGGCTGCGTGTCCACCAAACGCGTTTTTTGTCGGCCAACTGCCCTGAACATCCGTGCCCTGTATCCCAGCAACAGCTCGTGACTCATAGCTCAGCACTTCCGCTTTTCCTATGGTCAGACTTTCTACTTATTTTTTAATAGCAGTCTCTAAATAACAACAGACAGGAAACGTATTCTAGCATTGGTAGCAGCTCTGGATGCAAAATATGATGACATGGAAAACAGGAGTCTGGGTACAGACTGTACCAGCATCCTATGTCCCACCCTTCCTTATTCTGATTGACTGCTTAGAAAGATCTGACACTGATGAGCTCAGCTGTAGTCTGAAAAGTTGAAATTTTTTCAGCTCTGAGCGCTGTGAGAAAAAGCGGCCACTGTCGAAAGCATTTCAGCGCAAACACTGGACTACACAGAGAATGAATAGGAAATAGTCACCTACAGCTGAAAAAACGCATTTGGTGGACACGCAGCCTAAAGCTCTGAAATTAGAGTAAGTGCAGTGTTTTTACAAAAATGAGGGGGAAATGGCTAAGTACCTTAAAAAACAGGGTATAAATAGGAAAAACAAGGTAAAAAAGGGAAAGAACAGGATAAAAAGAGGTCATCATAGCAGTCTGTCGTGGGCAACAATGACTGTTTTATTTAGGTCTGATCAGATTCATCCATGTAGCTCTGTCCTTAGCCTTTCTGCTGCCAGGAACTCCTGAACTTCTTCAAGTTTCTTTTTACAGTGTCTTTAAATCTGAGCCTTGGTCTACCCTGATTGTGTTTGCCCTCGCATAACTGTGAGTAGAGTAACTGCCGAGGGAGACGCTGGTGGTCCATCCTCTCAACATGTCCGAGCCATCTCAGGTTCATCTGTATTAGCATGTCCTCCATTGATGGTAGACCAGCTCGTTTCAACACTTCTATGTTGGTTATCTTGTCTTTCCATGAGATGTTCATTATGGCTCAAAGGTGTCTCATCATGTATGCGTGGAGTTTATTTACCTGCACTCTGTAGACAGTCCAAGTTTCAGCACCGTACAATAGAGTAGCCAGTACTGTCACTCTGTACACTTTGCATTTCACATGGATAGACACATGTCGATTGTTCCACAGTCTCTCCCTCAAGTTTCCAAACACAGCACTTACTCTTCCCATTCTGAGAGATAGTTCTTCCTCCAGCCTAGTATTCTCTGAAACAGTACTCCCGAGATACTTGAAAGTCTTGCACTTGACTAGTGGCTCTGTACCAATACTGATCTCTTCTGGTAGTGATGTTGATAATTGGAACTTCGGTGGTTGATAAAGGCAGTCTGTCTTCTTGATGTTGATTTTGAGGCTGAATTGGCTAGCTGTTCTTGCAAATTTCTCCACTAAAGATTGCATATCTTCTGCACTGTGTACAACTAGAGCACTGTCGTCGGCATAGAGCATTTCTCTTACTACCTTTATCGATGTCTTACTCTTGGCCACATTGAGCAAGTCTGCTTCTTTCTTTGTTTCAATGTATACTCCTTCTGAAGTGTCGTTGAAGGCCACCTCAAGCATGGCTGCCAGATATAGCGAGAAGAGTGTAGGCACCAGCACACGTCCTTGTTTCACCCCGTTGCTTACTAAAAAGTCTTTAGATACTGAACCACTCATTACCACGTTTGCTTGCATACCTGTATGGAGTGCCTCGATCAGGCTGACAAACTTCTCTGTACAGCCATATTGCTTGAGTACCTGCCAAAGTCCTTGTCGCAAAACGGTATCAAAGGCTTTACTGAAGTCTTTGAAGACTATATAAAGCAGCATGTTCTGTTCAATAACACTTTTCTTGAGCCTGTTTCAAGCAGAAACTCATGTCCATTGTGCTTCTTCCACTTCTAACATTGCATTGGGTTTCCGGTAGTACATTCTGCGAGATCAGTTAATTGAGTCTGTTCAGTAGTACATGTGAGAGAATCTTACCAACAGTGGCTAGCAGTGATTCAATTCAATTCAACTTTATTTATATAGCGCCATTTCACAACAACAGTCATCTCATAGCACTTTGAACTGTAGGGGAGACCCCCACAGATGCAGAAAAACCCCAGCAATCAGGCGATCCCCTGTGAACAAGCACTTTGCGATGGTGGAGAGAAAAAACTCCCTTTTAGCAGGAAGAAACCTCCATCAGAACCAGGCTCGGGGAGGGGCAGTCATCTGCTGCGACTGGCTGGGGGGGTGAGGGGACAGAGAAGAAGAAAAGAATAGACATGTAGAGAGCAAACAGCACAGTGATATACCTCGGTAATTTCCACAATCTTTCCTGTCACCTTTCTTGAACAAAGGCACAATACTTGCATCCTTCCAGTCTTGAGGTACTTTCTGGGCATCCCATATCTCTTGGATGAGCTTGTGCAGGCAGTTGGTCAGCTGAACACCACCAAATTTCCACACTTCTGCTGGAATTCCGTCCCTTCCTGGAGCCTTACCATCTTGTGTTGTCCTGATAGCTGCCATTAGTTCATCAAGATTTGGTGGTTCATCCAGACTTGATACAGCTGGTCACTGCACTAGAGCTTCTTTAGCCTCTTCAGTGAGATCTCCAAGGTTGTTTAGTAGTTGGTAAAAGTGGTCTGCAAATCTGTCCAGGATCTTGTCTTTCTCCTGCAAAACCATTTCACCATCCATAGCCTTTAGTTGGATCAATCCTCTTGGTTTAGGGCTGTAGATTTCTCTCAAACCTGTGAAGAATGTTTTCTTGTCCTTCCTGTCTGCTGCAGTTTGAAGTTCCTCCGCTTTTTCATCCCACCAGTTGGACTTCATCTCTCTGGTGTACTTCTGTAGCTCACGCTGAGCCTTTGAGTATTTCATCTTCTTCGACCTTGTGTTACACTGTAGGTTTTCCTGCCTAGCTGTATTCCTTGCTCCTAGTAGTTTCTTCAGATGTTCATCATGCTCATCAAACCAATCTTGATCTTTCCTTTCAGGATGGCCTAATACATCACTCACAGTCTGATACACCGTATCCTTCAGTGTTGTCCATTTCTCTTCTATGTCATTCTCTGAGTTGTTGCTGTCCCAGTCTTTCAAGTTTTCATCCATTTCCTGTGTAAGTTCTTCTTGCTTCTTTTGGCCTTTCAGTGCACTAGTGTTTAGCTTCCATGGTGGCTTTGCACCCGTCCTGCAGTGCTGTTTTTGTCTGCAAATCCTTAATCTAGATCTCAGCATAACATGATCAGTACCACAGTCCGCACCTCTCATTGCTCTGGTGTCCTATACATCCCTTATGCCTCTCTGCCTTACTATGATGTAGTCTAACAAGTGCCAGTGCTTGGATCTTGGGTGCATCCATGTCTTCTTGTGTGTCCTTGTGCTTAAATAGAGTGTTGGTTATCACAAGGTTGTACTCTGAACATAGTGCAAGTAGAAGTTCTTCATTAGCATTGCACTTGCCTACTCCATGACTGCCTAGCACTCCTTTCCATTTCTCAGTGTCCGAACCAACTGTAGCATTAAAATCTCCAACGAGTATCAGCCTGTCATCAGTCGGTACACGCCTGATAGTCTCATGTAAATCACTGTAGAACTCTTCCTTCGCCTCCTCTGTGTTGGTCGTTGTTGGGGCATATACACTGATGAGTGTGGCATACATCTTCCGCTGTAGTGGGAATCTCATAGTCATTATCCTGTCATTGATTGGCACCAGTTCCTCATCAAGCATTGCTGCTATCTCCTTTCTAACTGCAAAGCCCACTCCTGCTTCTCTCCTTTCTTGAGTTGATTTCCCACTCCAAAAGAAGATGTACCCATGGTCTTCCAAGCTGTCATATCCAGGCAATCTTGTTTCACTAAGTGCAGCTATGTCTACATTGTACCTGTTCATTTCCAAGGCCACAAGCACGGTCTGTCTTTCTGGGCGCTGTGATGTTGTTCTGCCCAACAGAGTTCGTACATTCCATTCTGCTACACACAAGGCTGCTGTTTCCCTCTTCTTTTGTCTTCCTGCTCCTAGCTTACTTTTCGCTGCCTGTCGGAGTGTGAAAAGAGGCAGAAACAGCAAAACCCCCAGAAAAAAACAAGGTAAGTACATACTGTGGCACAGGCTGTATTATGTCTCAAATTTCATGAGACATAATTAGCCTATAAGTACAAGGAAAAACATGAAAAAGGTTGGAAAATAGAAAATAATGAAAGCAGGTGAAAAATGGGAAAGAACAGGGACAAACAGCATAAGGGCATGCTTTATCATGCCTTCACTTTCATCTGACATAATTAAAAACCAGAATAAAACATGGTAAAATCAGGGAAAAAATTAGTTTTAAAAAAGAGGAAAAAAGGGAAAACAAATTTCTAAACAAAGGGAAGGAACATGGGAAAACTGGGAAAACATTTGAAAAAAAGAGTAAAAAATGAACCCTGTTTTTGTCATATTTTTACCGTCATCTTTCATCCATCCATCCATTTTCTACCACTTCTCCTTAGGTCCGGGTCACAGGGGCAGCAGTTCAAGCAGCGACTGCTGCCTCCATCATCTTTTCATTTCATAATTCATTTTAACCATATATTTACCCTGTTATTTCCCTGTTTTTACTATATTTTACCCTGTTATTTCCCTGTAATTATACTGTTTTACCAATTTCCCTGTTTTTAAATAATTTGATACTTACTGTTACCCTATAATTTCCAGGCTGTGTTATAAAGTGCTACTGTGTCCTCATGTCTTCTTCTTTTGGCTGCTCCCTTTAAGGGTCTCCACAACGGATCATCTGCCCCCATCTCACCTTATCCCTTGCATCTTCCTCTGTAACACCAACCCTCTTCATGTCCTCTTTCACTACATCCATGTGTCTTCCCTGTGGTCTTCCTCTTTTCCTTCTGCCTTGCAGCTCCATCTTCAACATCCTTTGTCCAGTATATCCACTATCCCTCCTCTGCAAATGTCCAAACCATCTCAGCCTTGCCTCTCTTACTTTGGCTACGGTCACGCTGCAGGTCTTAATGCTCAATTCCGATTTTTGGGCAAGATCTGATTTTTTTGTGTGAGCGTTCACATTATAACTTAAATGCGACTCCCATCAGACTCCAGTGTGAACGGTCTACAGCTATGAAGTGACCTGCATGTGCGGAAGAAAACATAACATCAGACAGCATTGTGTTTACAGAAGTAAATATGAGCCTTGAACGATTGAGGGGGACAGAACTTCTTCACCTTGATGCAGCACAGCAAAATAAAATGTTAAAATTATTCAGAAATGATTATGTTGTAGAGAATGTGGAAGAACGAGGCTGAGTTTATTTCACAAGTCAGATTTATTCACATTCTCCAGCATCATCCAAAAACAGAAAGAGGACGAATCCCCCAACATCTGTCCCTTTTCTACCCCGGACATCAAAACACATGGTACTTAATCCCCAGTAACAATGTAATTTCCTCCCGATCTTAACACCCCCCACCTCCAGTCTCTGGCCGCTGGGCGAAATCCCCCACAGCTGTCTCTTTGCATGCCAAAGACTAAACTTTCACATCCTCGTGTTATCTCCAGAGCGGCTCAGTCCTTTGTTCCGTCTCAGATGTGAAGCCTAAGGTGGTATACGTATGAATCATGCAATGATATACATATGTGCATATATGTGTCCCACATGACCCCCCCCCCCCCAAACGTCTAAGATGGAACAACATAATAACAGTCTGCAAGTCATGGTAAAATTATTACACATCAGTCCACGTGTCGCTTGGGTCTCAGTCGCCTCCCATATCTGCTGTAAGCGGGCTTAACCACTTTCGCGGCGCCCTCCTGCTGGGGAGCTGCTGTCTGAGGATGAGAACTGTTAGTCAATCCCTGTGGGTGTTCTGATGAATGCTCCTTAGGGGGTCTGCCGCGCCGAGGAGCCGTAGCCAACAGCACATCCTCGTCAGCCAACACAAAGGCGGGTTTGAGTCTGTTTATGCCAATCTTTTCTTTCCTGCCCCCCAAATCTAGCAAAAAATGCTTATCCCCTTTTTCCAGAACTCTAAATGGTTCGTCATAAGGTGGTCGCAACGGAGGGCGATGCGCATCGTGTCTGACAAAAACACACTCCGCATTTTTTAGAGCCTTAGGCACAAAAACGCGCGGAAAACTGTGGTGAACGGGGCCGGGAAGCATGCCCGCTTCCGCATCACTCTGCAACCGCTGAGCCGGGAAACATTCTGGCGCAGGATTATCCGGGAGAAATTCCCCGGGCAGCCGGAGTGGCTGCGCAAAAACTAACTCAACCGGGGAGGCTTCTAAATCCTCTTTAGGTGCAGAACGCAACCCCAATAAAACCCATGGTAGTCTGTCCACCCAATTTGCATCCGTAAGCGACGCTCTGAGGGCCGCCTTCAATGACCTATGGAAACGTTCGCATAACCCATTAGCCTGCGGGTTGTACGCGGTAGTGTGGTGGATCGTTACCCCCAGGCTGCGGGCCATTGCTGACCAAAGCTCGGAAACAAATTGAGGACCTCTGTCGGACGTAATGTCCGACGGGACTCCAAAGCGCGCTACCCATGCCGTCAAAAACGCGCGCGCCACCTCCTCGGCTGTGGTTAATGACAGTGGGACCACTTCTGGCCAGCGCGTGGTGCGGTCTACCATTGTGAGAAGGTGTGTGCACTCCTGCGACGGCGGAAGGGGGCCTACGAGGTCCACGTGAACGTGGTCGAACCTCTTAGCCGGGATCTGAAACGGCTCCAAGGGAGCTCTCGTGTGCTTGTGGACCTTGGCTCGTTGGCAAGCCATGCAGGCTGCTGCCCACTCTCTAACTTGCTTGCGCAGGCTCGGCCATACAAATTTCTCTCCTACCATTTTGACCGACGCGCACGCCCCTGGGTGCGCCAGAGAATGAATCGAGTCAAAAACGCGGCGGCGCCACGCGGTCGGTACCACCGGGTGCGGTCGTCCCGTGGAGACGTCGCAGATTAGGGGGGGCATACCATCTTGCAGCACCCTGTTCTCCAGCCTTAACCCTGTTGGTCCAGACTGGAGTGCGCGCACGTCCGCGTCGCTCGCCTGATCCGCGGCCATGGCTGCATAATCTATCCCTACGCGGACTGTGGCCGCTACGGCGCGCGAGAGACAGTCTGCCACTACATTAAGTTTACCCGCTACGTGCTGAATATCGGTAGTAAACTCTGAGATTGCAGCCAGCTGCCTCTGCTGCCGGCCCGACCACGGTTCTGAAACCTTGGCCATCGCGAAAGTCAGCGGCTTGTGGTCAACGAACGCGGTGAAACGGCATCCTTCCAGCCAGAACTGGAAGTGGCGAATGGCCAAGTGGAGAGCTAACAACTCCCTGTCAAATGCGCTGTATTTTCGCTCACTATCGCGCAACGTCCTGCTGAAAAAGGCGAGCGGCTGCCAAGCCCCAGCTACATGTTGCTCCACGACCGCCCCTATGGCCACATCTGACGCATCAGTAGTGAGCGCTATGCGGGCCGTTGGGTCTGGATGCGCTAACAACACAGCGTTTGCCAGGGCTGTTTTGACCTCCGCGAATGCCCGCTCTCGCTCAGGAGACCATTCGATTTTGCTTGTGGGTTTTTGTTTTTTTAGCGCGGCATACAGTGGTTGCATGAGCTGCGCTGCGCGGGGGAGGAAACGGTTATAAAAATTCACCATTCCCAAAAACTCCTGTAACGCTTTGACCGTTTGTGGCTGGGGAAAATTTGTTACTGCACGCACTTTGTCAGGCAGAGGAACCGCTCCTTCTGGAGAGACGCGATGCCCCAAAAAATCAATCTGCGTCACCCCGAACTGACACTTCGCTGGGTTGATTATTAACCCGTGCTCTCCCAACCTCCGGAAAACTGCCGTGAGGTGGTTTTCGTGTTCGTCTTCGGACGCGCTGGCTACCAAGATGTCGTCCAGGTAGACGAACACGAAGGGGAGATCGCGCAACACCACGTCCATCATGCGTTGGAACATCTGTGCAGTGCCTTTAAGCCCAAACGGCATGCGCAAAAACTCGAAAAGGCCAAACGGAGTTATTACCGCTGTTTTGGGTATGTCCTCAGCGCGTACTGGGACTTGATGGTGCCCGCGGACCAAGTCTATCTTAGAAAAAATGCGCGCCCCCGCCAAATGAACGGAAAAATCTTGGATATGCGGGATTGGGTAGCGGTCGTGTGCTGTAGCGTTGTTCAACCTGTGGAAATCTCCGCAAGGATGCCACGAGCCGTCAGCTTTAGGGACCATGTGAAGCGGGGAAGCCCATGGGCTTTTTGAACGCCTGATGATGGCCAACTTTTCCAGGTTGGCGAACTCCTCACGCACTATGGACAGTTTAGCTGCATCCAAGCGCCGAGCTTTTGCAAAAACGGGCGGTCCGGTGGTAGTAATAAAATGTTCCACTCCGTGTTTAGCAACAGCTGCTGAAAATGTGGGAACCGTGAGTGCTGGGAACTGAGTGAGTAGTGTGTGGAACTTACCACCTGCCGTTGCGACGTTGGCTTGTGCTGTGGGCGGGGTCACTCAGGCTGCACAGGGAATAGAATAAAAAGAAAGTGCATTAACCAGGCGCCTATTAGCAAGATCAACCAACAAACCATGTGAGCACAGGAAATCAGCCCCTAACATATTGAAGCTCACTGCAGCTATAACAAAAGTCCACTCAAATGTATGGCCGTGCAGGGACAGAAGCAGAGTCTTCTCACCAAAGGTCTTAATCCTCGAGCCGTTCGCTGCTGACGCTCCGTGACCTCCGGGACCCGCCAGCCGGTCAGCATATGTAGGCATGACGAAACTCACTTGGGAGCCTGTGTCCACGAGGAATTGCCTCCCCGAACGCGCGTCCGTCAAGTAGAGCAGCTTGTTCTCTTCCCCGAGGGCCGCGGCTGCTACCGACCCCCGGGCTTGGCGTTTCCCGAGCTCTTGAACTGGCATGGTGGTATACATTTGCGTGCCCTCTCTGCAAAGCGGCGATGGTAGAAACAGAGGTCGTCTCCTCCGCGGTCCCTGGCCCTCGCCGCTGCCGTTGTCGGTGGGTCTGCTACCGCCGCCTCTGGCCCCCTGCCGTCTCGGGCCGTCGCGCCGAGCTCCGTCGCTGCTGCGGTGGCCACGCGCTGTCTGCTGGCGTTGAGAATCCGTTGTGCCTCCTGGGCCAGCGCGCGGAAGTCCCGCTGGGCCAACAACGGTGAACCGGCCAGGGTCGCTCTCGTGGCCGACGGGAGGGTTCTCAGGAAAATGTGGGTGAAGAGGAAATCATCGCCGTCTGAGCCCCTCAGCCTCAGCATGTCCTCCATCAGGTCAACAGGTGTGCTGTCTCCCAAGTTGTTCAGAGCCAGGAGCCTCTCCGCTCTCTCCTGGACTGAGGGAGTGAAACACTGGATGAGCGCAGCCTTCAACCCGCCGTATTTGTTGTCGGCCGGTGGGCGCTCCAAAAGGCTCCGCACATGTCGAGCCGTGCGGTTGTCGAGCTTGGCAATAACGTGGTAGAATCTTGTGTCATCTGCTGTTATCCCCCGGAGGGCGAACTGTGCTTCCACCAAGTGGAACCAGGAGCACGGGTTGTCTTGCCAGAAGTCTAGTAGGTTGACTGTGGCTGCGTTCTCCTGGCTGGTTCCTGACGAGTTCGGCTCGGGGGAATTACTTTTGCTCATGATACGTCTTAGGGTCACCAGTGTAGAGAATGTGGAAGGACGAGGCTGAGTTTATTTCACAAGTCAGATTTATTCACATTCTCCAACATCATCCAAAAACAGAAAGAGGACGAATCCCCCAACATCTGTCCCTTTTCTACCCCGGACATCAAAACACACAGTCACATGGTACTTAATCCCCAGTAACAATGTAACTTCCTCCCGATTTTAACACCCACCACCTCCAGTCTCTGGCCGCTGGGCGAAATCCCCCACGGCTGTCTCTTTGCATGCCAAAGACTAAACTTTCACATCCTCGTGTTATCTCCAGAGCGGCTCAGTCCTTTGTTCCGTCTCAGATGTGAAGCCTAAGGTGGTATACGTATGAATCATGCAATGATATACATATGTGCATATATGTGTCCCACAATGTACAAAATAAATATGAGACCAGCTTCATTCCTCTACATGCCAGATGACTGCTGTGATCAGCTCTGCTTTAGCAGAACTGATCAATTAAACAGCTCTATTGAAAATGAGATCCCGTGTCTCAGTGGGATTATCTGTATAAATAAGGTTAATGATAAATAATCCTAATGATTACAATAGGGCTCTCGCCCACTGAAGATGTCAGTGGCTCGTGCCCTAATAACAGCATGTCTTGTACCAGCGGCATAACACCGGTCCTGCATAGGAAGGAAAAGCCACCAGACACTCCCCTCTCCTGGACCGTGTGTTTTTGTATTTCTGTATCTGGCCATTCCGCTCCACAGTCATGTCGATATTAACTTTACATTTTAGATATTACAGCGGCCAGGACTCATGGTGTGCCATTTACAGGGATAAAGGAATTTGCAGCATCCATTAAAAGTGGCCGTAAATGTGCCGTTACTTTTTTTTAAAAAAAATGTGCCGTTTCAGTGTGCCTGTTTGTCTGACGGTTTCAGCCCTGAACTCCCCCCACCACACACACGCCAACATTTTTAAGTTGTTGTGCAGTTGGAGCTGACAAAATTACAATCCAGTGATAAAGGGATGAAGGTTGATTACAAAGAGAGCACAAATCAGCTGTGTCTGCCATGCTTACTGCATCCTCCGCTGCAGAATTGTAGCGTCTGCCTCACTTCAGTGAGGAAAAAGTCAGATGAAATGCAACATGACTGCTCAGACTGAGGTCACGTTGGAAAATATCAAATATGTAGCCGAATTAGGACCACATATGAGAGTGGACTGGGTCTGGTGTGAAAAAATTGGATATGTGCTGTTCAGACTGTAAAAAAGTCAGATATGGGTCACATTTGTGCAAAAAAATCGGAACTGAACATTAAAACCTGCAGTGTGAACGTAGCCTTTGTCTCCAAACTGCTCAACCTGAGCTGTCCCTCTAATATACTCATTTCTAATCTTGTCCCTCCTCGGCTATGGTCACACTGCAGGTCTTAATGCTCAATTCCGATTTTTTGCCGAGATCCGATTTTTTTGTGTGGGCGTTCACATTATTTTTTAAATGTGACCCTCATCAGACTCCAATATGAACAGTCTACAGCTATGAAGTGACCCGCATGCGCAAAAGAAAACGTAATGTCAGACACAGCATTGTGTTTATGGAAGTAAATATGAGCCCCGAACGATTGAGGGGGACAGAGCTTCTTCACCTTGATGCAGTGCAGCAAAATAAAATGTTAAAATCATAAATAGGAGACCAGCTTCATTCCTCTACACACCAGATGACCGCTGTGATCAGCTGTGCTTTAACAGAACTGATCGATTAACCACTTGCACTCCGGGCAATTTTCCTAAAAATTCCAAAAAATAATGTGCCCAAAGTAAATCGAAAGCTGTTCTTCAACCCTTTGCAGCATCTTCATGGGGTTGGTCTCATTTAAAAGAAAACACTTTGAATTTTTTGGCAAAAAAAACATAATCTCTCTACGTGCTCCGGCCACTGAGTTACAGTCATCTAAACATACTGAACTTGAAGAAAAAAAATTTGGACACAGTGTTTTTTTGGATACAAATGCTTGTAAATAACACACAGCTGTCTGATCCGGCTGGAAAATGCAACAGAAATGTAGAACCAAGTGTTATCCAGCTGAGATCCAAATTTGGTAACAATACCACAAAAAATGAATATTTTACACAGCTTTGTTCTCAGGCTGTTCCCAGGCGTTTTGGAACTGTGCCAAATTGTGCCAAATGGCACAGTTTGGAAAAACGTCTGTAACTTTTGAATAATTCAATGTAGAAGCTTCATTTTAGGCTCAAAGGAAAGGTCACACTCAGGGCTGAGTCTGTGTGTGTGTGTGTGGGGGGGGGGGGTCGTCCCCCCCCCCGCTATCAAGGACAGAGTTCGGCCCTCGCTACATGACAGATTACACTCGTTGCATGTTTCCACAGCAACGCTGTCACAGCGGCTCCCCCCCCCCGCTACTGTGTGTGTGTGGGGGGGGTTGTCCCCCCCCCCGCTCGCTAGGGAGGATGGACTTTAGCCATCGCTACACAACGGATTAGCCTTATGTGGTGATGTAGGACAGCAGTGCAGTCACCGCGGCTCCCCCCCCTCGCTGCAGAAGAATAGCGGGGGTGGGGGGGCGTTCACAGCCGGTACACTGCAAGCAACCCCTTGTACCGCGGCGCACGAACTTCAGACTTTGTGAACCGCACAGCTGTAATTTACTGATCGGTCAAAAGTCATTTTGGATTACAGTTTTCAGGGATAGAGAATAATTTAGCTTATAACACCTTACCTCTTCACAGCGGAGTCTGGGCGAACTTGTCTCCTCATTGTCAGACGAACGTGACGCTGGTCCGCTCTGGTTCTGGTCTCGCGACTCAATCAAAACATAATTCCATTATTGCGGTTTTGTGCTTCCATGATTGCGGTTTTTGGCGAACGATTTTTCAAAACAAATAACAGTAGTAATTAAAAAAAGACTGGCGAAGGCGTGTGTGTCACTCAGCCTTCGTCGTCAGCCTCCGTTGGTCTATAATGACCATGGAAGAAATCATAACGTCTACTCTGCTGGAACCAATACAAAATAAGCACCGCCTGGGGCCGAACATGTCGATCCACGAATGGCACTCCCTGTCACACAGGTTGCATTTGTGGATGGTCTCCATGCTGCTGGGTCTGTGGAGCTCTTCCTGTGTCCTTTTTTGATCCGCTCCAGCAGTCAGTCTTCACCCAGCCTTAAAAAAAAACAGCTCACGAACTTCTCTGCTTCAATTGGCTCACTGCATTCAAAGCATTGGGAGGCGGGTCCTCCTTCCTAGGTTTTCATTCATTGGTTCGTCAAGGTTTCAGAAACCCAATTCAAGGCTCTTATTAGTCGAATGAGAGGTCAATCAGATGAACTAATCTGTTCGCGGCTGTGTTTGCAGATTTTTTTTTCAGTGGCACTTGGAGGGCACACCACCTACACCACCACCATCAATATCCTTATCATGCGTCATGCGCACGAGGGCGCACGAGCGCGCTCTCGTGCGCCCTCGTGCGCCTTAGGACACAGAGACTTGCCCGCCCGCGGAACAACGGAGTGCAAGTGGTTAAACAGCTCTCTTTAAAATGAGACCCTGTGTCTCAATGGGATTACCTACTGTATATAAAAAAGGTTAATAATAAATAATCCTAGCGATTACAATAGGGCTCTCGCCCACTGATGTTGTCAGTGGCTTTTGCCCTAGTAAACTGCACAGCTTGTCGTTGTTGTTGTTGTTGTTATTCGTCCATCGTTCTCGACGATGACCAAGGACATCACAGGGAAGAGGACTTGGTGTGGTGTGTCCACCTGCGGCCGATCAGTCTGATGTGGGCACGGAAGGCTCTGCCACAGGTCGGGGACAGGTGGTCTGCGTGGGCAGAAGATACAGGAGTGGCTCTGGACTTGCAAAGCTCACATTTTCTCTGGGCCTTGGCAATCCTGTTCAGCTCAAAGGAGGCAGCACCTTTTCTGGTACGGCTACGCCAGTCTGGTTGGTCTAGTGCTAGGGTCTCCCAGGTGTCAGGACTGATGTCAAAGCTCTTCAGGGAGACCTTAAGAGTGTCTTTGTAGTGCTTCTTCTGACCACCTTGTGAGCGCTTGTCCTCTGCTAGCTCACCGTAGAACAGTCTCTTTGGTAGGCGTGAATCAGGCATACAAACAAGGTGGCCAGCCCACCTAATCTGGGCCCTCTTGAGCAAGGTGTGGATGCTCGGCAGCTCAGCTCGGGAGAGGACCTCTGTGTCAGGGATTTTGTTCTGCCAGGTGATCTTCAGGAGCTTTCTGAAGCAGTTCAGATGGAAGCGGTTTAGCTTTCTGGCATGGCGCTTGTAGACTGTCCAGGTCTCGCAGGCATACAGTAGGGAAGGCAGGATAACTGCCTTGTACACCTTCAGTTTTTTGGTCAGCCTGATGCCTCTCCTTTCCCACACTGTTGCATGTAGCTGTCCAAATGCTGAGCTTGCCTTGGCAATGCGCAAATCAACCTCGTCGTCAGTGTTGACAAACTTGGAGAGTATGCTGCTGAGGTACGTGAACTTGTTAACAGCCTTGAGGGTCTCCCCATTGATAGTGATGGCTGGTTCCACGTAAGTCTTCTGCGGTGCGAGTTGGTGCAGGACCTCGGTTTTGTTTACTTTGGACAGGAAGTGGCGCACTGAGTCCCCTTCCACCTTAGTTTTGGCTTGGCGCCTCTGCAGGTTGAAGAGCCTGCCATCCATCCTGTACCTGATCCTGATGCTGCTTTCTTCATTGTTGCAGAAGGCATCAGACAGCATGGCTGTGAACATCATGCTGAAAAGTGTGGGTGTGAGTACAAAACCCTGCTTGACCCCGTTGGTGACTGGGAAAGCTTTGGAGGAGTCTCCATCATCCAGTACTCGAGCAAGCATGCCGTCGTGGAACTGGCGCACCATGCTGATGAACTTGTCCGGGCAGCCGAACTTTGCCATGATCTTCCACAGCCCCTCATGGTTGACGGTATCAAAAGCCTTGGTCAGATCTACAAATGTTGTGTCGAGGTCCCTGTTCTGCTCTTGACACTTCTCCTGAAGTTGGCATGCGGCAAAGATCATGTCAGTAGTTCCACGACCGTCTCTGAAGCCACACTGGCGCTCCAGCAGGTGACCGCCTTCCATGTGCTGAATGAGGCAGTTGAGAAGGACTCTTGTGAGGATCTCACCTGTGATGGCGAGGAGAGAGATCCCACGGGGGTTGTCACAGGACTGCTTGTTTCCTTTTCTCTTATAGAGATGGACAATGGAGGTGTCCTTGAGCTCCTGGGGGATAACTTCCTGCTGCCACATGGTCTGAAAGACCTTGGTGAGTTTCTGTATTAGAACTGGTCCTCCTGCCTTGTAGATTTCAGCTGGGATGAAGTCAGAGTCTGGTGCTTTGCCATTCGAAAGGAGTTTGATCATTTTCTGGACTTCTGATTCTGTTGGAGGTTCTGCCAGAGACGTGTTCACCTCTACTTGGGGCATGCGAGTGATGGCTTCTGCACTGATGGACGAAGGTCTGTTCAGGACACTGCTGAAATGTTCTGCCCATCTTTCCAGGATTGCGTTCTTGTTGGTGAGAAGAGTGGACCCGTCATCACTGAGCAGTGGTGATGTTCCAGAAGACTGAGGCCCATAGATGGTCTTAAGGGCATGGTAGATGCGTTTGGAGTTGTTGCTGTCAGTGTACTACTATATTTCATCTGCTTTTTTGCTGAGCCAGAAGTCCTGCATCTTTCTGAGCTTTGCCTGCACCTTTCCTGAGGTGGACTTGAAGGTTGCCTTCTTGGAGGCAGATCTGCTGTCTTGCTGGTACGCTCTGTGGACTTCATGCTTCTCGTCAAGCAGCTTTTGGATGTCCTCATCATTTTCATCGAACCAGTCTTGGTGTTTGTGCGTGTTCTGGCCCAGATGAGTGAGTGTGGTGTCGTACACCATGTCTCTGAAAGCTGCCCAGTTTTCTTCTGCTCCTTATCCCCCGAGGTCCAGCTGACTAAGCTTGCTGTCTAGGTCCTCACTGAGGTTCTGTCGCACAGAGTACTTTTCTAGCTTGCTGACACTGAGTCACTTGTTTGCCTTTTTCCCCTGTGGACGCCGTTTAGGCTGGACGTACATGTTGAGCTTTGAGAGAATGAGTCTGTGATCCATCCAGCAGTCTGCGCCACACATCGCCTTCGTCACTCTAACATCCTGCCTGTCTCTCCTTCTCACAATGATGTAATCAATCAGGTGCCAATGCTTGCTGCATGGATGCATCCAGGTCTTGTTACAATTTGGCAAGTGGTAGAGGGTAATGGTGATCAGAAGGTTATGAGAGGCACACGTCTTCAACAGGAGAAGACCGTTGCTGTTGCACTTTCCAACTCCATTTCTCCCAAGTACTCCCTCCCATGTCTGGTAGTCTGTACCAACTCTGGCATTAAAGTCTCCAAGAAAAATGAGTTTGTCCTCCTTTAGTACGCCTTCATTGAGAGTCTCTAAGTCCTCGTAAAACTTGTCTTTGATCTCATCTGGGTTCATCTTAGTGGGGGCATGTGCACTGATGAATGTGGCATGGCATTTTCCTCGGAGGGGAAGCCGCAGGGTCATGAGGCAGTCGTTGGTTCCTTTGGGGAGGGTGGTAAGCTTGCTGATCAGTTTGGATCTGATCGTGAAACCCACTCCTGCTTCACGGCTTTCTTCGCTGCCTCAGCTGCTCCAGCTGCTCCAGAAATAGGTGTAGCCAGCTTTGACTTTGGTCAGCTGACCTTCGTCTGCAAACCTGGTCTCACTCAGAGCTGCGATGTGGACATTGTACCTGCTGAGTTCTCTTGTGACAAGTGCTGTCCGTCTCTCAGGTCTGTCCACTTTGGAGCTGTCCATGAGCGTCCGCACATTTCAAGTGCCAATGGTGAGTGATGTCACCTTAGTTGATTTCTTCTGAGAATTTCGACCGCTAGGGTGGGATCCCCACCAGCTGTGGCTTGCTGGCCAGGGTGTAGTGAGGCAGGCTATGTTTAGGGCACCTTTTCTAGCCCCTTCCTCAGGCCATGGAGATGAGCAGAGCGAATCCTAAAGAGGGCTGCTCAGACACCCAGGGGGCTGCCGAACTCCACTGCTGCTTCGGTCCAGTAGAGAGCGACCCTATGCCCTGGGCCACCTGTGTGTGTGATTGTGGCCACAGCTTCCAGTGTATCCACACCTGCTTCTTCGTCACTTGCCCATCGCCGCAGGACTTGGAGGGAGAGGGGGGAATGAGAAGGAAATTGGGGGGTGGGGTGATGTCTTGACTTGCGCGTGAATTTGATTTAAGTGAGGGACAGTTGCGCAGGGTTATCAGCCTCACTCTCTTGTCCCAGCCTATCTGGATCCAGTGGCAAGACGTAGTCAAGACGGCTGGTGATAGGTTAGGATGCAGTGGATGGCCAGCAGTGTCCTGCATGTCTCACTGTGCCCGAGTTGCACTCCACAACGCTCTACTGGGTCTGCCTTTCTGCCCATTGAGCCAATCTGGTGGTTTCCTCCGTGCAGTCCACCAGGTCCAGTCTTCGCATGTGTAGGTAGACAAGCCCTACTTCATCGGGGGTTTCAAACCCGTTGGCTACCCTCACCTGGTTTAGCCCGCCAATCGAAGTGGTTTACCGGGGTGTGGCCGCTGTTGCATGCAGCTGTTGTGGCTGGAACCGCCAGACAAGCAGGCACAAGCAGGAACGGTTTCAGCCCCAACGCCGCCCCCCCCCCCCGAAATTTTGAAGTTATTGTGCAGTCAGAGCTGACAAAATTACAATCCAGTGATAAAGGGAAGAAGGTTGATTAAAAAGAGAGCACAAATCAGCTGTGTCTGCCATACTTGCTACATCCTCCACCGCAGAATTGTAGCGTGTCTCACTTCAGTGAGGAAAAAGTCAGATGAAATGCGGCATGACCGTTCAGACTGAGGTCACTTTGGAAAATATCAGAT
Source organism: Pholidichthys leucotaenia (assembly GCA_020510985.1). Taxonomy (NCBI): domain Eukaryota; kingdom Metazoa; phylum Chordata; class Actinopteri; order Cichliformes; family Pholidichthyidae; genus Pholidichthys; species Pholidichthys leucotaenia. Next base: position 203,390,228 of record CM035843.1, on the reverse strand, counting down.
ACGTATCCGAATTAGGACCACATACTGTATGAAGTGGCCTGGGTCTAGTGTGAAAAAATCGGATATGTGCTGTTCAGACAGTCTTTAAAAAATCAGATATAGTGTAGAGGGAAGGATGCAGGCGAGGCACAAGCTGGCAACACAGAATCTTTATTTTCCCTCTAACAGTCATATACAGCCATGGGCCTCCAGCACAGATGCGCTGGGTCTAAAAAGTCTCCTAAAGGGAACTCCCCTCGGTTGCTGTGCATCTGGCTTTTATAGCTTTAATCTCATGCATAACAACCAAGGCTTCTGACATTATGCATGTTGCCTGGACAAAGAGAATGTGTGGCGCAATTATCATAACAACTTGACACATAAGTTACAATACATTCACACCCCTGCGTCTTCACGCGCCAGCTTGGTGCGGCAGGGGGTGAAAGCCACGTCTTTGTCTGGTTGGCTCCAGGTTGCTTTTCCTCTCCCTGGGACATGTATAGACTAACTGTCCAGTCTGAACCTCCCGGCGACCTTTCTCACTCGGTCCATTGCTCTCGTGTTTCCTCCTGCCTTTCTGGGTGTGAGAGAACCCAGACTTGTGTCCCCACAATAGGTCACATTTGTGCAAAAAAATTGGAATTGAGCATTAAAACCTGCAGTGTGACCGTAGCCCTAGTCAGTCCCAATGAAAATCTTAGCATCTTCAACTCTGCCACCTCCAGCACAATTTCTTGTCTTTTTGTCAGTGCTGTCGTCTAAAAACCATACATCATCACAGGTGTCACTACCATCTTGTAAATCTTCCCTTTCACTCTTGCTGCTACCCTTCTTTCACAAATCACCCCTGACACTCGTCTCCCCCCACTCCACCCTGTCTGCTTTCTCTTTTTCACCTCTCTTGCACATTTTCTATTTTCTCTTGTGCATTTTCCATTGCTTTGGATGATTGACCCCAGGTATTTGAACTCATCTACTATCACTACCTCTACTCCTTCCATCTTCACCGTTACACCTGCCTCCCTCTCATTCACACTCACGCATTCTGTCTTGCTTCTTCTGACTTTTATTTCTCTTCTCTCCAGAGCATACCTCCACCTCTCCAGGTTCTCTTCTACTTGCTCCCTACTCTCACTACAGATCACAATGTCGTCTGCAAACATCATGGTCCACGGAGACTCCTGCCTGACCCCATCTGTCAGCCTGTCCATCATCTTGGAAACAATAAGGGGCTCAGAGCCGATCCCTGATATAACCCCGCCCCCACCTTTTTCTGTGTCCTCTTATATTTCTATTAAAACACTAATTTTCATGTGTGCTATAACGTCTATTCAGGTATTTTCACCTTAGGTTCATGCAGGTGATCCATATGAAATCGCGCCTGTGGTGCTCACAGATCGGGTAGCGTCAAACCTGCTCCTGACACTGTTGTCTCCCATTAACAGATTCCATGGTTTCAATCCTCACCCAGCCACCCCACTTCCATCCCTCCACGGTGAATTATCAAGTCACCTGCAGCTGGAGCGGCTGTCATAAACATGCTGTAGCCACCCAACACCATCATTAATGCTAATCTGTGTGGGATCAGAGCCAAGTGTGTACATATATCTGTGACAGATGAATCCTCCGGCTCACAGATGGAAAGCAGAAGAGACGATCATACACAGCTTCTGTCAGAATTCATATCAGCAGGGCTGTTTCTAGGTTTTTTGGGGGCCCTGTGCAAGATTATGTTTGGGGGCTCCATTCTAAAAAAAAAGTCTCCTCTCCCAGTAAAGACATTAAAAAGAAAACCCTGGGTCACTGTCTAAATGAACAGGCAAACATTTAACCTTTACCTGCAATAAAAAGTTTAACCAGCATCATTATTCAACTTCAACTTGTGTCCAAAAGTAAAACTGTTAACGTCTATTTGATACAATAAAGTTTTCCATCTAATCAACTCACCGCAGTCACTTTTGTTCCGGTGGCTGGAGGATCTTCGGTCACCCATCACGGGGTTGTTGCGGTCCTAACCACGAATAGTTACATCACCAAAAATGTTCCATCTGAACTTGCCTTTTTTGCAGAGGGCGGGGCTTAAATGAAACGTCACAACAAAAAAACAGAGATATGAGACATTTGAGCGATTTTGCTCTTGATATGTCTTGTAAGTCATAAAAACATGTTATAGACATGTTAACAAGAAAAAAAAAACCTTGATTTTTGGCGGAGTGTCGCTTTAAAATCTGGTTTTGCCAAGTTCAGACTGGAAATATTTGTCTTCATCTGGCTCCCCCGTTTTGTGTGCTTAAGATAGGCCTACTTTTATTCTGTTTATTCTGTTATTCTTTTTTTTTTGTGTGTGTGTGGGGTGGGGGGTGGGGGAGGGCTCCTGCATAGGAGATGACTCCTCACCCAGCAGCAGCTGAGGGGAGAGAGACGAGACACTGCAGGGAGTGAAGTCCTGGCTAGTATTAATGTGACTATATACATATATATGTATGTGTGTATGTATATATATATATATTTATATATATATAGGCACTACACTTCGATACAGACATTTTATGTGTTGCTTGCGGCCAAATGTTTTGAGTGAACTGAAAACTCAACTAGTTAAATGATACACAAGAGTTTGATATGTGCATTAAGGGATCCATGCATCATCATGAATGCCAAGTATCCTACCAAGCATCCATATGAACAGTGCAAATTTACAAGAAACAAATAAGTTTATAAGAAAAGTATTACAAAGTTACAAGAAAAAAGCCACAAAATTACAAGAAAAAAAAGTTCAAATTGTGAGGAAAATCTTATCCAAATTTACAAAAAAGTAGCAAGTTTATAATAAGAAAAAAAGTTGAAAATTTACAAGAAGAAAAGTTGAAAATTTACAAGACAAAAAGTTAAGGGTGATTTCAATTCTTCCAACAAAAACTGAGGGTGAACTTATAGCTTTGGGGCCCTAGCAGCTAAGGGGCCCGTTGCATTTGTTTACTCTGCTTTATAGCCGGAAATGGCTCTGTCCACATGGATCTCACATGTACACTCACAGCTCAGTTAAGCAGGGTTCACACTGTAGCATTTGGACCGACTTTTACAGATGTTTTGGAAAAATCTGAGAAATTAGTCCAAATGTTGGTGAAATTACGTTCGCGAGCAGGTTTTTTTAATCCAGCACACACCAGCTTTTATGAACTTTTGCCAGCATTGCATTCAGCATTGGGAAGCTTTTGCCAACTTAGGCTAGCGTATATGTAGCTGTTGCCATTTTAGGTTAATTTACGGTCATGTGAAAAAATTAGGACACCCCATTAAATATTTAGTTCTTTATTAAGAAATAGTCACATATCTATGTCTAACCTTGTTTTTGTTTTTATTTGCATTTTTTAACATTTATTTCAGCCATTGTAAGTGAGAATGAATGTGGGAGTGTCCTATAAAAGATGGGGGGTGTCCTAATTTATTCCTCACTATTTGTTCAGAATTATATTTTACAGAAAATTTGAAAAAAGTCTTTAATTCATTTTTAATTGTTTAGTTGTATTACATGAATCTCCCAGTATTTTTAACATTGGTATTAAATATCCATATGTCCAAATATGTTAAAAAACACAGGTGTATACAGGGTGTCCTAATTTTTTCACATGACTGTAAGCAAACAAAGACTCAGCGCAGGTCAGCTGACATCAGCGTCAGGTGATGCTCATATAAAGATCAGCATTTGTGGAGGCTTTCTTCCATTCTGGACCTGCTTTTGGAGTGAATACATCTCCCATGGGCATATGTTTCAGTATTTTTCATTTCACATTCCGATGTAGTTACTTCTGCATACCCTTTTCCCCTGTTTGTTTTTCGTTCATTTGTTCATTCATTCATTCATTCATTCTTCAAAAAAAAAAATACAGTAGTACCTATCTAGACTCCAACAGTAAGCCCACAGTTAAAATGTGACTGTGGATGGAATAAAAAAAAGTATTTAGTGTATCATTATATAAATAAAATGACAGGTGATTATGTTTTGACTGTTACAACTCTCTCCATTAAATTAACATAAAAACCTGTTAAATGTCATTTACTTTTTGACACCACATCAGCCCTTTTTGATTCCCCAAAATGGAAGCTGAACCAGCCGATCCTGGAGAATGAATACGCATGAAGCAGAAAATTAAGAACAATAAATTTCGCAATGAGATTTTTTTTCTTTTGGATTGTCACATTTTTGGTGGATTATATATACTTTTCTTTTTTTTTAATTCCCCCTTCTCTCGGCTTTTGGTGTTCCAGCACTATAAACAGTGACACTTCTTCGCATTTCCCTTGCGTCCGTGCATGTCTGAATTGAGTTTTGGTCTAAAATCATCTGCTTCCACCAGCATTTCAGTCGTTTGCCCGTGGAGCTTAAGTTAGGCCGACTTAGGCAAGCTCTTTATAACTTAGCCCAGCGCTCAGGAACTTTTACAAACTGAGCCCAATTTTCACCAATGTGTATTTTCAAATGTCGGCAAATTTTCAGCATGCTGAAAATTTTCAAAGAACACAACTTTCGCCAGTGTTCGTCAACAAACACCGACAATCATTAACTTTTGCCAGCAGAGCCAGACGTTTGCCAAAACATCAGTAAAAGTTAGTCCAAACATTGTAGTGTGAATCCACCCTTAAGGCCTCAGTGTGTGCGTGCGTGTGCCTGTCCCGTATTCCCTGACCCACCTTGGTGTCACATGACTCATTTAGTTTCTGCATGAAAACAGGTGAGTTCAACAGCATTCTTATTTCGTTAATCATGCCAATTTTTTTTTTAATCATATTCAGTATAATTGAGTAGCATGTTGGCATAACGATCATCCTCAGGCTTTCTGTTCCTCCCCTCATTGCTGCTGTAGTGGTCGGCCCACAGATCTAACTCTTTCTCCTTTCTCTCTGCTCCTTTCTTTTCTGAAATCAAACTGCGCTGCCTCCCCTGAAGCAAGCCACGCGTCCTTTGGAAACATGAGTTAGGTATCCGCTGTGGAAAAAGGAAGAAGCTCCTCTGCATCTGGGATCATACGAATGAACTTTACCCCCTCAAGTGGAATGTTATTTTGATATTTTTACACTTCAATAATGCATATGCTGCTGCTCAGCTATATATACTATATATATATAAAAAAAAAAACACGTGTGCTGTAAGGGCGTAAGCATGGCAAAGACTCCAATTCATTAATATGCAAGTATCACCTGTGATGACAGGGAGGATGGTGTTCTAATTAACAAGTTTGACTTCTGTCCAACCTTTAGAGTTCAGTGGATTCAGTGTGTGTGTGTTACATTTGAAAGGCTGTTTTTTTGTTGATAATGCACTGCTAAAGATATCAGGTCTGTTCCCTTCAGGTAATTCTCTCTAGGCTTCTGCCCACCTCAACCATTCCCACTGGAATGTTCAATTTAGTTGTATTTGTACAGCACTAAATCACAAAAAGCCATCTTAAGGGGCTAAATGCTTTAAAGTATTAGCGTCAACAACTGATCCCCTGTGAGCAAGCACTGAGGCAACAGTGGGAAGGAAAAACTCCCTTATAGGACGGAACTTCCGGCAGAACCAGGGTCAGGGAGGGGCAGCCATCTGCCAGGACTGACTCAGGGGGTGAGGGGGGAGAGAAGAAGAAAGGACAAAGGAGACTTAATAGATAAGAATAAATAAAATTCAAACACACATACACAACAAGACAGTCTACTCAAGTCTACTCAAAAGCTTCATCAAATATAAAGGTGTTTAGCTTGATCTTAAAAGTGGAGAGAGTATCTACCTCATGGACCCAGGCTGGTAACTGGTTCCATCAGAGAGTAGCCTGATAACTGAAAGCTCTACCTCCCATAGTACTTTTAGAGACTAAGAATTAACTAGAAAGTCCTGCATTCTGATTATGTATTGTTCTGTTAGGATACTATGGGACAATTAGGTCTTTAAGATAACATGGAGACAGATTAAGTATAGCTTTATATGTTTAAGTTCAATTCAGGCTTACCCATGGAGCCAATGCAGTGAAGTTAATATGGGGAAATACAATCTCTCTTTTTGTGCCCATCAATACTTTCACTGCAGTATTTTGGATTATTTGGAGATTTTTTTTAATAGTTTTTGGGACAAGCTGATAGTAATGCATTACAATAATCTAATCTAGAAGTGACAAAGGCATGGATTAGTTTCTCAGCGACGTAATATTGGCAGTATTATATAGGTGAAAGAAAACAGTTTTCAGGATTAATTTCAGGTGGGAATTACCCCTGAAACTAGGCAAAGATGCAGATTTATGCAGTCTCCTTTAGATAATGTGGTTAGAATATTCATTTCCGAGGGAGACGATTACAGGACGTGGGGTTTACAAGGAGGAGCTATATACAGTAATAGTCAAAGACTTCAGCATCAGAATTTTCTTTGACTTTTCACTGATAACATAACATTTTAATTACATGTTTTCACTTTGAAGTAAGGATAGAAGTAAGTATTAATTTAAACAACACACCTCGCATTTAGTTCTAGGGGGAATAGTTGGGGGAAGGGGTTCCTGGGGAGACTGGTCCAAGGGGGAATTGCCTGGGGGCAAGTTGACCCACAACAGCTGCACGGTGGCGCAGTGGTTAGCACTGCGGCAGCACAGTTTACCCTTGGCCAGGGGATTGTGGGATCGTGGGTTCGATCCCAGCCCCCGACCAACAGTGATCTGTGTGGAGTTTGCATGTTCTCCCCGTGTCTGTGTGGGTTTACTCCGGGATTTCTCCGGTTTCCTCCCACATGCCAAAAACATGCAGGTTAGGTTAATTGGAGACTCTAAAGTGGCCCTAGGTGTGAATGTGTGTGTGAATGGTTAAGGGATAGCACCGTATCGTGGCTGCTTCATCCATCCAGGTGGTGGATGACCCTCAATTTCCCCTCTGGGGATCAATAAAGTATACTAAATCTACTACTACTACAGCTGTTAAGTTAATAAATACCTATTTAAAAAAATATGGTTATTTGCTAATTAAAATGGCGGCAAAAACAGGACTGCGCTTTATGCTCGGTCAAAGACCAAAAGGGGATTATGTTATGGTGATGTCCATTTGTCTGTCTGTCCCGTAAAAGGTACCTGTTTTATGAAGTCCACTCCTCTTACAGTTTTATTCCCAATGTTCTGAAACTTGGTACCAGGGTTAGATGTACACTGATGATGATCATATTGCAGTTTGGCTCCAATCGCATGATTTTTGCAAGAGTTATATCCCCTGACTTAAGATGTCCTAATTCACCTCAGTTAATAGACAGTAACTGTGTTGTGAAATCAGCTCCTTCAACAATTTTGTTGCAATGGTTTTGAAATTTGGTACCATATACGTCGATGATGTGCATGGAAATGTTGAAAACTGCTCTCCTTCAGTAAGATACGTATTAGGATCTTCAAAGAAAACGGACGTGGGGATATTGCACTCACCTTCCACAATCATCGGATTCCAAGCAGCTGTAGACTTCAAGATTTTGTAGTTTACCAACAACATTTAAAACCTAAGTTGTGCTAAACCTTAGATTTAAAAATGCATTGGAGAGACATGTCGCACTTCAGTTACCGTTTGGAATAAAAAGACTTTGCTGACATCGAAACTCTGGACCTTCACCATACCTTCTACACCAAAGGACCGCTTCAGTTCAGTTTTACTTCACCAGTGCAAAATGTTCCATTGACAAGACACAAAGGCTGATAGACTTTTCATGACAATGATTTTTGGCACAAGAACAGAGTTGCATGAAAATTGGTGTGATTTTAATGAACAGTGTTGTGATTCTGAGTGTGAAGTTTCATCAAATTCAGGTCAAACAGAAACTGTACAAATTCATTGGCCTGTGAAATCAAAACGGATTGACATTTTTTGACCATTTTAACAACTTTTCATTATGAGTGTCTGTCGATGATTCATGCTTAATTTCAGACAGTTGTGATGAATGATTTTTGAGAAGTTCCTTCTACCTTCACTTGCACAATTTTGAAAATATGGTGCAGAAAACTTAATTTTTAGAGCGTAAGACCAGTAGAGAAAAGTTGTGGAAGATTTCAGAGATTATTAGAGCATCGGCCCCACAGTGGGGATGATGCGGGTTCAAGCCCCAAGCCGGGTCATACCAAAGACCAGATACAAATGGTATTTTCTGCCGTCTAGCTTGGTGCTATGTATAATAGCGCTGATGTTTCACTGGATATGAATCTCTCTACTTCATTGCTGGCCTATGACGAATCACCGTAGTTAATACCCCCAGTAGCACACACGTCGGCCCAATGTCGGCAAGTTTACATTGGGAATACATCTTATAGAGGTCATTTGCACAATGTCTTGCCATTGTGCAACAGATCTCTCGAAGATGTATACCCAGTGTAAACTTGGTATGTCAGGCCGATGTTAGTATGATGTATATCTGTTGTTGGAGTATATTCATTGATACCACACTCTCTTGCTTGTAATATTGCTTAATTAAACAGGCAGTGAATTTCCTTATTTAGGAGCAGAGTTATCATATACAGTATATCTGATAATAACTTCATAAAACACTTAAAGTAAACAAAAGCTGCTACAACACAAACAGCCAGAGATGAAAATAAAATTAAATGGTGTTCCTACCTGTTTGAAGTTCATTTTCTTTCCCTAGTACATTTTATATATATATATATACAGTATATATATATATATATATATGTATACACTACCGTTCAAAAGTTTGGGGTCACTTAGAAATTTCCTTATTTTTGAAAGAAAAGCACTTTTTTTCAATGAAGATAACTTTAAACTAATCAGAAATACACTCTATACATTGCTAATGTGGTAAATGACTATTCTAGCTGCAAATGTCTGGTTTTTGGTGCAATATCTAGATAGGTGTATAGAGGCCCATTTCCAGCAACTATCACTCCAGTGTTCTAATGGTACAATGTGTTTGCTCATTGCATCAGAAGGCTAATGGATGATTAGAAAACCCTTGTGCAATCATGTTAGGTCTGCAACGCTGTAATTGCTGCAAATGGAGGATTCTTTGACGAAAGCAAAGTTTGAAGGAAAAAATTATTATTTCAAATACAAATCATTATTTCTAACCTTGTCAATGTCTTGACTGTATTTTCTGTTCATTTTACAACTCATGGTGGTAAATAAGTGTGACTTTTCATGGAAAACACAAAACAATTGTCTGGGTGACCCCAAACTTTTGAACGGTAGTGTATATATATAAGCTCTCTCCAGGACGCTGTTGTTTGTGACTTTGTCCTGCCAGGTGATGTGTAGGATGCGACGGAGACAGCGCATGTGAAATGCGTTGAGCTTCTTTTCCTGTCGGGCTCGCAGGGTCCAAGACTTGCTGCCACACAGGAGGGTGCTGAGGACACAAGCTCTGTAGACCTGGATTTTGGTATGCTCTGTCAGCTTGCCATTGGGCCACGCTCTCTTTGTCAGTCTGGACATGGTCGTAGCTGCTTTGCTGATGCGCTTATTGAGCTCCGTGTTGAGAGAGAGGGAGTCATTGATAGTGGATCCCAGGTAGACGAAGTCATGGACAACATCTAGTTCATGATCGAAGATACTGATGCTGGGTGGAGAATCCACGCCTTGTCCCATGACCTGTGTTTTCTTCAGGCTGATGGTGAGTCCGAAGTCGCAACAAGCCTCGCTAAAACGAGTCATGAGCTGCTGAAGGTCCTCGGCTGAGTGGGCGGTGATTGCTGCATCATCTGCGAAGAGGAAGTCACGCAGACATTTTAGCTGGACCTTGGACTTTGCTCTTAGTCTGGAGAGGTTGAAGAGCTTTCCATCCAATCTGGTTCTAAGGTAGATGCCCTCTTTGGCAGAACCAAAGGCGTGTTTCAGCATGACAGCAAAGAAGATTCCGAACAGAGTCGGTGCGAGAACGCATCCCTGTTTCACTCTGCTTCTAATATCGAAGGCAGATGAAGTTGAGCCATCAAAGACGACTGTGCCCTTCATGTCATTGTGAAATGATCGGATGATGCTGAGCAGCTTGGGCGGACATCCGATCTTGGAGAGGATTTTGAAGAGGCCATCCCTACTAACAAGGTCGAAAGCCTTCGTCAGGTCAGTGAAGGCTACGAAGAGTGGCTGCCTCTGTTCCCTGCATTTCTCCTGCAGCTGTCTGAGAGAGAACACCATGTCGATTGTAGGCCTGTTGGCTCGGAACCCGCACTGCGATTCGGGGTAGACTCTCTCTGTCAGAACTTGAAGCCTCTTGAAGATAACACGAGCGAACAGCTTCCCAACGACGCTGAGGAGAGAGATGCCACGGTAGTTATTGCAGTCGCTCCTGTCACCTTTGTTCTTATATAGTGTGACGATGTTGGCGTCCCTCATGTCCTGCGGCACTTCGCCTTCTTTCCTGGCAGGACAAAGTCACAAACAACAACGTCCTGGAGAGAGCTGGAATCCCCAGCATGTACACGCTGCTGAAGCAGAGACGCATGCGCTGGCTGGGGCATGTGATACGCATGGACGATGGTAGGATCCCCAAGGATCTCCTCTACGGTGTCCTAGCTCAAGGCAAATGTCCGCCAGGCAGACCCCAACTGCGTTTCAAGGATGTCTGCAAAAGGGACTTGATGGGCATGGATGTCGACCTCACCATGTGGGAAGCTGTATCCTCAGACCGGATGGCCTGGAGGCAGATTGTGCAGAAAGGCCTGTCCAGCTTTGAACAGTCACTTATACAGCAAGCTGAGGCGAAGCGACAGAAGAGAAAGCCCCGAGGCCAGGCAGACCGACCAGCAACGGACTTCACCTGTGTCCAGTGCGGCAAGGATTGCCACTCCCGCATCGGACTTTTCAGTCACACCCGACACCGACGCTACATCAAAACCACCCAGAGCGCAACTCCATAGTCTCCCGAGACTGACGGATGCCAGAGAGATATAGATATAATATATAATATGCACGTACTGTATATATTCAGTACAGTATTTCTCATAATCAGCTGCAGGTGTGTAACTATTGTAAAACCTTCATAGTTCATAGCAGCACTAACCTTAACTAACTAACTAACTAACTAACCTGCACTTATATAGCGCTTTAAAGGTCCTGTTCATTAAAGCATGCTGTGTTTGTGGGTTTAAACCTTCTAAAATACTTTCTTTGGTCATGTGATAACGGTAAAAATATTAAAATCTCTCTTCACATAGAAATATTTCTTTCACATTTTGTCAGAATGGTATAGGAAGCTGGTATAGCTCTTCCTGGTTTCATTTCCCTACATCACTAACACATACTGTACAGTAATCAGGTCTTTTATTACAGCCCAATACCGTGCTTCCAGATGTGATATCAATCCAGACCCTGTCCAGAGTTTCTAAGACCAAGAGGTTAGCTTCAGAGCTAACAATGCTACTATAGCATTAGCTTACCATGCTCATGTCACTAGACATCCCTGTTCCTACCTGGTCCACAATCGATAATATATCTTGTGCCATTCTGGCTTATTTTGTCATATTTTCATTGTGGGATCAAACTGTTAGCATTTGCTTGCATGGGCACTCAGTCTGACTGGACTAGAGCTTACCTTGATGACGAGAAGTTGATCAGACAGGCCACCTAGTGTTAGCTTAACTGTCAGATCACGGCTGGTTTCTATCACTATTTTCTACAAATTCTATCCACTCTCACTGGAATTCATCATTCTTAAGGTGTATTCAGACCAAGCACGACACAAATACATGTAAAGTTAATGTAAGATGTGGAAAACGTGAATTTGGGCATTCGCGTGTCTGAGGAATTTGGTAGCGCTAGCTAGTAATCAACCTTGAGATTCTGCCATCACCGGAGTTAAAGTATCAAAACTGGAGAGTAAGCTAAATTGAAAATGAGACTGCCACTCACCCGCAGACAGATGGACTGGGAGCTCTGCAGCTGAATCAGAGCATCAGAGTTATTCACCCACGGATTGCCATGATGCGCTAATGAGGACTAGCAGGCTAACAGCATAAACAACCATCATCCAGGTGCATGTTTACATTCAGTTAACATGTAACAGTGCCATGTGAAAAATTTGCGCTTTTGTGTTTGGTCTGAATGCACCTATAGACATTATTTTAGCTTTAGTTTATCTCTCTATCTATCCATCCATCCATCCATCTTCTTCCGCTTAACTCTTTTCGGGTCGCGGGGGTGGGGGTGGGGGGGGGCTGGAGCCTATCCCAGCATCTTTGGGCGAGAGGCAGGGTACACCCTGGACAGATCGCCAGTCCATCACAGGGCCAACACAGAGAGACAGACAACCATTCACTCTCACAGTCATACCTAAGGACAATTTAGAATCCCCAGTTTGATGCCAATTAACCTAACTTGCATGTTTTTGGCATGTGGGAAGAAACCGGAGAAATCCCAGAGTAAACCCATACAGACACGGGGAGAATATGCAAACTCCACACAGATCACTGTTGGTTGGAGGCTGGGATCGAACCCAGGATCCCCCGGCCAAGGGTGAGTTGCTGTACTGCCGCAGTGCTAACCACTCCACCACCGCGCTGCCCCCCATCTATGTTATTGGCTTGCAATTGTTAATGTGCTTATTGTACTTCAAGTACCAGTTACAGTGGTGTTAAAAAGTGTTTGCCCCCTTCCTGATTTCTCATTTTTGTACGCTTGTCACACTTAAATGTTTCAGATCATCAAACAAATTTAAATATTAGACAAAAATAACACTGTGGAAGAAGGAAGCAGACGAGGCCGCGAGCTGCACGACACATGAACTTTATTTCTCTTTCAACATCAAGAACAGAACATCTCGAACTGGGTCTCTGGGCACCTCCTTTTTATAACCTTTATTCCTCCCCCATGAGACCCAGGGAGTCGAATACAGTACTGTCAGGGCATAAAGGCATGCGTGACACATTAACATCATAATTCCCCTCTCTTCATCTTGCACATCGTGAACTCCCTGGGGGGGTGGATAGTCCTTTCTGCTGTGTCTGGGACCCCCTGGTGTCCTTTCTCCTTCAGTCCTTTATCCACGGCCCCCCCCCCCCCCCCCGGCTCCCGACTCTGGGTGGAGAACCCCCACACAGTGCCACCACAACACAAGTAAACACAAAATGCAGTTTTTAAAATGAAGGTGTTTATTATTAAGGGGGGAAAAAAATCCAAACCTACATGGCTCTGTATGAAAAAGTGACTGCCCTCTAAACCTAATAACTGGTTGGGCCACCCTTAGCAGCAACAACTGCAATCAAGCGTTTGCGATAACTGGCAATGAATCTTTTACAGCACTGTAGAGGAATTTTGGCCCACTCATCTTTGCAGAATTGTTGTAATTCAGCCATATTGGAGGGTTTTCGAGCATCAACCACCTTTTGAAGGTCATACCACAGCATCTCAATCGGATTCAGGTCAGGACTTTGACTAGGCCACTTCAAAATCTTAATTTTGTTTTTCTTAAGCCATTCAGAGGTGGACTTGCTGGTATGCTTTGGATCATTATCCTGCTGCAGAAACCAAGTGCACTTCAGCTTGAGGTCACAAACAGATGGCCGGACATTCTCCTTCAGGATGTTTTGGTAGACAGCAGAATTCATGGTTCCATTTACCACAGCAAGTCTTCCAGGTCCTGAAGCAGCAAAACAGCCCCAGACCATCACACTACCACCACCATATTTTACTGTTGATATGATGTTCCTTTTCTGAAATGCTGTTACTTTTACGCCAGATGTAATGGGACACACACCTTCCAAAAAGTTCAACTTTTGTCTCGTCAGTCCACAGAGTATTTTCTCCAAAGTCTTAGGGATCATCAAGATGTTTTCTGGCAAAACTGAGACGAGCCTTTGTTCTTTTTGCTCAGCAGTGGTTTTTGTCTTGGAACTCTGCCATGCAGGCCATTTTTGCCCAGTCTCTTTCTTATGGTGGAGTCATGAACACTGACCTTAACTGAGGCACGTGAGGTCTGCAGTTCTTTGGATGTTGTTGTGGGGTCTTTTGTGACCTCTTGGATGAGTCGTCACTGCGCTCTTGGGGTAATTTTGGTCGGCCGGCCACTCCTGGGAAGGTTCACCACTGTTCCATGTTTTCGCCATTTGTGGATAATGACTCTCACTGTGGTTCACTGGAGTCCCAAAGCTTTAGAAATAGCATTATAACCTTTTCCAGACTGATAGATCTCAATTACTTTGTGTCTCATTTGTTCCTGAATTTCTGTGGATCATAGCATGATGTCTAGCTTTTGAGGATCTTTACCTCCGCCAAGGAGGTTATGTGATCATCGGCGTTGGTTTGTCTGTTTGTTTGTTAGCAAGATAACTCAAAAAACTTATGGACGGATTTTCATGAAATTTTCACAGATTGTCAGAAATGGGGTATCCTACAGATGATTACATTTTGGTGGTGATCCGGATCACCGTCCAGAAGAAAACCGCCATTACAGAAAATGCCATTTTCGTGAATAACTACTGAACCACTAATCCTATCATTGTCAATCCAATTGCTAGTCATATGTTTTCATGGTCAACGAATCTGAAAACGTACACACAAACACTGTATGGGGGGAACTGTGGCCGCCATTACGGAAAATGCCATTTTCATGAATAACCACTGAACCACTAATCCTATCATTGTCAATCCAATTGCTAGTCATATGTTTTCATGGTCACGGAATCTGAAAACGTACACACAAACACTGTATGGGGGGAACTGTGGCCGCCATTACGGAAAATGCCATTTTCGTGAATAACTACTGAACCACTAATCCTATCATTGTCAATCCAATTGCTAGTCATATGTTTTCGTGGTCAAGGAATCTGAAAACGTACACACAAACACTGTATGGGGGGAACTGTGGCCACCATTACGGAAAATGCCATTTTCGTGAATAACTACTGAACCACTAATCCTATCATTGTCAATCCAATTGCTAGTCATATGTTTTCATGGTCAACGAATCTGAAAACGTACACACAAACACTGTATGGGGGGAACTGTGGCCGCCGTTATGGAAAATGCCATTTTCATGAATAACCACTGAACCACTAATCCTATCATTGTCAATCCAATTGCTAGTCATATGTTTTCATGGTCACGGAATCTGAAAACGTACACACAAACACTGTATGGGGGGAACTGTGGCCGCCATTACGGAAAATGCCATTTTCGTGAATAACTACTGAACCACTAATCCTATCATTGTCAATCCAATTGCTAGTCATATGTTTTCGTGGTCAAGGAATCTGAAAACGTACACTCAAACACTGTATGGGGGGAACTGTGGCCGCCATTACGGAAAATGTCATTTTCGTGAATAACTACTGAACCACTAATCCTATCATTGTCAATCCAATTGCTAGTCATATGTTTTCATGGTCAAGGAATCTGATTTGGCCTACTTCACTTTGTCAGGCAGGTCCTATTTAAGTGATTTCTTGATTGAGAACAGGTATGGCAGTAATCAGGCACAGGTGTGGCTAGAGAAATTGAACTCAGCTTTCCAAAGATGTGATAAACCACAGTTAATTTATGTTTTAACGGGGGGAGGGGTGTCACTTTTTCCACGCAGGGCCATGTAGGTTTGGATTTTTTTTTACCCTGAATAATAAACACCTTCATTTAAAAACTGCACTTTGTGTTTACTTGTGTTATCTTTGTCTAATATTTAAATTAGTTTGATGATCTGAAACATTTAAGTGTGACAAACATACAAAAAAATGAGAAATCAGGAAGGGGGCAAACACTTTTTCACACCACTGTACATCCTGTTGACCACTGAAACCACAGACTCCTGTCCACCAGTGATGCATCACTTCATTCATTCTTTCAGGTAATTTCAGGCTGTGTTCGCATCTAAAGTGACATGCACTGTAATGAGTCATTCTAAAGAAGGCTGTAGAAGATGCGTCAAAATGATGCTGCAGTGATTAAATGATTAAAGGCAATGTGACCAAAGTATGTCATGGATATTTCAGTTTCATTAGGACCTGTGGGAACTGTCAACATGTTGGAAAAATGCAATGAATAGGACGTTTTAAAGGTCCCATGTTGTGGATTATCCAACTATTATATTTAAGTTTTTGGTCCCAAGTGTAGGGAGCTTGAAATAAGGAAGCAAAGTGATTTTATAAATCAGGTTTATTGTCGGCTTCCAATCCCCAACATGTCTCATCTCAATGCAGAAGCAGAAAAGAGGCTGAGCGCAGTCAGACCTTCATACTTATACATCACATAACAAAAGACATCGCATAACAAAAGCCGACATCACACATCCGTGTTATCTCCTTCTGTTGTCCTCTCTCTCCTCCACCTGACCCTGGGGGGTCAGGAAGTCCATTCAGGTCTCCACTGCTGAGTCTCCGTCTGCTTGTTGATCTCTGCCGGTGGTCGAGACCTATTGTCCTGCTCTGAGACGTGAGGTCATTCCACATATGTAATCTCTAAACATTCCTCTTGTGTCTATACATATGTAGGTATGGATATATGAACAATATAAGCCACAGCCCCCCCCCCCCAAACGTCTAAGAAAAGGACAATAAAATTAAGTTCACAGCTTAAGGTAACATCCATGACATATTATACCGTTAATCACATCAACAGGAAAAAAAGGGAAAATATTCTTAGCAGCTATGCCAACCTTCAAGCTATATGGCATGATCATGTTAAAAATTCAGTGATAACAGCAGCAGTATAGTCTATGTCATATGTCAGCCCTAAAACTGCAACGGCAAAATTCGACAGCATAGCTTACAACCCCTTGTCAATTTTACATCAGTCTATGTGTCGTCTGGGTTTCAATCTTCTCCCAAATCTGCTGTACGCCTGTCTCGGCGTCCTGGCGGCGCCATCCTGTGAGGAATCTGCAGCTTGGGGGGAAGAGTGGTTATTTGGTCCCTGCAGGGGGGCTGAGGTGTGTGTCTTGGGGGGTCTACCCCGTCGAGGTGCTCTCGCCACCCGTGCAGGTTCGTCGCTCAACATGAAGGCAGGTTTAAGTCTGTCAATGCTGACTGTTTCTTTTCTGTCCCCTAAATCAAGCACAAAATGCTTATCACCAGGTTCCAGCACTCTATATGGTCCATCATATGGTGGGCGGAGGGTTGGTTTTAAAGCTTCGTGTCTAACAAAAACGAATTCAGCATTTTTCAAAGCTTGGGGAAAAAAACCCGTGGAAAAGGGTGATGTATGGGTCCGGGGAGCGTGTCCGGTCCCGTGTTACTTAGGGGCCTCAGGGCTGGGAGGTGCCCGGGCTCTGGATGTTCTGGTAAGAACTCACCCGGGAGTGAGGTGTGCGAAAGGTTGTGCGAAAACTAATTCTGCCGGGGAGGCATCTAGATCCTCCTTAGGCGCAGAACACAACCCTAATAAAACCCAGGGAAGTTTGTTTACCCAATCTGGATCCGTCAGTGAGGCCCTGAGGGCGGCCTTTAAAGACCTATGAAAACTCTCGCATAACCCGTTAGCCTGAGGGTGATATGCGGTGGTGCGATGAATTGTCGCCCCTAAGCTGCTGGCCATGGCTGACCAGAGCTCTGAGACAAATTGAGGCCCCCTATCGGACGTGATGTCCGATGGGACGCCAAAACGCGCCACCCAGGTTGTTAAAAAAACGCGAGCGACTTCCGCGGCTGTGGTTGACGCCAGCGGGACCGCTTCTGGCCAGCGTGACCGCTTCTGGCCAGCGTGTGGTCCGGTCTACCGTTGTTAAAAGGTGTGTGAACCCCTGAGACGATGGCAGTGGGCCCACGAGGTCGACGTGTACGTGGTCAAACCTCCTGGCCGGGATTCGGAAGGGTTCCAGAGGGGTTTTGGTGTGTTTGTGAATTTTGGCGCGTTGGCAAGACATGCAAGTCCTCGCCCACTCCTTTACATTTTTACGCAGGCCTGGCCAAACAAACTTCTCCGTGACCATTTTCACTGAGGCGCGCACCCCTGGGTGCACGAGGGAGTGCACAGAGTCAAAAACGCGGCGGCGCCACGCGGCTGGGACTACCGGGCGAGGTCGACCGGTTGACACGTCGCAGATTAGGGGGGGCACACCGTCACGCAAACCCCTTTCCTCCAACCTTAACCCTGTTGGTCCAGACTGGAGCGCGCGCACGTCCGCGTCATTGCTTTGTTCCACTGCCATAGCCGCGTAATCTATCCCTACGTGAATTGGGGCCGCGTCCGCGTTGGCCATGAGCTCTGCGGCTGCGGTAGTGTAATCTGCTTCCTCGTGCCCTGACGATGTCACGGCACGGGAGAGGCAATCTGCCACCAAATTAAGTTTGCCTGCCACGTGTGGAATGTCTGTGGTAAACTCTGAAATTGCAGCCAGCTGCCTTTGTTGCCTGCCCGACCACGGTTCTGAAATTTTAGCCATCGCAAAAGTGAGTGGTTTGTGGTCGACAAAAGCCGTGAAACGCCGCCCTTCCAGCCAGAACTGGAAATGGCGGATGGATAAATGAAGCGCTAGCAGCTCTCTGTCAAAAGTGCTGTATTTGCGTTCGGTTTGGTTTAAGGATTTGCTAAAAAATGCTAGCGGTTGCCAGGTTCCGCCGACATGTTGTTCCACAACCGCCCCTATGGCCAGGTCTGAAGCATCTGTGGTCAGCGCTATGCGGGCTGAGGGGTCGGGGTGGACCAACAATGCGGCATCCGCTAGGGCTCTTTTTACTTCCGCGAAGGCGCGTTCCCGCTCCAGGGTCCATTCAACCACGTTGGAGGGCTTTTGTTTTCTGAGCGCGGCATATAGGGGCTGCATGAGTTGAGCTGCGCGAGGGAGGAAACGGTTGTAAAAATTTACCATTCCTAAAAATTCCTGTAGCGATCTGACCGTTTGTGGTCGGGGGAAATTTGCTACTGCGCGCACTTTGTCCGGTAATGGGACTGCCCCTTCTGGTGAAACTCTGTGTCCCAAAAAATCAATCTGTGACATGCCGAATCGGCATTTGGCTGGGTTAATTATTAACCCGTGCTCTTCCAGCCTCTGAAAAACCGTAGTAAGGTGTTGTTCGTGTTCTTCCTCCGACGTGCTGGCTACCAGAATATCGTCGAGGTAGACGAACACGAAAGGGAGGTCGCGTAATACCGCGTCCATCATACGCTGAAAAGTTTGAGCAGCGCCTTTGAGGCCAAACGGCATTCGCAAAAATTCAAAAAGACCAAAAGTGGTTATTACGGCCGTTTTGGGGACGTCTTCAGGTCGAACCGGAACTTGGTGGTAGCCGCGGACCAGGTCTATTTTAGAAAAAATGCGCGCACCCGCCAGATGTAGTGAAAAATCCTGAATGTGAGGGATTGGGTAGCGGTCATGTGCTGTAGCATTGTTTAATCTGCGATAATCACTTCAAGGTCTCCAGGAACCGTCGGTTTTCGGGACCATATGCAGTGGCGAGGCCCAAGGGCTTTTCGAGCGCTGAATAATGCCCAGTTTTTCCAAGCTGGCGAACTCGTCGCGTGCTATGGCGAGCTTGGTTGTGTCTAAGCGCCGAGCTTTAGCGAACACAGGTGGGCCCGTTGTGGGAATGAAGTGTTCCACCCCGTGTTTCGCTACTGTTGCTGAAAATTTGGGAACTGTGAGTGCTGGAAATTGGGTGAGGAGTTGGTCAAACTTACCTTCTGCTGTGGTGACGCTGGCCTGCACGGGTGGTGGGGACACTCGAGCTGAGCAGGGTATAGAAGAAAATGACAGTGCATTAACTAAGCGTCTGTTTGCAAGATCGACTAACAACCCATGTGCACATAAGAAATCAGTGCCCAACAAGTTAAACCTCACCGCCGCTATAATAAAGGTCCACCTATAGTTGCGGCCGTGAATGAACAGAGGCAGGTTTCTTTCACCAAAAGTGTTGATGATCGAGCCGTTAGCTGCCATCGCTCCGTTTCCATGGGGTCCCGTTGCCCTGTCTGCGTAGGACGGGGTGATGAAGCTCACCTGAGCTCCGGTGTCGATGAGGAACTGTCTCCCGGAGCGTCCGTCAGTCACGTAGAGCAGCTTGTTTGTCTCGCCGAGAGCCGTAGCTGCTAACGGTTCCCGGCTTTGAAGTTTTCCCGAGCTCTTGAAACTGCAGGGGGGCACGCATTTGTATGCCCTCTCGGCAAAGCGTCGATGGTAGTAGCAGAGGTCGTCCCGTTTGTTGCGCCTTGGTCACGTCGCTGCCATGGTGGGCGGGTTCTGCTCCATCGCCTCTGATTCTCCGATGCTCCGGGCTTCCACGCCGAGATCTGCCGATGCTGCTGTGGCCATCTGCTCGCCGCAGGAGTTGATGAGCCGCTGCGCTTCTCGGGCAAGCGCGCGGAAGTCCTGCTGGGTCTTACACCACATGTTGGCCAGGATCCCTCTCATGTGCGTCGGCAGAGTGCTGAGGAAGATGTGTTGAAAAAGGAAGTTGTCGTTGTCTGCCTCCCTCAGCTGCAGCATGTCTTCCATGAGGGCCATCGGTCTGCGCCCCCCGTGGCCGTAAATCGCCAGTATCCTCCCGGCCCTTTCCTCGGCCGAGGGGACGAAACTCTCGATGAGGGTCGCCTTCAGTTCCTTGTACTTGTCGTTGGCGGGCGGCTGCTGTGTCACGCTCCGCGCGCATCGTGCTGTGGCGGCATCGAGTCTGGCGACGATGTGGTAAAACTTGGTTTCGTCAGCCGTCACCCCTGCCAGTGCAAACTGAGCCTCAGCCTGCTGGAACCACGAGTTTGGGTCATTTTGCCAGAACTCTGGGAGTTTGACGGCGACGGCGCTTGCTTCGGCCGCCTCTGACGAGTCTGCAGCGCAAGAACGCCTTTCCTCCGTTCTCACGACAGGGTTGGGGACGGCGCTTGCTTGGGCCGTCTCCGATGAGTCTGCTGTGGGGGAACGTCTTCCATCCGTTCCCATGTCTGGGTTGGCGACGGCGCTTGTTTGGGTCGCCTCTGACGAGCCTGTAGTGGGAGAACGTCTTTGGTCCATTCTCACGTCTGGTCACCAATGTAGGGAACTTGAAATAAGGAAGCGAAGTGATTTTATAAATCAGGTTTATTGTCGGCTTCCAATCCCCAACATGTCTCATCTCAATGCAGAAGCAGAAAAGAGGCTGAGCGCAGTCAGACCTTCATACTTATACATCACATAACAAAAGACATCGCATAACAAAAGCCGACATCACACATCCGTGTTATCTCCTTCTATTGTCCTCTCTCTCCTCCACCTGACCCTGGGGGGTCAGGAAGTCCGTTCAGGTCTCCACCGCTGAGTCTCCGTCTGCTCGTTGATCTCCGCCGGTGGTCGAGACCTATTGTCCTGCTCTGAGACGTGAGGTCATTCCACATATGTAATCTCTAAACATTCCTCTTGTGTCTATACATATGTAGGTATGGATATATGAACAATATAAGCCACACCAAGACCTGTAATCTTTCACTTTACCAGATAACTTTGGAAAGAACTGGCTGCTAGATGGTTCAGTTAGTCTTTTGCCCCTGCTGCCTCTTGCACAAAGAAGCTGAGATGAGATCCTTTCTCTGTTAAGTTAGCTTTTTAATGGTACATATGTGATCCATGGCTACATTTTATGAAATTAAAATCCAAGAAAACACCATTTAAGAGGAGGAAACCTCCAACGTGTCAATGCTGATGGAGGGGCAGCAATCTGCTACACCCAGGAAAATAAAAGAAGAAAAGAAGTGAATGGTGAAGAAAATGTTCTCTGGTTTCTGTTTTAGCCTCAATTGAGGTGAGTCCATATACATGCAACTATTTCATGCTATACGTCAAAAATCTGAACTTGTCAAAAGTCACTGTTAACCAGAGAATTTAACCCCCTCATGGATCGTCACCTTATCGTGGTGGGGGGGTTTGCGTGCCCCAGTGATCCCAGGAGCTATGTTGTCCGGGGCACTTGCCTCTGATAGGGTCACCCAAGACAAACTGGTCCTGGGTGAAGGGCCAGACTAAGAACGATCCAACAGACTCTCATGATAAATTCTAGATCAAGGATTCAGTGTACCCCGCCCGGTATGGGGTTACTGGGGCCCCAACCTGGAGCCAGGCCTGGGGGAGGGGCTCGATGGCTAGCATCTGGTGGCCGAGTTTCCACCCATGGGACCCGGCCAGGCTCAGTCCGAAGGAGTTACATGGGTCCGCCCTCCAGTGGGCTCACCACCTGCAGGAGGGATCATGGGGGTCCGGTGCTATGTGGATTAGGTGGCGGTCAGAGGTGGAGACCTTGGCGGACTGATCCCAAGCTTATTTTCAGGCATCAGATCAAATCCATGAAAACAATCCTGCTGATTATGAGAGGACAGCCAGAGCAGAGCCAGAGGTGCAAAAAAAAAAAAAAAAAAAAAAAAGAAAAAAAAAAAGCAGACTCAGCAACTTTCCAGATTTTTGGACTCACTCCTGCAGGACTTGACTCTCCCCCGTCTGTTTTTAATGATGACCGGTGATGTGAGGTGACCATTCAGATTTTTTTCCACTGCTGTCTGATACTATAAGACAAAATCGTTGCAGTTTTATTTCCTGTTCATTTAACAGCGGTTATCACATCGATTCACAGCATGACAATCCTTTCTGCATGATCGCTCAGCTCTAATTCTTATTTGAGGGACCACATGTACTAAAATTGCGTAAGTGGGAGGAATATAGTAGCTCAGTAGACTGAATATTTTACAAGTATAGATGAGCAGAGTATGCAAATGCAACAGGTCCCCAACTACAAGTTGACCTGCAGCATTTTGGGGGGGAGCTATGTCTTTTTTTTTCCTTGTACGTTTGCAACTTTTCTCATAAGTTAGTAACTTCTTTTGTAAATTTGCAACTTTTTTCTTCTTAATTTTTAAACTTTTTTCTCGTGAATTTACTACATTTTTGTGTGAATTAGCTACTCTTTTCATTATAAATTTGCTACTTTTTAAGTGTAAATTTTAATTTCTCTTAAAATTTTGAAGCATTTTTCATTGTAAATTTTAAAGTTTTTTCTTGTGAATTTACAATTTTTCTTCTCTTAAATTTTATACTTCTTTCTCATGGATTTTTTTTTCTTGTCTTTTTTTTAACCTTTTCAGTAAATTTTCAACTTCTTCCTCTCATATCTGCAAGTTTTTCCCATAAATGTGCTACTTTTTATTATGAATTTATATCGTTCACAAGGCTAAATGTTTATTCTGTGTAATGATTTAATTTTTTTCTGTTCATTTAGACGACAACCCAATTATTTTTTTAATTTTTTGTTGAAAGGGAGAGACTTTTTTTTTATGGGCAGCTCGGTGGCACAGTGGTTAGCACTGTGGCAGCACAGTAAGAAGGTCATGGGTTCAATCCCACCCCCTGACCATCAGTGACCCTTCTGTGGGGAGCTGGCGTGTTCTCCCCCTGTCTGCATGGGTTTCCCTGGGTGCTCCGGTTTCCTCCCACACGCCCAAAACCAGCAAGTTAGGTTAATTGGAGACTCTAAAGTGGCGCTAGGTGTGAATGTGTGTGTGAATGGTGAAGGGATTGGCACCACACTGTGGCTGCCTCATCCATCCAGGTGATTGTCCTGAATTTCCCTCTGGGATTATTAAAGTATACAAAATAAAAAAATAAATAAATCGTTTGAACTCTTCTCCATTACAAAAACGGGGTCCCCCAAACACAGCCTTGCATCGGGCCTTCAAAAACCTGGAAGTGGTCCTGTGTGTGGGAGACTCCATCCTCTGTCTTTCCCCATCTCCAGTTCCTTCCTCCCCCTCAGACACCTACTAATTTACAATAAAAGAATGAGCAAATTTACAAGAAAAAAATAGCAAATTTATGAGAGAGGTTAGAAATTGCGAAGAAAAAAGTAGCAAATTTGTAATGAAAAAGTAGTAAATTTACAATGAAAAAAGTAGCAAATTTATGGGAAAAAAGTTAGAAATTTAGAAGGAAAAAAGTTGCAAATTTACAAGACAAAAGTAGCAAATTTACAATGAAAAAAGCAGCAAATTTACAATGAAAAAAGTTTCAAATTTAGAAGAAAAAAGTTGCAAATTTACAAGAAAAAAAGAGGAGCTAATTCACATGAAAAATGTCCCAAAACAGGAGTGGGCTCAGACTGATTTATCAGGACTCAGCAGTAGATAGGTGTTCAGTAACGGTTTCTCCCCTCTCCACTCATCACAAACTCCTGATTCCTGTAGGCAACTCCTGACTTTTATTTTATCTCCTCCACTTCACCTCTGTCTGACCCTCCTTCTGTCGCTCTTGTTTCATTCCTGATGTCCATGTTCATTCTCTTTTTAAACCTCCATCTCTCCAGGACCCGTTCAGCCTCAAATTGTTGTGATTGCTGCGTGCGTTGCTCTGTCATGGCCTGCAGGAAGAGTGAGTCAGTACATGTCAGCGAACACAGGTATGTGGCGCGGACATCGGCTGCTGGAGTCAGGAGGGATGTGATTGGACGCTTTCAGCCATAAGATAAGAGTATTTGAGAATGTAATATGATCCACATAATAGATGATAGATAAGATGACTTTAAAGCTACTGTGTGGAGCTGAGGTTAAATTATTTTTTACTACCTTTTTTGTAAATTTGCCCCTTTTTGCTCACATTTTTACAACTTTTTCTCCTAAATCATTAAGGCATTTTCACTGCCTCTAAAATGTGTAATTTTTAATGATAAATTAACATTAATCTTGAAGAAGTGTAAATTTTGAGGACTAAATGTGCAGTTTCATTGATGAGGCTAACAATTGTTGTGCGTTTGATTATTATGTAAATTATAGTAATGTCCTATAATCTGACAAAGCAGCCTTGAAAAACATCTTAAAGAGCTCCCATTTTGCTCTTTCTCCACATGTTGACCCAGCTGCCAGAGGCTTTAATGAAATGTCTGTGACAGGGATGGTTAAAACACCTTGGGGTTTAATTATTGCAGTACAATGGGGGCAATGGGGGCAATGGATCAGCGTTCTCGTCGCGCCCTCCGCCAGTACCCGGGCTTGCCTGGGGAAGCTAATGATCCTACCAGCAGACTAAATTCGAAGAGACGACGCCTCTGTGCCAAGTCAAAGAAGAATCCTAGTCACAGTCCTAAAGCCGAAAGCAAACAGCCCCAAGAGCACTTTGTGGTAGGATCGGCCCTTCGCATATTACAACTAAACGTTGAAGGCCTATCTGCAGCCAAGCGAAGCCTTATCGAAGTCCTCGCCTTCCAACATTCGATTGATGTAATCTGCCTCCAAGAGACTCATATTGGCACAGAGGAAGCTGGCCGCTTCACCATCAAAGGCTTTGACCTCCTGTGCTATGTTCTACATGCTAAACATGGACGTGCCACCTATGTGCGTTCTGACATAGTTGAAGCAAATCACCTGATAACAACACATTTCTCAGACACCATAATCATTGGTGGCTTCCATATTGTCAATGTGTACAAGCCCCCTAATGCCAACTGGGATCTGCAGGTCTTACCCACCCTACCCCACCCTGCCATCTATGTGGGGGACTTTAACAGCCATCACCCTGACTGGGGGTACCCAGCAGTGGACAGTGATGGGAAGGCACTTTCAGACTGGGCATCCAGAAATGACCTCGCTTTGATATACGACCCCAAACAAAGAGGAACCTTCCACTCTGCTAGGTGGAAGAAGGACTATTCTCCTGACCTGTGTTGGGTCAGCTCTTTGAATGGGGAGCCATATCCTACACAGATCCTCATTCTTGATGATTTTCCACACAGCCAACGCCGGCCCCTGCTTGTACACATTGGCCTACAACTTCCAGTCATATACAGCCCAAGGAAGATGCGCTGGAACTTCCGCAAAGCCAACTGGAAGAAATTCAGTGAAACTCTGGACCGGAGCGTTGTTACCATCCCACTCCACACCATCACTGTAGATGAAGCATACAACCGCTTCTGCAGCGCAATCTTCAAGGCTGCCCATACTGCAATCCCACGAGGCTACTGACCCCTCTATGTCCCATGTTTGGACGGAGAAAGTGCTGCCCTCCTACAATCCTATCAAACATCAGGGGACCCAGAGATAGCAGACCATCTCATTGAATCGCTAAATACAGCTCAGCGAAAGAAATGGGAGGAGACAGTTGCTGACCGGAGCTTTACCCACTCTAGCAGGAAATGTTGGAGCCTCATCCGTCGCCTAGGAGCTACACAGAAGCCCCCTAGCCAAAGCCGAGCATCCGTCACACCCAACCAAGTTGCATCCCACCTACTGACTATCGCCAAAGCACCCCAAGACAAAGACACCAAAAGAGCAGTTACAACTGAGCTAAAAAAACACCAAAAAATGCCTGTAGAGGAAACGAACCCTGAACCCTTCGAGGCTGCTGAACTGGAGAAAGTCCTACAGAGCCTGAAATGTGGAAAGGCAGCAGGATACGATAACATCTTCCCAGAATTCATGAAAAATCTTGGCCCCCGAGCCCTAACCTGGTTGACACAATTCTACACAAGGATCACACAAACAAACTCGATCCCAAAGAAATGGCGGACAGCAAAGGTCATTGCCATCCCAAAACCTGGCAAAGACCACAAATTACCAGCAAGCTACCACCCAATCTCCCTACTCAGCGTTCCTTACAAAATCATGGAGCGCCTAATTCTGCAACGCATTTCCCCAGAGGTAGAGGATATTCTAAGTGTGGATCAAGCAGGTTTCCGCAAGGACCGCAGTACAGGAGAACAAGTACTGGCCCTAACCACCTTCATCGAAAATGGCTTCGAGAGCAGACTGAAGACAGGGGCTGTGTTTCTCGACCTTACAGCCGCCTATGATACGGTCTGGCACAAAGGCCTCCTCCTGAAACTTATAAAGGCGATCCCTGCTTGGGCAACAGCAATTATAAAAACCCTGCTGACCAACCGAAGGTTCAGAGTCCACCTCAGTCAGAAGACAAGTGCATGGAGAATGCAGAAAAACGGACTCCCACAAGGCTCAGTTCTAGCTCCAACTCTGTTCAACCTCTACATAAACGACCTGCCTACTACAAAATCCCGCAAATTCACCTATGCAGACGACATCTGTTTGGCATTCCAAGCACCAGACTTTGAACCACTGGAACGGGTGCTCACGGAAGATCTTGCCAAACTGGACCAGTTCTGCAAAATCTGGCGCCTAAAACCAAGCCCAGCAAAAACCGTCTCCAGTGTATTCCATCTCCACAATGCAAAAGCTGCCAGAGAACTAAACATCCACCTGAGCGGACTCAAGCTTAAGCATGCCCCAAATCCAACTTATCTTGGAGTGACCCTTGATAGGACCTTATCCTTCAAGGAACATCTAAAGGGGACGGCTGCTAAGGTGAAGGTACGAAACAACCTGCTCTGCAAGCTCGCTGGTGCAAAATGGGGGGCGGCAGTCTCCACCCTGCGCACCTCAGCACTGGCCCTTTCATACTCTGTAGCAGAATATTGTGCCCCTGTCTGGTCCAGGTCATCTTACACACACCATGTAGACACCCAGCTCAACACAACCATGAGAACTATAACTGGAACAATCCGCTCAACACCACTCCCCTGGCTCTCTGTACTGTCAAACATAGCCCCTCCACACATCCGGCGAGCAGCATTAACTCAAAGGATGCTCCAAAAAGTTAAAGATTCTCCTCACTTACCAATCCATGCAGATATCTACACTCCACCCACTGCCCGACTTTCATCCAGACGGCCGATTTGGAAAAACCCTCCCCCAGCTGACTTTACCATCCAGACAGCTTGGCAAGAGGAATGGGAGACCAAGGAGGTCCCAAACAAACAGCTGGTGATAAACCCCAACCAACAGGTCCCGGGCACCAACCTCCCAAGGAGACAGTGGTCTACACTCAATCGCTTCAGGACTGGACATGGCCCCTGCTTGGCCAGCCTTTACAGATGGGGCAGTAGCCCTAGCCCACTGTGCGCATGTGGAGAGGAGCAAACAATGGAACACATCATAGAGGCTTGCCCGCTCCAAAGACTGGAAGGAGGATTACACACCCTCCATACAGCAAACCAGGAGGCAACTGCTTGGCTTAAGGACTTTGCATTCGCTAAATAAATTGCAGTACAATTTTACTCACGGGGAAGGAGCATGCCTCAGAGCATATTAAGATAAGATAAGCTAAGATAAGCCTTTATTAGTCCCACAATGGGGAAATTCCAGGGTTGCAACAGCACAGGGATAGCAACACTCAGAGCAACAATCAGAAGGCAAGAAAAAACAAGAGCAGCTAGTATACATATGTACATATTACTATAAATATATATATATATATATATATATATATATATATATATATACTGTATATATATATATATATATATATATCGACACAGTGCGGAGCATTGTGGTTGGTGAATGTGCAGCAGAAAGTCTAAGCTCTCTCTCCGCGGATGCGGCAGGCCAGCTGGATGTCTTTGGGCATGATGGTGACCCTCTTGGCGTGGATGGCGCACAGATCGGTGTCCTCGAAGAGACCCACCAGGTAGGCCTCGCTGGCCTCCTGCAGAGCCATGACGGCGGAGCTCTGGAAGCGCAGGTCGGTCTTGAAGTCCTGAGCGATCCCCCTCACCAGGCACTGGAAGGGCAGCTTACGGATGAGCAGCTCCGTGGATTTCTGGTTGCGACGGATCTCTCTCAGAGCCACGGTACCGGGCCTGTAACGGTGAGGCTTCTTCACTCCGCCGGTGGCCGGAGCGCTTCCTGGGGGCTTTTCCTCCAGTAGATTTACGGGCGGTCTGCTTGGTTCTTGCCATCGCTCTTTATTATTCTGTCTTATATTTCTTGCACGCCGCCTAAACTCCAGCCCGGCACCCGCGTCGTTTTCGCTTCAGTTTCTCCCGGTATGTCGAGTTTCTCCGTTAGCACCGGGTGGCAGTTGAGTGCTAGCTAGCTCTTCCCTGCTGTATCGTCTCCTGCTGTAAACAGAGGCTCCGTCCGCCGACTCGGGACACCTTTGGGGCGATCTGTGTGTCCGTGATATATATAGAGTGAAAGGTGTGCCGGATCAGAAAGTTATCACCGGATCAGAAAGAAGAAGGAAGATAAAAACACTCAGAATTGAGCCGCTGTTGCAAAAGGCAGCCAACTCGTGTGGCGCCGGAACCGGTAATATTAGCATATTACTAATAATACTAATAATAGCATATTACTATAATAGCATAATACTAATAATTACTAATAATAGTATATTAAGTAATATTAGCATATTACTTAAGTACATAAGTACATAAGTGCTAATGAGCCCCAATTCACTCCACCCTTCCTCTTTTGTCATTTCTTTTTGTTTTCATTGCAATGCCAGGTTTTGTCATTGTAAATTTGTAACTTTTCTTTTAAATGTGCAACTTTTCTCTTAAATTTGCAACGTTTTCATTCTAAATGTATTACTTTTTTCTCATAAATATGCTACTTCGTTGTAAATTTGCAACTTTTCCTTCTGCATTTGCAACTTTTCTCATACATTTTTCTTGTGAATTTGCTATTTTTTCACTATATATTTGCTTTTTTCTTGTAAAATTACAAATTTTTTTCTTGTAAATTTGCAACTTTTTTCTTCTAAATTTACTGCTTTTTATTTATAAATTTGCTACTTTTTTCTTGTAAATTTGAAACTTTTCATTGTAAATCTTGCAACTTTTTTCTTCACCAGTTGCTCCTGGTGGGTCAGGCCAGCGCTGGTGCATGGCAGCTCTGCCACCATCAGGGTGTGAATGTGTGTGTGAGTGGGTTGATAGCAGGATCTGCAAAGCGCTTTGGTCATCTAGAGATGAGAAAAAGTGCTATATAAGTGAACACCATTTACCATTTAAATGTGCAATTTTTTTTCTTTCAAATTTGCAAGTTTTTTTCATTGTAAATTTGCAACTTTTCGTTCTACATTTACAGCTTTTTTCTCGTAAAATTTTCTTGTAAATTTGTAACTTTTTTCTTCTGAATGTGCAGTTTTTTCTCATAAATTTCCAATTTTTTCCATCCTAAATTATTACTTTTTTCTCATAAATATGCTACTTCTTCAATGTAAATTTGCAGCTTTTCTTCTAAATGTGCAATTTTTCTTGCCTAAATTTGCAGATTTTTTCCATTGTAAATTTGCAACTTTTTCTTCTACGTTTGCATCTTTTTTCTCACGAATTTGCTACTTTTTTCACTGTATATTTGCTACTTTTATTTCTTGTAAAGTTGCAAAAATTTTTCTTGTAAATGTGTAACTTTTTTCTTCTAAATTTGCTCCTTTTTTTCTTGTAAAGTTGTAAATTTTTTCTGACCACAAAGTCGGTCAGAAATCCTGACTGTGGCCACTCACAACAGCTAACATTGGCAGCCCTCTACTCAGCTATCACTGTAAAAATTTAACAAAATCCTGTCGGTCTGTCACCATCTCACAGTCTGACATTTGGGGAAAATCAGCGTGCAGGCGCAGGCACACTCAGCCAGAGGCATTTCTGACATTGCAGCTGCACATCCGTGCGACACCTGACATGCACATGTGCAGTGTCTACATGCAAGGGTTTCTGTAGTGTGCTGAATGCACATAGAAGACAGACAGACACAGGTATGAGCAACATTTTTTCTGTCAGGTGCAGACAGAAGGGGAGGAACAGTACCCCCCCTCAAAGTGAATTAGTAACTTTTGGTTATAACTCGGCAGCCTTTTTCTGGTAAATTTGTCACTTTTTTGTATGTTTATGACTTTTTGCACCTTTCTCGTAATTTTATGACTTTTGTCTCCTAAATCTGTGACATTTTTATGGTAAATTAACTTTTCTCTCCATACATTTGTGACATTTTAACATAAAGTTGCAGCTTTTTTCTTTAAAATTGGAAACTTTTTTCATAAATTTGCAATTTTTTTCTTGTAGTTTTACTACTTTTTTCTTGTAAATTTCCCCCTTCTTTCTAAAAAATTTGCAACTTTTTTCTCCTAAATTTTTGAGAATTTTATGTTAAATTTCCAAATTTCTTCTAATAAATTTGCTCCTTTTTACTGATAAATACGCTACTTTTTTCCTCCTAAATCTGCTAAATTTTAATGGGAAATTTACAACATTTGGCACTTTTTCTTTTAAATTTGCAACTTTTTCCCCTTAAATCTGTGACATTTTTATGGTAAATTTACAACATTGTTTTTCTCCATACAGTTATTTTTTTCTGGTAAATGTCCCATTTTCTCTCAGATGGAAGAATAGTATACTATTAGATGTAGTTGTACAGTCATAAGAAAAAGATCCTGAATTAGTAAAAACAAAAAACAACATCATATGAACCTTGCAAATTTATATGAAAAAAGTTGCAAATTTAGAAGAAAAAAAGTAATTTGAAAGAAGAAATCACATTTATGAGGAAAAAATTGCACATTTATGAGGAAAAATTGCAAAAAGAGAAAAAAGGGCAAATATGTAAGAAAAAAGTTGCAAATTTAAAAGAAAAAAATGGAAATTGATGAGGAAAAAAAGTGCAAATTTATAAAAAAAAAAGTTGTAAATTTAGAAGAAAAAAGTTGGAAATATATAATAGATAGATGTACTTGAACCCAAATTGGGAAATTGCAGTGTAACAACAGCATGACAGTAGACAACCAAATGGCAGAAACACACACAGCATCACAGACAAAGGGATTACCCATGGAAAGCAAAACTACTAAAAAAAAAAGAAGAAGAAAATGTATAAGAAAATATAAGAAAACATCTCAAATATACACTACTCACAAAAAGTTAGGAATATTTTGCTTTTGGGTGAAATTTATGGAAAATGTAAAAAGTTCACACTACAGTGATATTATATCATGAAAGTAGGGCATTTAAATAGAAGCATGCAATGGTGATTTTCTCATCTCAAACAATTTATTGAAACAAAAGCCAACAACAGTGGGTATACCACAACAAAAAATGTGAGTGTCTCAATAACTTGTCATGTGCCCTTGAGCATCAATTACATCTTGACAAGATGTCTCATGCTGTTCATAAGTCGACTTATTGTCTGCTGACGCATGGCATTCCACTCTTCTTGAAGGGTGGCCTTCAGGTCTTGAGGTTGTGGGGTGAAGGGTTACGAGCCTCTACACGATGATTCAGCTGATCCCATAGGTTTTCTGTGGGATTCAGGTCTGGAAAAAGTGCAGGCCACTCCATTTGAGGTACCCCAGCCTCCAGCAGCCATTCCCTAATGATGTGACCTTGATGAGCTGGAGCATTGACATCCATGAAGATGAAATCAGGCCTGTGTTGTTCATGCAGGGGCACAATGACTGGATTAATGATGTTATTCAGGTAGTATCAGCTTGTCACTGTACCATTCACAAGGTGTAGGGCAGCTTTGTATTGACTAGAGACACCTGCCCAGACTGTAACACCACCACCACCAAAGGCTCGTCCGATGACAACAGTGGCTGATGCATAGCGCTGTCCTTGATGTCTCTAGCATGGTTGGCAGCCATCATTTCTGCTCAACATGAATCAACTTTCATCAGAGAATAGCACTGAGGTCCACTGGTCCCTTGTCCTTCGTAAATGCTCCCTGGCCCAGGCAAGACAATCACCTGGTGGTGTGGTCAGGTACCCTTGCAGGTTATCTAACATGCAGACCACGCTGATGTAAATGGTTTAGAATGGTCTGACGTGACACTTGAGTTCCTCTCACCTCTGTTAAATGTGCCTGGAGTTGAGTGGCATTCATCATCTGGTTCCACAGTGCACTGTTCACAATGAAGCGGTCATCAGCGTGGGATGTGGCCAAAGGATGTCCACTTCTATGCCTTTCTGTGACTCTTCCAGTCTCTCTGTATCTCTGTTGCAACCTGCTGATAACACTCTGACACTCTAAGCTCAGTGGCCACTTCCCTCTGAGAACATCCTGTTTGAAGCCTCGCAATGGTGAGGTACTGTTGATCGTGAGGTGTTGTTTTGGTCTCATGATGTCAAAATGTGAACAGCATGATGAAGAGGACTGTTTACCAGTTCTAACTGAACCAGAAAATTTATTGGTCGATTCATGGATCAAACCCCTGTTGTGAATTTTGCAATTAAGCACCGTGTTAGAGAGCAGAAAATTATGCAAAAGCACAGAAACACTGAACAATTGGAAATGTGCATTCAGAAGGTTAGAGAAGGTCAAATTGAGTTCACCTGTAAACGTTATAGTGCATTTTAGGTGCATCCTGAAATTTCACCCAAAAGTCGAAAATCCCTAACTTTTTGTTGATGTATGTAGCATCAATCCATGCGGCTCCAATCTAGAAAAATCACTCTTCACCTTAAAGAAATTGTTTCACCCAAAGGTCTGGTCAAGAATTGTTTCCTTCACCTAATGACCACAGTTTGAAAACACATTCCATGGTAAAAGGGCCAATAAGCATCCCATTTTGTGCCAGGAAGGGGTTAGTCTACAGTCATAAATAACTGAACTTCCTCCCAACCAGGCAGTTTTATACTTAAGGTACCATTTGAGTCATCCCAGAAACTTTGGACTGCATTCCACAGGTCGCTAGGAATAATCCACAGCTCAACATTGCCCCCTTCTGTCAACTCAGGGACATATTGGATTTAATCAACATGGGAATTTTGTTTTATTTGCTGAAATATTGCTTTCTCCTCAAGACTTTGATATTTTTCCAGGAAGTACTGCTCAGAACAGTGTTGAAGATGACCACCTTTATGTTGGACAATGATGAGTTCGAAATGTTTCATTAATCATTGATCTTAAATGTGTTCCAGCCATCTTCTTCTGCTTAATCCTTTTCGGGGCGCGTGTGGGGGTGGGGGGGTGGGGGCTGGAGCCTATCCCAGCATCTTTGAGTGAGAGGCAGGCTACACCCTGGACAGATTGCCAGTCCATCGCAGGGCCAACACAGAGACAGACAACCATTCACTCTCACAGTCATAGCTAAGGACAGTTTAGAATCCCCAGTCTGATGCCAATTAACCTAACTTTCATGTTTTTGGCATGTGGGAGGAAACCAGAGAAATCCCCGAGTAAACCCACGCAGACACGGGGAGAATATGCAAATTTCACACAGATCACTGTTGGTCACCCTTAAATGTGTTGCTTGTTTGAAAATGTTTAAATGAACCTTATTCTAATGCATGTTAATTATAGAAGGACAAGTTTATAAAAGTACATGCTCACTAAAAGTTAGTCATGATTCACTGAAGTTAGCTTAGATTTTATATTAAGTATATAATGGATTTCACAGTTAAAATGTGTATATGCCTTCTGAAACTTCTGCCAGTCATCTGACTGGTACTAGGCAATCACCAGGCCATCTCTGTTGGATGACGTCCCTTTCATTCTATTGGTCTGTTACAGACAAAGGACTGCTTTCTTATTGGACCATAGCCCATTCGAATCTCCCACGATAGCCGTTAATTGGTTCTTCCTGCTGCTAGTCATATTTTATGATCCAAGTGTGGATAACCCCCACAACAGACTGGGACAATCAGAGCACGCATCTGGAGCGATTAACATTACAGTGAAATGCTCGCTCCTGCGCGCGCTCACAGCACAGGGGCGAGTTTCGCCGTGCCTTATTTCACCATCGCCACATTGGTGACCCCGAGAATGCACACGCTTTGTGCAACGCAACCTTCTGGTCTGGACAGCCACGCTGGTGACCCGACGACAACGAACACAGCACCCGGCGGTGGTTCTCCGACGACAAGCGAACGCAGCAGCCTGGCGCAAATGATCTGCTCTCCCTTCTGCTACAGGGAGACCTCGACGCAGAGCCACCACCAGGCGAAACTCTCCGGAGATCACCCACGACCGGGAAAGCTGCAGAAAGCTTCATGGTGAGATCTGCACGCCTGAGATCTGCACATCCACGCTGGGACCGGCCGCTCTCACAGCTCCTCCACACGAGAGCGCACGCACCTCGTCCTCTCTCCACGACGGCGACCTCCAGGGCCAACGGAGAACGCAGCGCGTGGACCTGAACGCACCATGACCAATCTACAGCAACACACTGAACAGGGATGATTATCGGCGCCGACTATGCTGATCTCCAGCAAGCTCCCTGACCCTGACTCGCTTCTCCAGCAGGCCCACCCACGCACGGAACCCCTGCACACGCACCGGGGGGTTACGAGGACGGCACACCACGCACGGGACAATAACGGCTCCACAGACCGCCATCGTCCTTCGCCGCTGCACACAGAACCTCCAGGGCTGCTCGTACACCTGAGGCATGCACGCAACTCGCTCACAGGATTTTCTAATGGTCTTAGCCACGGCGCACAAAGGGAATTCAGCAGTCTGCGGTCCCCGAGGGCTTTAGGGTTGCACCCACACCTAAAGTCAACACACCAAGTCCCTCTGCTTTTGTTTTTTTTTTTTTCTTACAGCCGCTACGCAGCCTCGCCGCTCCTGTTTTTCTTCATGGCCGCTGTTAATCTTCGCAGGACTTAACCGCGAGAGGAGTCAGTGACTAATTTTTCTTCTTACAGCTGCTGCGGACCTCCGCACGTTCAACGGGACAGCCCCTCAACATCGCAGATCCGCAGGCAATTTTTGCGCGGCCCAGACAATTTCGCCATCCCGGGCCGGCACTTGCTACCCCCACCCCCCCCTCCACCTCCGCCTGCACAGAGCTTTCCCTGCTCGCTGCCAAAGCCGGACTATCGAGGCCTCAGCCGCCTGCTGAGCCCTCTGGGGGGGAGTAGTGTGGATAACCCCCACAACAGACTGGGACAATCAGAGCGCGCATCTGGAGCGATTAACATTACAGTGAAATGTGTGTATTAATGTCAACAGGCAGCCTCACTTCGTCTAACTTTTTCCTGCCCAGTACTGTGATGTTAATGTGCCATTCATGCATTGTGTTCATGCTTCCTGCTCTTACTGTGATGTAAATGTCCCATGCCTTTCATGTATTGTCTGTAGTTGGGTATAAAAGCTGCATTGCTCTGTAGCTCACTCTCTCACTCTTACCACTGCTTCTGACTACTGCTGCTGAGAGCCTGAGGACCCGCTCCAGCCTGCCTGCACAAGGGCTGGAGCGAGTTCCTATGATGGCGGTATGATTTAATAAACCTACTTAAAACCCTCAGTTCGCTGCTTATAATTCTTAACCGCCACACAAGGAGCACGCTCAGTTAAATAGAGAGAACCACCCTAGTAGTTCAGTTTTTGTCGTTGTTCAGTTCAGTCTTTGTCGAGTTTTCTGTGAGTTTTGTCAGTTTCAGAAGTTTTGTGTTAAGTCTTTTTCTGTTTTTCCTTGGCATCTGAGGAGAGATCATCCTTTCTTGTTGAGCTCAACCTTCTTACTTGGAGTGAAACTCCAAAACACCTTTTTCCCCTCTCCTCAGAGGCCATGTTTATTCTGCTTAACTTTTCCTACTGATTTTCTTTAACTCACCATTAAAGTGGACTGATAGTGATTTTTGAACTTTTTCCCCTCGAGACTGCCTCACCCACATCCCACGATGTCAGAAGAACTAGGATTTCGTGGGTAGAACTGTCTAAATACATTTTTCCTCCAGCCTGTGGTTTTCTTATAGGCTGGTGGACACCCCAAAGTTGCGGGCCAGGAAAGGATCTGTTGCCCAAGAAAAATGTCACACCTGCCCCAGGGCTAGCCGTTCACTCTCCTGCCGGCTACACGCTATGGTCACCCCGCTGCTGAGTCTGTAAAAGCTATAACAACTGGAAAGGACTGCAGGCAGTCTTTCCTCCTTTTTGCCATCTGCTAGCATTCAAGATCACCGCTGGACTCTGAAGACACAGCTGTTCGTAAGCCAGACTTCCACTTCTTATCTGCTGGGCTAAATATGATGTCTAATTATAATTGAATATGACCAATTCCGGTCTGTTGTGGTGAAGAGGGAGCTTAGTTCTAAGGCAAAGCTGTCGATTTACCAGTCAATCTATGTTCCTACTCTCACCTATGGTCACGAGCTTTGGGTAATGACCGAAAGAACGAGATCGCGGATACAAGCGGCTGAAATGAGCTTTCTCCGTAGGATTGCTGGACTCACCCTCAGAGATAGGGTGAGGAGCTCAGTTATCCGGGAGAGGCTCAGAGTAGAACCGCTGCTCCTCCACATTGAAAGGAGTCAGTTGAGGTGGTATGGGCATCTGATTAGGATGCCTCCTGGACGCCTCCCACTTGAGGTGTTTCAGGCACGTCCCACTGGGAGGAGACCCCGGGGCAGACCCAGGACTCGGTGGAGAGACTGTCTCCCAGCTGGTCTGGGAACGCCTTGGTATCCCCTCTGAAGAGCTGGAGCAGGTGGCTGGGGAGAGGGAAGTCTGGGCTTCTCTGCTTGAACTGCTGCCTCTGCGACCCGGACCTCCGGAAAAGCGGTAGAAGATGGATGGATGACCAATTCTTCATGTTAAAAGTTAGTCCATAAGCTACGATAGGAGCTATAAGCTGAAGGAAAATTAATATTCTCCTTTTCAATATCCTCCATTTTTTTGTAGAGTAACTCAGAATTTTCTTTTTCATATAATCAGCTTTTATCATTTTCCCATGGAATTGTGTCCAATTTTATGCATATGTTTGTTACAATTATTCCATAGTCTCCCATTGCATTATAGTCACAAATTCAAAATCTGGTTTCTCTTGTTTCCACAGAGGTTTAACTATAGATTTTATGCTCAGGAATCCGTTGCTAGTTAATATATTTGATACTTGTTGATCATTTCACCTGCTTACAAATCAACTGAATGTAATGTCACTTAATTTGAGTTTGATTATTAAAACTGTATATAGAGGTTTTTGCTTGATTTCTTTTGTGCGTGCTTTTCTGGGTCACAGCAGAAGAATTCACGAATATTGAGACTGGTTAATGAAAGGTTCAGTGATTATTTATTAATAAATTGTCAAAGTTAGACTGGTGCCCCTTTACGAGTGTTTCCCTCTTGTTTTTTGAGCGTTTGTGGTGATGAAGTAAACCCACACACAACTCTAAATATAAATGAAATAATCCTTGTACCTTATCACACTTACTGTTGTTATACACTATGTATGAGCAAAAAAAATGCTAGTTTTTCAAGAAGAAAATGCAAATTTGTAAGAAAAAGTACACATTTGTAAGAAACAAAGTTGCAAATTTAGAAGGAAAAAAGGTAATTTATGAGGGAAAAAAATTATGAGAAAAAATGCTAATTTATAAGAAAAAAGTTGCAAATTTAGAAGACAAAAGTTGGAAATATGAGAAAAAAAATCACAAATTTATGAGAAATAAAGCAAATGTTTTGAGAAGAAAATGCAAATTTATTTAGAAAAAGTACACATATGTAAGAAACAAAGTGTCATAAACCTCCCTGTGCGCTTTTCCACAGCGCACGGAGGAAGAGAAGGATAGATGAGGATTTACGAGCAGGGTTTACCAGACACACATTTATTGATAACACAGTTCAAAAAGTAAAGACTTACAGGAATGTAACAGGTGTGCACATAAAGGCTGACACAAATAGCATACAGCAGGCAGACCACTGTGCACCGTGGCCACAAACACTAACAGGACAAAGTACTTGTGTAAATTTGGAGTTCTCAAGGACGCTGGACTGGCACAGGAGAAGAGCCAGGCAGCAGCGCCTGAGCGTAGCAGTTGTGCTGCCAGAGGAAACACTACAGACAAGCGTTGCAGCACAACTGCAAACAGAAAAGGGGAAAAGCTCTTACTCACTGTGCAGGAGCAGTCCGAGTCATCCAAGGCAGACAATGAGCACAAACACAAATAATCCTTTGGGACATGCAGGTCAGAGGGCGGAGATTAACCATCTAACCCATACAATGGTCCAGTGGTGTTTGTCTAGCGAAGAGCCACTTAAATACAAACACCACTGGCCACACAAATTGGGCACACCTGGGCGAGGCATGGGAAAGATAATTACCGGGGCTGGGAACAGCTGATGGAACCAGAGGGAGAGCGAGGGGGCATGGCTGGACCGACAGACTGTCAGCAGCATGGGAGAAAGTAGGTCACTGAGGCTGACTTAACAGCTGCTGGTCAGGGAGTGGCTATGGGTAAGGAATAGGTACAACTACACAAAATGCATATAAACAGTAAAACCAAAATCCACAGAGAGCTTGAGGCTGAGCCGGGGAAAGCCAAGCCGGCTCGGCTCGTGACACAAAGGTACAAATTTAGAAGAAAATTGGAAATTTCTGAAAAAAAAAATCACAAATTTATGAGAAAAAACTGCAAATTTATGGAAAAAAATACAAATTTATAAGAAAACAAGTTCCAAATTTAGAAGAAAAAAATGTCAGAAATTTATGAGAACAAAATTGCAAATTTACGAGAAAAAAAAATGCAAATTTATGAGAAAAGTTGGAAATTTATGAGGAAAAAAATCACAAATTAATTGAGGGGGAAAAGTGCAAATTTTTTCGGGGGAAAGGTAAATGTAAGAGAAAAAGTTGTAAATTTATCAGAACAAAGAAATAAATGGGAATTTTTAAAAATATTTTTCAGACAAAATATCCCTATTTATGTATAACCAAGTTGTAAACAATGCTCGTTTATTGAGAACATTCCTGGCTGGTCTTCCACCTCTGCTGAAATGAGACACTAATAACTATTAGAGGAAGGGCAGGAGAAGGGGAGGAGAGAAGAGAAAATCAGAGAGCACTTCCCCGACAGCAGCACAGAGAGGCAGCAGGGAGGGCAGCGCACAGC
Source organism: Pholidichthys leucotaenia (assembly GCA_020510985.1). NCBI lineage: Eukaryota > Metazoa > Chordata > Actinopteri > Cichliformes > Pholidichthyidae > Pholidichthys > Pholidichthys leucotaenia. The sequence goes on along the minus strand of CM035843.1, from coordinate 203,350,761 downwards.
AGCTCGGGGGCGTCTGCACTGCAGGGAGCTCCAGCAAAGCGGTGCCTGTGGGCTTTCCCCTTATTTTTTAACTTGTTTCTGTGTTTCTGAGGAGAGGAAACAAGAAGACAGTCAGCACAAGTGTCGGCCGTGCTTCCAAAAGAGGAGAAAACCTGTGGAAGAGAGGAGAGAAGCCGGGAGGAACACAAGGCAGTAATGGATAGCAGAGTCCAGCCTGACCCCGGGATGGCCTGGATTCACACACGGCTGCTGGAAGCCATCCAGCGCGCACACTAGGCTGTGAACGGCAGCGAGGTACGCCACCGAGCAAACGCCGACAGACACCGGGCATTAGACCTGCGCACACATTCCACCAGTCCGCCGTACCTGTGAGAGCGGAGCTGGGCTGTTTGTGTTGCTTTGTGTCAGGCAGCCTGTCAGGTGTGTTTCCATTTAAACAAAGGTGCACACTGTTTCACCGCACAGTGCACCACAGCAGGGCCGCTGCTAGCTTTTTGGGAGCCCAGTGCAAGATCGTGTGTTGGGGGCTCCTGTGTTTGTGATGAGATAGAGTTGAAACCTATTTGAGATGAGATACACTACCGGTCAGAAGTTTTAGAACAACTGTTGCATAGAATGAAAATTTATCCAGCATCCATATGAATGCTGCAAATTTACAAGAAATAAGGTGCAGAATTACAATAGTTGCAAATTATGAGGAAAAAAGGGCAAATTCGTAAGAAAGAATGTGCAATTTTTTGATGGGGGGGGGGAAATTATGAGAAAAAAGATGCTATTTTATATGAAAAAACAATAATGGCATTAATGGCAATTTTATAAGAAACACGTTACAGATTTACTAAAAGAAACATTGGAAATGTTCAATGAAAAAGTTACAATTTACTGGCAAAAAGTTGCAAAATTACAAAAAAAGTGCAAATTTGTAAGAATAAGTTAAAAATTTACTGGAAAAATATTGCAGATTTTCAAGAAAAAAGTGCAAATTTGAAAGAGAAAATGTGTGGTGTTTTGATGGAGGAAAATTAATTTATGAGACAAAAGTTCCAAATTTATTTAAAAAATAAGTAAGTTTATGAGGAAAAAAGTTAGAAATTTATGGTAGGGAAATTGTAAATTTATTTAAAAAACCCAGCAGATTTATAAGAAAAAATTACTAATTTACTGGCAAAAAGTTGCAAAATTACAAAAAAGTCCAAATTTGTAAGAAAAAGGTAAAAACATATTGAGAAAAAATTTGAATGTTTGAGAAAAAAGTTGCAAAATTATATGAAAAAGTAGGCATGTTTATGAGAAAAAAAATTAGATATTTAGAAATTGTAAATTGAAAAAAAACCCCAGCAAATTTATAAGAATAAGTTAAGATTTACCAAAAGAAACATCGGAAATGTTCAGGAAAAAAGTTACAAATTTTTCTGGCCAAAAGTTGCAAAATTACAAAAAAAAAAAAAAAAAGTGCACATTTGTAAGAAAAAGCAAATTTTTCAGGGAACATTAGTAAAGCTTGAGAAAAAAGTTGCAAATTTTTAAGAAGTAGTTCCAAATTTACTGGAAAAATATTGCAGATTTATGAGGAAAAAAGTGTAAATTTCTTAGGGAAGAAAAGTAAGTTTATAAGAAAAAATTTGCAGATTTATATGAAAAAAGTTTGAAATTTATGAGAAAACGTTAGAAATGTATGCAAAAAAAATGAAACTTTGCAAGAAAAATGTGCAAATTTATGAGAAAAAGTTGCAAATTTATGAGGAAAAAAAGGTTGAATTTGTAAGAAAAAGGCCCCAAAAATTTGAGAAAAAAAAATCACAAATTTATAAGAAAAAAAATTGAAAATTATTTGAAAGAAAGTTGCACTTTTATAAGAAAAAAGATGTGCATTTATGAGAAGCATTACAAAAATATTGGGGGAGAGTCTAAATTTGTGAAAAAAGTTGCACGTTTATGGGAAATGGGAGAAATGTGAAAATTTATAACAAAAAGCAAATTTATGAGGGGAAAAAATTGCTAATTTACTACAAAAAATTGCACATTTACAAGAAAAAAAGTAGAAAATTGACAAGAACCAAAAAATTGGGTAATTTTAATTCTCCCTCCCAAAAAATATTAATGAACTCGTAGCTTGGAGGGTCCGCTGGTGGCTGAGTAGGGAATGTTGCATTCTCTGCTTTATAGCTAGAAACAGTTGTTAGTCTGCAGTTATCAGGACTCTGCTAACCAAACCAGTGATAAATGGAATCCTTTGACCCGTGCAGAGCTGTGTGTGAGGTTTTTAGCTTCTGCATTCATGTATTCTGTTGGACGGCATCTCTTCCTGCATCGGTAATGTTCCCCGCAGCTCCTTTAGGCAGTGCAGTTGGAGGAGGTGGTGAGCCTTTAGATGTGATGGTTACAGTACAGCGGGGAGTTGTTGCAGAGCGGGGCAGGTAAGTGCATGTCTGGAATATGTTGGATGTTGGAAACTGTACACGGCTGAGGCTCGGCGCCCAAGCTCACGGATCATCTCTGCAGGGGTGTTTTAGCCTAAAAATCAAACTTCAGGCTAACTAGAAAATTTTCTCCAGAGTAAATATTGAGGGGGGACTCTGAGTTTTATTGTTTCTAGAGTTTTGGGGGCCATATGTAAAGTTGTATTCAGGGGACCCTGTTTTTGTAGTGGAGATGAGTTCAAACCCTTTAAATTAAAAAAAAACAACATCTGTATATATACAGTGGGGAAAATAAGTATTGAACACATCAATATTTTTCTCAAACATATTTCTGATGGAGCCACTGACCTGAGATTTTCACCAGATATCAGTAACAACCCAAGTAATTCATACATACAAAGAAATCAAGACAAATGTGTTCACAAAACAAGTTATATTTAATACAGTGGAACGACACAAGGAATAAGTATTGAACTATGCTTGTTGAAATTCATTTAATATTTAGTAGAAAAGCTTTTGTTGGTAATGGCTTTTAGATGCTTTTAGATGCCTCCTGTATGGAGAAACTGGGTGCAGGCATTGCTCAGGAGTGATTTTAGCTCATTCTTCCACACAAACTGTCTTCATATCTTGAAGGTTCCATGGATGTCTTCTATGAACTCTGATCTTCAGTTCATTCCATAGATTTTTAATTGGATTCAGGTCAGGTGACTGACTGGGCCTTTCTAGCAGCTTTATTTTCCTTCTCTGGAGCCAGTTGAGAGTTTCCTTGGCTGTGTGTTTGGGATTGTTGTCTTGCTGAAATGTCCACCCTTGTTTCATCTTCAGCATCTTGGCAGATGACAACAGGTTCTTATCAAGGATGTCTCTGTACATCTGTCCATTCATCTTTCCTTCAATTACATGAACCATATGCTGAAAAACACCCCCACACCATGATGCTCCCACCTCAAAAACTTCATTGTTGGTGTTTTGGGGCTGATATGCAGTGTCATTTCTCCTCCAAACATGCTGTGTGTTGTGGCATCCGAAAAGGTTAGTTTTTGTCTCATCTGACCAGACTGTGTTCTCTCAGTATTTTACTGGCTTGCCCAAATGTTGTGCAGCAAACTTTAAACGAGCTTGAACATGCTTTCTCTTCAGCAATGGAGTCTTGCAAGGGGAATGGGCATAGAGCCCATGTCAATTGAATGCATTACTTATTGTTTTCTTTGAAATAGCGGTACCTGCTAACTCCAGGTCCTTCTGGAGCTCTCTATGAGTGGTCTTTGGCTCTTGGATAACTTTTCTGATAATTCTTTTGACTCCTCTGCCAGAAATTTTGCGAGGAGCTCCTGGTCACGGCTGGTTTATGGTAAAATGATGTTCTTTCAACTTCCGAATGATAGCTCCAACAGTGCTCACTGGAACATTTAACAGTTTAGAAATGCACCTGTAGCTAATGCTATCATTATGTTTTGCAACAATAAGGTTGCAAAGCTCTAGAGAGCTTGCTTTGCTTCTACCCATCATGAGTTCTACAGACCTTTTTAAAGGTTATTAGTCAGGACCTAACCAGCTGAAATTAATTTGCAGTGATGGGGGATGGGATGGCTTCCTAAGTTCTGATGGATTTCAGCTGGTTTCTTGGCTTTCTATGCCTTTTTGCACCTCTTTTTTTCTTCATGTGTTCAATATTTATTCCCCATGTCATTCCACTTTATTAAATATAACTTGTTTTGTGAACACAGTTGCCATGATTTCTTTGTATGTATGGATTACGTGGGTTGTTACTGATAACTGGTGAAAATCTCAGGTCAATAGCTCCATCAGAAATATGTTTAATGAGAAAAATGTTGATGTGTTCAATACTTATTTCCCCGTTGTATATGTGTGTCTCTCTCTCCAACAAAAACATTAAAAAACAAACTGCGTCACTGTCTAGATGAACAGAGAATAAAATAAGCCATTACATAGAATAATAATTTAACATACATCCATAGGAATGTTGCAAATTTTTGAGGAAAAAAAAGTGAAAATTTACAAGACCAAAAAGTTGCAGATTTATGAGAAAAATTTCATTTGTCTACCATAGGGCTGGGCAAAAAAAAAAAAAAAGTATTGCAATTTCTCTATATCGTGATGCACAGTATACATCGTGATATGTATTACATGGACTAAATGTAATTTAAAATTTAGTTTTACTTACATTTTTATTAGAAAAATGCATACACAGCCCTGGAAAAAATTAAGACACCAGAGAGACCACTGCAAAATTATCACTTTATCTGGTTTTAGCATGCTAATTAACCTAGCATGCTAGGCGGTCAGAGTCAGTGCATCAGAGCCCGCCTCAGTGGGGAGAGGCTGACTGGTCATGGTTGTTTCTGTGCTTATTGTACTCCAGGGGCCGGCCACATCCTGTCGACCACTGAAACCACACACTCCTGTCCACCAGTGATGCTTTATTTGATACATTCTTACATGTCAAGGTACGGTCAAGGCTGATTGCCATGGCAACCAGACTGAAAATTTTCTAAAACTGATTATGTGGTAAAGAAGTGTATGCGTTGGAAAAAAATATAGACAACTCCACTTTGTTTCAAACACTTTAATGCTTCATGTACTCTCACTCAAAGATGCGTCAGGTGCAAATTTGAGTTGAATATATTTTTGCCAACCTGGACATTCTGACCTGCGACAGAAGCGGACTCCCACCCATCACATTTATTCTCAGCACCCGCAGGTTGAGGGTGAGCCCAGGTGACGGCTGCTTTTCTGTCTACAGACCTGATGACTAACCATGTAGTCACGTCTGTTGAGTTCTGCTGCTGTGTGAGGTCTGTGCTGGTGCATATTGTGACTGGAGCACAATTAGACATCTGTTTGTGTTTTCTTCATTATCTGATTGGCTCCTCCCATCGCACCTGCACTTTGCACACCATCAGCAAAGGACCTTGAACTGTTTTACGCACTTTATTACAGGCCGGAGTTCCCCCGAAAGATGGCGGGTGGTTGATAACTTTTTTTTTTAACTTCTAAAGTATGGGTGTCAGGTTCAGTCTTACTGAGGGCCAACATGAGGGTACTGAAAAAAGCCAGGGGCTAGTTATTCATTTTAATTATCTTTTTTTCAAAATAAAATGTAATACAGATTAATAAAAATATCTAGCATGCATCCACAACAAGTGTGAAAAAATGTTGCAAGTTTATAAGACTGGGGCAGGAGTCTCAAATTAAGGAGACTGTAGGAAAAGTCACAAAGTTACAAAATGATGAAATGGTCACAAATTTAGAACACTGGAGGGAAAAAAGTTGCAAATTTACGAGATGGGAAGAAAGTCGCAAAATTACGAGACAGGGAGAAAGTTACAAAATTGCAAGGCTACCGACTAAATTGCAAATTTACGAGACTTGGAAAAGTTACAAATTTATGAGATGGGAGGAAAATCACAAAATTATGAGGCTAGGGACAAAGTTGCAAATTTACGAGACAAGAAGAAAGTTGCAAAATTACGAGGCTCGGGACAAAGTTGCACATTTACGAGAAGGGAAGAAAGTCACAAAATTATGAGGCTGGGGACAAAGTTGCAAATGTATGAGACAAGAAGAAAGTTGCAAAATTGCGAGGCTAGGGACAAAGGTGCACATTTATAAGAAGGGAAGAAAGTCACAAAATTATGAGGCTAGGGCAGGGGTGGGCAGTGAGGGCCATTCCACTGCAGGTTTTCTGTTCCACCCAGTCTCTTCAGCAGGTGTTTTCAATGATTAGCAATCCTTGAAGCTGATAAGAGCAAACACCTGCTGAAGAAACTGAGTGGAACACAAAACCTGCATTGGAATGGCCCTCCATGGCACATGATTGCCCACCCCTGGGCTAGGGACAAAATTTCAAATTTACGAGACAAGAAAAAAGTTGCAAAATTATGAGGCTCGAGACAAAGTTGCACATTTATGAGAATGGAAGAAAGTCACAAAATTATGAGGCTGGGGACAAAGTTGCAAATTTACAAGATGGAAGAAAGTCACAAAATTATGAGGCTAGGGACGAAATTGCAAATTTACGAGACAAGGAGAAAGTTGCAAAATTACGAGGCTTGGGACAAAGTTGCACATTTATGAGAAGGGAAGAAAGTCACAAAATTATGAGGCTGGGGACAAAGTTGCAAATTTATGAGACAAGAAGAAAGTTGCAAAATTGCGAGGCTCGGGACAAAGTTGCACATTTATGAGAAGGGAAGAAAGTCACAAAATTACAAGGCTATGGTCAAAGTTGCAAATTTGCAAGATGGAAGAAAGTCACAAAATTATGAGGCTAGGGACAAAATTTCAAATTTACGAGACAAGAAAAAAGTTGCAAAATTATGAGGCTCGAGACAAAGTTGCACATTTATGAGAATGGAAGAAAGTCACAAAATTATGAGGCTGGGGACAAAGTTGCAAATTTACAAGATGGAAGAAAGTCACAAAATTATGAGGCTAGGGACAAAATTGCAAATTTACGAGACAAGAAGAAAGTTGCAAAATTACGAGGTTCGGAACAAAGTTGCACATTTATGAGAAGGGAAGAAAGTCACAAAATTATGAGGCTGGGGACAAAGTTGCAAATTTATGAGACAAGAAGAAAGTTGCAAAATTGCGATGCTCGGGACAAAGTTGCACATTTATGAGAAGGGAAGAAAGTCACAAAATTACAAGGCTATGGTCAAAGTTGCAAATTTACAAGATGGAAGAAAGTCACAAAATTATGAGGCTAGGGACAAAATTGCAAATTTACGAGACAAGAAAAAAGTTGCAAAATTATGAGGCTCGGGACAAAGTTGCACATTTATGAGAAGGGAAGAAAGTCACAAAATTATGAGGCTGGGGACAAAGTTGCAAATTTACAAGATGGAAGAAAGTCACAAAGTTATGAGGCTAAGGACAAAGTTGCAAATTTACGAGACAAGAAAGTTGCAAAATTACGGGGCTCGGGACAAAGTTGCACATTTATGAGAAGGGAAGAAAGTCACAAAATTATGAGGCTAGGGACAAAGTTGTAAATTTACAAGATGGAAGAAAGTCACAAAGTTATGAGGCTAAGGACAAAGTTGCAAATTTACGAGACAAAAAGAAAGTTGCAAAATTACGAGATTAGGGACAAAGTGGCAAATTTAGAAGATGGGAAGAAAGTCAAAATTATGAGGCTAGGGACAACGTTGCAAACTTACAAGAGTGGGAAAAAAGTTGCAAATTTATGAGACAGGAAGAAAGTCGCAAAATTTCAAGGCTAGGGACAAAGTTCCAAATTTACGAGATGGGAAGAAAGTTGCAAAACTACGAGGCTAGGGACAAAGTGGCAAATTTACAAGACGGAAGAAAGTCACAGAATTATGAGGCTAGGGACAAAGTTGCAAATTTATAAGACAAGAAGAAAGTCACAAATTTACAAGACAGAAAAAAGTCGCAAAATTACGAGGATAGGGACAAAGTTGCAAATTTATGAGACTGGGGGAAAAGTTGGAAATTTACAAGACTGGGGAAAAAAATCACACATTTGTGAGACTGGGTTGGAAAAAAGTTGCTTATTATTAGTCTGGGAAAAAAAGTTGTAAATTTAAGAGACTGGGGGTTGGAGGGTGCAAATTTACAAGGCTGGGGACAAAGTCGCAAATTTTATGAGTGAGCTGGACAAAATATTCTGTTGGGCCGTATGTAGCCCCCAGGCCTCGATGTTGACACCTGTGTTCTAAAAGTCATGCCAAAGGGAAAAAAATAAATTAAGATAAGATGAGCCTTTATTAGTGAATAAATTGACAACATTTGACTTTCTTTTCTGATTAAATTTCTCACCTGTCAGCTCTTCTCCGGGGATCTGATTTCCATCTGCATGCCTGCTCATACCAAACTCAGATTTATAACTCAACCACAGCAGTCCTCCTCCTCCCATTTCCTCCTTCACCCACAACTGTACGTCTGGAGAGCACCTGCCCATCACCTGCCACTCAGACAACCGCTCTGTGTGTGTGTGTGTGTGTGTGTGTGTGTGTGTGTGAGTGAGTGAGGGAGAGAGACAGCGTGCCGCACCTCACCCTCATCCCCCAAACCCCACCCCACCTGCCCCAGCCTACCTAGCTTGGCTGCATACTTTGAGACATATACTGCTGAGTGTAGATAAAAGATAGACCTGTGGTCGCGACCTTGACAGTCCAAGCAACACTGATATTTGACTGAAAAATCAGCATGGAGCCACAGGCCATATTTGAGCCTTAAAGTGAAGATTCAGAGGCCTAGGTACCTGGAGGACTTTGTTACAAGGACTGTTATGCTTGATGCCAGTTGGGTCTAGTGGCAGAATAATCTGCTTCAACTAGGTGGGGCATTCTGGCAGTCTACCCAGATGCCCGTAGAGTTTACCTGTTTATAGTTATACATATAAAAAATAGTCTTGTAATGTTGATGTGTTAAGGTTGATGTTTATTGGTTCATTGAAATGGGGTGGGGTCTGGAACTTTGTAAGGGGGGATTACATATGGGAGTTGTAATTCAGAGCTTGCTGTAGCTCAGCTGGGGTTGAGGGGGTGAGTGACGTCAGGCAGGCTATGGCTGGGATATATATTGAGATGTGAAGTTCAATAAAGGGTGTTCAGTGTCCAACAGAGCAAGCTCTCTGTCCTCCATTATTCCCACTTTGCAAAACCCACTGAAACATATGTCCTATTCTCAGTTGTTTTCTAGCTGATTTTATTATCTTATGCACACATTATCCCTGAGTTATTGCTGTTTGCATTGCTGTTAACAGTTATTGTTGTTAGTTTGGTTAGTTTTCAGTTAGCTAGAAGATTGTTGTTTCCTATTATTTTAATCCACTCCTAATAACATTGTGTTCATGCAGATGAACCAGGGAAGACTTTATGGCTATAATTTTGTGACTTTATCATCAAGTTAAAAGGTTTTTCTTGAAAATTTGTGAGATTTTTCTGCTCAATTAGCAGGTTTTCTTTTTTTTTAATTGGTAGAGGCATTTTTTGTTTGTTTTCCAAACTGTTTGATTTTATTAAAGCTTAAAAAAATAGAAAATAATGTAACTAACAAGTATCCACAAAAATTTTGGGGTACAACCTTATGAACTTGTTTGTTTTTCTTTCATAAATCTAAATAAATCTTGCAAATTTGCTGTATTGTATGAAATCATACTGTTATTGCCCTGTTACAGCTCCCATCTAATAAACAGCCATCCTGGGCTAAATCTGTACTGGTTAGTCACTAAACTACAGCCTGATTTCAGAGGTTATGACCGCCTGACTGTATTTAGACCAGAAAACAAGGTGCGGACATGTCCCTGACTTTAATCCTGTGTACAGAAATTCAAACAGTTGTCATGAAGGGACCGGTTATCTTTGGAGACCAAAACCAGACTGTAAACAGGCCAGTTTAAAGGTGCAGTCTGAAGAACATTGTAGCCTAGAAGGATTTTCATGTTGTTTTGCAATTGTATGTCATAGTTTTTTTCATTTTAATTAGTGTGGACTTGAGCTCTATTGTTCACATCTACCATCACCAGATTCTGCTGCAGTATAGAAATACTAGATTATTAGCTGCTGCAGCAGACATATTTAAAATGTGTTTTTAGGCTAGCATACATATAAGCTGTAGAAGTTTAGCTGCAAACTCCAGTTCTTTTCTGCTCTTTTCACATGTTGACACAGCTCCCAGAAGTGTTAACAAAAAGTTTGTAACATGCTTTGATCAAAACACCTCAGAGTTTATATACTGAAGCATCATTTTACACATGGGGAAGGAGCTCTCCTCAAAACAGGCTGTTTTTATACCATATTGCTTCAAATGCTAATGAGCCTCAGTTCACCCCACCCTCCTCTTTCATGATTTCCCTAAGATCCCTGTTTTGAAAGTGACACCATATTTGAGGCTAATGCTAGCCAAGCCCAGTAAAAAGCATTTTCAGAGACAGGGATGTGTGGTTTGAGTGGCTGATAGCATGACCAGTCCCTGGAGTGTGATAAGCTCAGAAACAACCCTGAATGAGTGAATGGTTAGCGCTGCTAACATCAGTTTGCCACTGCTAATGGCGGAGGTGTCCAGTCTAGAGTATAATTAACTTTAATAAAGTAGTCTACAGAAACCTCTTGAAATGAAATATATGGTCAAGGGTTGGTAGATGGTCCAGCTGAGTAAATGGGTGTCTAGTAGAGATTCAAAGATTTTTATTTGTCAGTACTTCTATACGTAGAGGATATACAGGAGAATTGAAATGCTGTTTCTCCCTCTCTTAGTGGTATGCGCAATATATAAGAAAAGAAGGAATATGGATGAAAAACAACACCAGTCCATGTACAGTAATGCTACTCGTAGTGCAAGTAAAGATAAAACCCAGCAATCCTATATACAGAAAAATTGGAGTTGCGATACCCGTAATTGTAAGTTCAGTGCGGTAATGTAGGTGCAGACAGTGACAGATTGGACTGCACATGATCAATATTTCAATAACAGACAGACAGCAGCAGGTATGGCATTTGTGCAAATGTTTGCAGTAAGGTGCAGAGACATACAGTAGCAGATGCATTACTGTTGGTGTGCCAAGTCTTTCTGTGCAAACAGCTGAGATAGTTATTGTGTGGGTGAGTGTGTTACAGTCCGGTGAGGGGGCAGAGTTCAGGGTCCTGATCGCCTGGTGAACAGCGCTGTTTACCACTCTTGTGGAGTGGGCCTGGAGGCTCCGGTACCTTTTCCCCGAGAGCAGAAGGCTGAAGAGGGACTGTGAGGGGTGGGAGGTGTTGCCTGCAATGTTGATGGTTCTGTGGGTGTGGTAGATGTCCGAGAGGGGGGGGGGCAGAGGGGCACCGATGATCTTGCTGGCTGCTTTCACTGTGTGTTGTAGTGTCTTCTGGCAGGAGACGGTGCAGCTTCCATACCACACCGTGATGCAGCTGGTGAGGATGCTCTCAGTGGTGCCCCGGTAGAATGGGTACATGATGGGGGGGGGGGGGGGGGGGACTCATGCTCTCCTCAGTTTGTGGAGGAAATGGAGGAATTTGAGCCTTCTTGGCTAGTGAAGTGGTGTTGTTGGACCAGGAGAGGTCCTCAGATATCCCTTTTCCACAAAGCTGGTTTTGGTGCTTAACTGGAGCCAAAGCCTGACTTGACACCAATTCTTTGCTTTTTGACCATCTAAGCACTAACTCCAGGCTCTCAAAATTGGTGCTAAGCTGGCTCCAAGTCCTTGCTGGGCCAGAGCTGTGAACCACTTGACGTTGGTTACGTCCACTGCTGTGGGCGGGTTAACTGACCAGCTGAAAGTGCCTCAAAACACCACCGACTGCCATTTTCCATTCCAAACAGCAGAGCAAGCATGGATTCCAAAACGAAGCAGAGTTGGAGCGAAAAGGAGACCCAGTGGTTCCTGGCTCTATGGTCATCTGCTGAAGTACAAGATAAATTGGAGGGGGCCAGTCGGACAAAGCCCATTTTTGAGCAAATACAGATGGAGATGGCTGCTGTGGGTTATGACCGGACCCTCGACCAGCTGATAAATTCAAGAAGCTCAGGAAAGAATTCAGAGACCATTAAAGAGATCTTGAGCATAGCGGCAATGGGAGACCCCCCGAAAATCACCATTATCGCTTCTTCTTCTCGTCCTTTACCTTCTTCTTCCATGCTGTTCTGTGGGTTGCGTAAAGACACTTTACACTACGTAATGATGCAGCCCTGACTAGCTCTGTGTCGGTCGAAAACCAGCTGGTTCTTACGAGGCATGACAGTTGAACTGATTAAGCACTGGCACAGGCACCAAAACCGAACTAGCACCGGCTCTTTTTTGATGGAAAAGGGGTAAGAGATGTGCACCCCCAGGAACTTGGTGCTGCCCACACTCTCCACAGCTGCTCCATCGATGATCAGAGGGGGATGCTATGTGTGCCCTGTCCTAAAGTTGACCACAATCTCCTTGGTTTTTTCCCACGTTCAGGAAGAAATTGTCTTTCCAACTGGACCAGTTGGCTCACCTCATTTCTGTAGTTGTCCTCTTCATTGTTTGTAATGAGCCCCACCACCGACATGTTGTCTGCAAACTTGATGATGTGGTTGATGCTGTAGGCTGGTACGCAGTCATGGGTCAGCAGGGTGAAAAGCAGCGGGCTGAGCACACACCCTTGTGGGCCCATGTGCTCAATGTGATGGTCTTGGAGGTGTTGCTGCCAACCCGCACATTCTGTAGCCTCCCTGTGAGGAAGTCCAGCACCCAGTTACAGAGGGAGGCTTTGAGTCTCGTGTCTGAGTTTTGTATTAGGTGCTGGGGGATGATTGTGTTGAATGCTAAACTGAAGTCCAAGAACAGCATTTGCACATAGGAGTTCTTTGAGTCCAGGTGGGTGAGTGCTGGATGGAGAGCAGCAGTGATGGCATCTTCTAGGGATCAGTTTGATTGTATGCAAACTGAGATGGGTCGTGGAGGGAGGGAGGGTGGACTTGATGTTCTGCATGACCAGCCACTCGAAGCACTTATGATGGATGTCAGTGCTACTGGCCAGTAATCATTGTAGCTGGATGGGACGGGCTTCTTTGGGACTGGTATTATGGTAGCAGTTTTGAAACATGTGGGGACAACAGCGTAGCTCAGGGAGATGTTGAAGATGTTGGCCAGGACATTCTTGAGCTCCTCCGCACAGTCCTTCAGAACGCGACCTGGTATGCTGTCTGGTCCAGCTGCCTTGCGTAGGTTGATCCTGGAGAGGGTCCTCTTCACGCTAGCCGGATCCAGACTTACAGCCTGCTCGTCTGGGGGAGGAGTGGTCTTCTGTGCTGATGTGCTGTTTTGTGCTTCAAAGTGGCCAAAGAAGTCATTTAGGTTGTTAAGTAGTGTGAGGTCACTTGCACAGGTCTGAGGTGTGAGAGCGAGATGGATAGACTATATAGAAAACAGTCATAAACAGGCATCTAGCGACTGGGCTAGTAGACTCATCTCAGTTTGTACCCCACAGGTTGAACTCAGACCAGCCAATGCTAGCAGCCAAATCAGCTGTTACTGCCAAAATATTACTAAATAAGCCAAAATGATGCAACATATACAGTACAATTGACTATGGATTATTGAACAAACTGGTCTAGTGCACTGACTACAATTTACAAAAAAGAGCCACAAAATTCCATATCCGGCTGATTTGCATCCCTAAGCTAGACATGCTAAGGGTATCCATGTCAACAAAGTAGGCCAGAGTGAGGTAAGACACACTACCGGTCAAAAGTTTTAGAACAGCCCAATTTTTTCAGTGTTTTACTGAAATTCAAGCCGTTCAAATCCAATGAATAGCTTGACTGCTATTTTTAAGGACAATGCAAGTTGATGAACATTGATATCAATCAATGTAAACTTGCCAGATTGTAGCCAGTGGCTAATTTCCATCTATTGTCTGTTGAAATGGTGCAAAGTTAAGTGCTAAAATGCCAGAGGTTAAAACAAAAGGTAAAGTTACCCAAAAGTAAAAAAAAAAAATAATGTACATTTCAAAATTACACAAAAAAGCCCTTTTTCAGGGAACAAGAAATGTGTTAAAAGCTTGTTCTGCAGCAGTGGAAGTTGATCAGGCCTTGAAAGTTGGTGCTACCAATTCCTACAGGTGTCCCAACTTTTCTTGATAACTTAGAACCCTGTCTGTCTGCGTAAAAGTAGTGCTAGAACACACTGTATAAATTTCAATAACAGCTGGAAAAACTGAGGTGTTCTAAAACTTTTGACCAGCAGTGTATATCATCAATTATGAATTAATAAGCTCTGTTGTTATTATTAGTAGTTTTTATTTATTTGTTGTTTTATTTATTTGTTTTTATGTATTATTAGTAGTAGGGATGCAAGTTATCGATTGATCATTAGTTGATTCACCTTATTGATCGATTACCAATTAAGTGATAAGCTGCAGTTTTCCTGAGAATCAGAATTTCCCTCTGTACAATACGGTCTTTCTATCTTTAACATATAAAAAGTTAATTACTGTTTTTCATATACTAAATAAAACTGAACATCATATTCCTCAATGATATATTGTGCCATTTGCATTTTTTACTACAGACAGTGGCATTTGTTGTAGTTTAACAAATTTTGTTCTGTATAGTGTGTACTATGTGCTGGTACATCTCGGTAAATTACAAATGTCATGATTTTTAATTTATTTTAAAAACTATTACTAATATCATAAAATGTATCTTTTTTAATTACAAAAAAAACCTTTCACATTCTAATTTACTGAGATGCACTAGTAGACTGTTTTAACAGGAAAATAAATTGTGAGTTGCTTCATCTGTTGCGTTAAACATTATCACAGTACCCTGGAAATCCAGGCAAACCCAGTACAATCTGGGCTCCCGCTGTTGTCTGTTACCTCAGTGGTAACTTGAGTCCGGTCTGCTTTCCTGTCTAGCGGTGGGTTGAAGGCAGCAGGGATGGGTTTTTGCGCTAAAGTAGTTTCTTCCTTGCTCTGGTCCATTTCTTGGCCCTGCTGATTTGAAGCAAGTGGGTGGATCTTCAAGCTTGTGTACCATTGAAACTTGTGGCTCTCCGACGTACCCTGAAAGGGCGAGTTTTTTTGCTCTGCTCAGCGCATGCACTCTGAGGGCTTGCCGTCTTCTTCTGCTTTTTCCTTTAGTTTAGGTTGAAAGGCGGCAGTGGGAAGTGGTCTGGACGGCGACACCACTACATTTCATAGAATAAGCTCCCATTGACAGGGATGAGAATCCTCCGCGGATCCGATCATGTCTAGGGTCATTCTCGTGAATTGTCTAAATTCGAGGAGAAAATTTTTTTGGGGGAGGTGAGGTATGTTATGAGTGGTGAGTCGTATTTTCGATCGGCTGCTAAAATCCACCGCGCAGAACGCGCTACCCAGCAAGATCAGTAATGTAACAAGGCCACTGATTGACTGATACTTATTGAAGCAACCAGTTGGCGATTTTGTTAGATTTCCTTTGTCATATCCAACACGTGGAGCGAAATGCAAATGGCGGACAGTTCTATCAGTTCAATCAACCGAGTTTTTCCGATTTCGTGAAAATGGTGAACCTAAAACTCACGAAAGACAACAAAGCAAGAATTTTAGAAATCGACAAAGGGATAAGGAACAAGTTTCGTTGGGAATGGCTCGAAAAAACTGTGTCAATGACTGTAAAGATCGGTAAAAATACTGAAGTTGTGGTTGAAAAAATGGCCGACTTCATAGCGAAATGCGAAGTACCAGGGAAAGCCCAGTGTGTTTATTGCAACGATTTCTTGAGTTATGGATCTCGTGGTTGTGTTGCCTTAGTTGAACACTGTTCAAAACAGAAACATCTCAAAATTGTGGCTACAAGGAGATCGAACTACTCGCTCGTGCTGCATTCAAAACACGGTCAAATTCAGATGCCAGTCAATCAAAGTTTATCACAATCGGCCCCGATTACAGCAATTAGTGATCGGAAGACACATTCCGAGGAAAGATTTTTTTCTCGTTATAAGTAATGTACTTGAGAATTTTTGCGTAATGAATTTGTTATGAAATAGCATGTGTAAGTTGTGATGTCATGCCTGTTTTGAAACACGAATTGCATTTGAATGCTGATTATCGATTGTTAATAGATAAATGTTATTACATATTTTCTCACAATTTGAAATGCAATCTAAGAATTTTGAATATAATTTATCATTTTTTGTTTCACTAGGAGGAGTTACATAATGCATGTGTAAGTTTTTTTGTCATGGGTGGTGATGGGTTGCCTTTCCTAAGATATCTTTGCTTTTACTAGTAAACATAATTTCTTTATGGTCATTGCATAAAAATATTAAACATCTTTTAGGTTTTACTTACTTTCTTAGATTATCTTTCAAATATTAAAATATAGTAATATGCAACTTTTTTATATTCCTAGTAACACTAACAAATGCACACATTAATAAATCAAAATGTTTGCAGAATGTCAGTATATTGTAATAAATGGGTGATGGACTTGGTGATGGAATTTTGTTAATATTTATAATTTATTTTACTTGGTTAAATTGTCTGTTCTAGAACTATGTAAATGTAATTCTGTGTCAGTTCTAAACATATTAAATAGTAGTAAAATATAATTTAGTATTATTACATCAACATACCATTCAGATATCATACATTTACACATGTGATGCAGCAGCAGATTAAAAAGGTAAACTATAAATGCATTTGTACTTACTTCTAACTTTAAATATAAGACCACATTTGAGCATTCTAAAACACCAGATTCTGTTAGCTTCTGGGGGGCGTTGCCCTCCTAGACCCCCCGCCAAGGCTCCGCCTTGGATCTGGCTTGAGGGTCTGCGTCCCCCAAACCCCCCGGCTTAGTTTCCTCTTTTTTTCCCAAACCCCATTCTCATTCCTGCATTGAAAAGGACTGCTGAGTTATCAGTTAATTGACAACTAATTTAACTTAGTCGACTAAATTTGTATTGACAGTTAATCAGAAGTCAATCATTAACATCCCTAATTAGTAGTTATTATTATTATTGAGCTCTGGATTAATAGCTCTGTAGTCCTACCACAACAGCTCACATACATCACGCCAAACTCAGCTCGATGTACCAAGTTTTCAGCTTTCAAACTTGCCAATGTTGGCCAGACATATGTGTGCTTTTTGGAGAGGAGACTCCTGTGGAAGATGACTTTGGACCATGTGACTTTACAGAAGCAGAATAGGGTCTAATATGTTTTGTGGCTATTTCTTCATCTTACTAATCTGGTTCTGATCTAATGTAGAAACACAGTGACCAGAGGAAGAGAACCAACACATATGCACACACATCTTTCATCATAGCAGATCATGGGTCCGCATTTTTGATTTTTGGCAAGGAATTTACACCAGATTCCTTTCCCTGATGCAGTCATCCCCATATACCCAGGCCCGGGACCTGTGGCTGTCTCTGATGTTTGTACACAGATGAAAACACAATTATAAATTCCATGCAGTGCACTCTGATTGACTGCTTTTACTTCACTTTTCGACTTTGATTTCACTTGTGTTAACACTCATCACCCTCTACACACAGCAGCACCTTTAATTGTGAAGCTCTAAGTCTGTGGGAACCGAGTCACGTTTTGGAGCCAGCTGTTGAAGAAACTGTAGTTATTCTTCCTTCAGATCTGCTTTTCCCAACCAACCTGCCGTGTAATCATGGGTGACACTGATATTTTAAACAGACACTCGGCCACTTTCATACCCTTTTGGCTTGTGGCCTAAATAGCAGCAGCCTTAATAGCCCATAATAGCAGCTTTTGCTCCTGTGTGTGTGTGTGTGGGGGGGGGGGGGGGGAGAGGTAGTTGAGTTTCTTTGTTTGTCTCCCGCCTCGGCTTTAGTGGTCAATTTCAGAGGAATGAGAGCGCCGAGTCATCTGGGGAATGTGGAAAAGTGTCTCCTGTGTGTGTCAGAGGGTCTCATCATGGCCTCTGAAGTTGGACGTGAACTTGTCTCCAAAACCCCTGTCTCCGAAACGGACCACCTACTGAGTTAAAAGCCCCATGCATTCAGTCAATAATAATACAGCGATGCGACGGCTTTGATTTCTGAGGAGAAACATTTATTTTCTGAGACAAGCAGACTCTTTAAAGTCTTGAAAGCATAAAGCTTTTTCTCCTTTTAGGCAGCAGCACACATGCTCTGGTATTCAGGAGTTCTCCAGAATGTCAGCGTTTTTTGTTTTGGCCCTGAGTCGGAGCTGAAGGCAGACAGAATTTAGAAATGTCAGCCCAGAGGCTGTTCGTGCAGAGAAGCAGCACACCTGTCTGCCGCTGTGGCCCTCAGGTTATTAACCCGGCCAATGAGACGCGGGGTAGGTTTCACAGCAGCACTCGTGCAGCATAATTCCTCTCTGGATTCACAGGTAATGCCTTCTTTCTGAAGTGTTTCATTTCTGTGCCTCCACACACTTGAAGGGAAATAAAGGCAATCCAGGTGTTGCTGTCACTCTTTTTTATTTTAACCTGTACTGACATTTTTCTCTCTTAAATCTTCCAATCCTGATGCTGCTGCTGGGATTCAGTTTTTGTTAGTAGTTTATAACTTCACTCAGTAGGTGATTTGAGGGGGAATACTATCCTGCTTCTTAGCAAAATGACCCCAAATCATCCGCTTATTAACCTGCCGTCCTCTCCATCCCAATCTTCAGAGGTGTAAATCACAGGGGGGACACTGCCCCTCCCTACATGGTAACAAGAACAACACCCCCCCCCCCACCGATATCATCGTAAAGCTTTCTATATCATGTTACATAACGGAATAACACATATTTGAACAACCAGTTCTAAGCGGCAAAGAGAAAAAAAACAAAACCTTTCAAATTTTTCTCATAGATTTGCAACTGTTTTTCTAGTAAAATTTTTAACTTTTTTCTCATAAATTTGAAACTTTTTTCTTGTAAAGTTGCAATTTTTTCTCATAAGTTTGACTTTTTCTCATAAATTTGCAGCTTTTTTCCTGCAAATTTGTGACCTTTTCCTGTAAACTTTCATTTTTTGCTCATAAATTTGCAACATTTTTTCTTATAAATTTGCAACTTTTTCCTGTAAATGTTCAACTTTTTTCTCACAGATTTGACATTTTCTCAAAAATTTGCAGTTTTTTTTCTTGCAAATCTGCAATTTATTCCTGGAAATTTTCCATTTTTTTCTTGTAGATTTGCAACTTTTTCCTCCAAAAATTGACTTTTTTCTCATAAATTTGTTACTTTTTCCTGTAAAATGTCATTTTTTTTTTCTTAAATTTGCAACTTTTTTCTGAACAAAATTGCATTTTTTTCCCTGTTCATTTTCAACTTTTTCTCATAAATTTGTAATGCTCATCTGGATGCTGGTAAAATTTTTATTATTCTGTGTAATTAAATTGTAATTTGCAACTTTTTATCCCCCGCCGGTTGAGGAGCCCTATGGGCGAAGACCGAAGGCGGATTATGTTATGGGTCAGTCCATCCATCTGTCCTTCCATCAGTCTGTCTGTCCCACTTTTGTGAAATCAACTCCTCCTACAGTTATGGTCCGAAACTTGGTACCATGGTTTGAAATACTCTGATGGGCATATTGCAATTTCACTCTCATTGGATGACCTTGAAGTCAAAGGTCAGAGGTCATATTTTTCCATAACCTTTCTAAACACAATAACTACTGAAAGAAATGATGCAGGCATTTCAAATCGATACAGTAGTTGTATCTAACATTGCAGTTGCACTATGGTAAATGCTATATTTACTATTACTATAAAATGAGTAAAGCTAGGGCCACCAAACCTGGTATACAGGTTCACCTTGGGATCCTGACCTCTGACTATGGGTTTGGAGTCAAAAGGTCAAAGGTCAAGGTTAACATTCCCTATGCCTCATTACTGTACCAATAATGTTAGGGTCAAAGGTCAAGGTTGACACTCCCTATGATCTCTTACTACAGAACGTGTAAAGCTCTCTAGGATTGCCAGACTTGCTACACAGGTTCACCTTGGGATTCTGACCTACAACTATGGGTTGTATACTTTGTTGTATATTCGTGGATGATGGGCTTATCATAATTTGGTTCTGCCACAGTAATTATATTGAAAAGTTGAAAACTACTCTCCATCAGTAAGTATTGGGATCATCAAAGAAAATGGAGGTGGGGGATATTGCACTCGCCTCAGAGTGCCCTTGTTATATTCTTATATAGCCATCTTTTATCTCATCTTTGCTCTGTTGTTCTTGCATAATTTTCCTAATTTACATTTATACATTTGTATCTTTTGCTAGATTGGTGAATACCCCCTATCCCCCTTGTTAAAAAAACATCAAATCGCCTGCTGCTTTACTTCTTGACCAAGGAGAAATGACTTGAGGATGGTCAGCTCGTTTACTCCACTTTTACCCAATCACATTTCAGAACAACTCATGGCTAGTCCATACCTGTCCAGATAATGAAAACAAGGAGTGGGGAGTGCTCAGAGTTGGAGAAAAGGGGAGCTGGTAAAACTGGAACAGGGCGGGCGGGGGGAGAGGGAGTGAACAGAGAACAGATGAATGCCAGAGATGGATCAGCAGTTTGATGTAAACTAGGTCAACTTCTTCTTCAGAGGATCAAATCAGAATCAAAGCATTCTGACTGACAGCTTCAGTACCAACCCTGCGTCCTGCTTTGTCTAGCAGTTTAGACAAGAAAAAACAAAAGTAAAGTGAAAGCACAGCAGACGCAGGCATGGCACGTTCCTGTTGTTAAGCTTATCAGAAGTCAAAGCCTACAATATATCAATCATTCTGGGAATATTGTTGCTTTTAGCAAAAATTAATTTAACCCTCAGGGACCTTTGTCCACATTTGACACGCTTTTCATTCTTAATTTTTGGAGGGGATCATTTTGGCTGTGTTCATGCATATGGCATAAATTTTGGCAAGATTGTGTATTTCTCTGTCTGTTAGCAGGATCACGCAAAAACTCCTAGATGGATTTGGATGACATTTTCACCAGTGGTGGCCCTTGGCCCAAAGATGAACTCATTAGATGTTGGTGATCCGTGAGTGCATACCTCCGCCAAGGCCCTGTCTCGCAATGTACAGATGGATGGCAATATGGACGGACAAAGGGATGGAGGGGAGGACAAAGGGAGGGAGGGACGGAGCCTTGGTGGAGGTATGCACTCTGAGTGCCCTCTAGTTGTATTTGTGATTGATTGCTTTAAAAGGATTTAGACCTAATTCTGGGCTCAACAACAAGGAAATGAACTCGAGTTGTTCAGTGCCAACAGCAATGTGTAGTCAGTTGATAGACGGGTGTGTTTCCACAACGTTGAATGTCTGATGGAAATATTCATTGGTCAAATATACCAGAAGTGTTTGAAAGGTAGTTGTTCCAACAATAACTTTTCACAAGCAGTCGATTACAGTAATAATTGGGTTCCAGGATTTCACAAAGTAATCATTACAAGTTACTTGAAAAAGTAATTTGTTACTTCAAATACAAGTAGTGTTGGACCCAACTCTGGTCTGTTGAGTTGTAAATCTAAACAAAACACAGAGTGAATCTTTTTTTTTCCCCCTCAAAACATCAGTTGGACCATCTTGCATCTTTCAGATATTATCCCATATTCAGTGGTAAAAGAGAGAGATTACCTCCATCATCCATGGGTGGATATTTCATTTCACTGTGTGTGTGTGTGTGTGTGTGTGTGTGTGTGTGTTGGGGGGGGTGCAATAAACAGAACATTTTCTGAAGAGTAACTATTGAGAGAGACACTATCAGTATTATTGTAGTCAGGGCCATTCCTGGGTTTTGGGGGACAATATCCAAGATTTTTGTAATGTGGAAGAATTCAAATCCTAGAAAATCTGTATACATGTCATTCTATAGACAAACATAAAAAATTAACCATTACATAGAATAAAAATTTAACCAGTATCCATGTAAACATTCAGAAATTTATGAGAAAAAAGGCACAAATTTACAAGAAAACGTTTCAAATTTACAAGAAAATTGTCCAAAATTTCTGCAGATCAATGAGAAAAAAGTTGCAAATTAACAAGAAAAAAGTTTCAATGAAATGAGAAAAAAGTTGCAAAATTACATAAAAAAGTTGCAAATTAATGAGGAAAAAGTTACAAATTTACATGAAAAAAGTTGCAAATTACCAATGCAGACGCCATTTTGGCCTATGGACATTCTCCTTGCAAGCTTCTATTTGTAAAAACCACGTGTATAAAGCGTCACTGGGGGGTGGAGGGTTTGCTTTGTGGTCTGGCTGAGGTGTAAATTCATTTAATGACCTGTACATTGAGGGTGTTTTCTCATCTTTCGAACAACTTTTATCTAAATATGGGATCCCTAAAACCCATTTTTTCAGGTATCTACAGGTTCATAGCTTTGTCCGAGGGATGACTCCCCATTTTCCATCTCAGCCTTTAACTCCATCTATTGACGCTCTTCTGCTTCCATCCCCAATTAAAAAAGGTGCCATTTCAAGTAGCTATGAAAGAATTCATTCTCTCAGGAATGCCCCACTTTCACACATCAGGTCTCTCTGGGAGCAAGACATGGGCCAGGAATTTACCCAGGACTTATGGGAGGATATACTCCTCTGGGTCCATTCCTCATCTATTAGTGCCAGGCATGGTCTTCTCCAGTGTGAGGTGCTGCATCGTGCCTACTGGTCAAAATTGAAACTTTCTAAAATCTACCCAAACACTGATTCAGCCTGTGATGGGTGTAAACAGACTTCAGGCTCATTAATTTGTGCGTTCTGGTACTGTCCCTCCCTTTTTAATTATTGGGTGAGAATTTTCAGCAATCTGTCCAAGGTACTTAAAGTACACTTACACCCAACTCCCTTAGTTGCTTTATTTGGGGTTTCACCTGCTGAAATAACTTTGCCAAAATTCAAGGCAGACTTCTTGGCTTTTTTAACTTTGTTAGCCAGATGATTGATTTTACTGAGGTGGAAATCACCCTCTCCTCCCTCATATGAGTCCTGGGTGAGAGATGTTCTTTACTTTAGTAAGGTGGAGAAGATAAAATATACTCTTCGTGGCTCAATTGTAAAATTTTCCATGACATGGAAACCTCTCCTTAAACACATAAAGACATCACAGTTGATATATCTCAGTGAAGCTGGCTGCCCCTTACCCCTTATTTGTGTCCCCCCCCCCCTTTATCTTTTTCTCTGTATTGAATATATAATGCTGTTTCATGGTGCTACTGATCTCAATGATATTTTAGTACTGGGACCTTGTTTTTGTTGTTTTGGGTTCTGTTTGCAATGCCACATTATTTTTCATGCTTGGGAAGACACTTTGTATTTGATTCTCGACAGGCACTGTGGAAATCCCTGAAACTGTATTTGTACTGTGAGTTGTGCTGGTATTTAAAAATAATAAAAAGAGTTTGGAAAAAAAAGTTGCAAATTAAAGAGAAAAAAGTTGCAAAATTACATGGAAAAAAGTGGCAAATTAATGTGAAAAATGTTACAAAATTACATGAGAAAAGTTGCAGGTTAATGAGAAAATGGCTGCAAATTTGTGAAAAATTATGCAAATTTATGAGAAAATACTTGTAATTTCATGAGAAAAATGTAAATGTATGAGGAAAAAAATCACAAATCTATAAGAAAAGTTGCAAATTTCCCCCAAGAAATATTTGTTTTAGAAAGCTTGGGATCAGTCCGCCAAGTTCTCCGCCTTTGACCGCCACCTAATCCACATAGCACCGGATCCCCATGATCCCTCCTGCAGGTGGTGAGCCCACTGGAGGGCGGACCCATGTAACTCCTTTGGGCTGAGCCCGGATGGGTCCCATGGGTGGAAACCTGGCCACCAGACGCTAGCCATCGAGCCCCTCCCCCAGGCCTGGCTCCAGGGTGGGGCCCCGATAACCCCATACCGGGCGGGGTACACTGAATCCTTGATCTAGAATTTATCATGAGAGTCTGTTGGATCGTTCTTAGTCTGGCCCTTCACCCAGGACCAGTTTGTCTTGGGTGACCCTATCAGAGGCAAAGTGCCCCGGACAACATAGCTCCTAGGATCACTGGGGCACGCAAACCCCCCCACCACGATAAGGTGACGATCCATGAGAGGGGTGGACGAGATTCGTCCTGAGTACCTCAAGGCCCTGGATGTTGTTGGGCTGTCATGGTTGACACACCTCTGCAACATTGCGTGGAGGTTTGGGGCAGTGCCTTTGGCATGGCAAACCGGGGTGGTGGTTCCTCTCTTCAGAAAAGGGGACCGGAGGGTGTGCTCCAACTTTAGAGGGATCACACTCCTCAGCCTCCCTGGGAAGGTCTATGTCAAGGTACTGGAGAGGAGAGTCTGGCCATTGGTCGAACCCCGGATTCAGGAGGAGTAATGTGGTTTTCGTCCTGGCCGTGGCACATCGGACCAGCTCTTTACCCTCTCGAGAATTCTCGAGGGTTGGTGGGAGTTTGCCCAACCAGTTTACATGTGTTTTGTGGACTTGGAGAAGGCATTTGACCACGTCCCTCGTGGTTTTTTGTGGGGGGTGCTTCGGGAGTATGGGGTATCGGGTTTGTTGTTACGAGCTATTCGGTCTCTGTACGACTGTTGTGAGAGTTTGGTTCGTATTGCCAACACTCGGTCGGACTCATTCCCAGTGAGAGTTGGACTCCGCCAGGGCTGCCCTTTGTCACCGATCCTGTTCATAATTTTTATGGACAGGATTTCTAGGCGCAGCCAGGGAATGGAGGGTGTCATGCTTGGTGACCACAGGATCTCATCTCTGTTGTTTGCAGATGATGTTGTCCTTTTGGCTTCATCCAGCAATGACCTACAGCTCTTGCTGGGACGGTTTTCCGCTGAGTGTGAAGCGGCTGGGATGAGAATCAGCACCTCCAAGTCCGAGTCCATGGTCCTCAGCCGGAAAAAGGTGGATTGTCCTCTCTGGGTTGGGGACAGACTCCTGCCCTAAGTGGAGGAGTTTAAGTATCTTGGGGTCTTATTCACGAGTGAGGGGAAAATAGAGCGAGAGATTGACAGATGGATCGGAGCAACATCTGCAGTGATGCGGACGTTGTACCGGTCTGTTGTGGTGAAGAGGGAGCTTAGTTCTAAGGCAAAGCTTTCGATTTACCAGTCAATCTACGTTCCTACTCTCACCTATGGTCACGAGCTTTGGGTACTGACCGAAAGAACAAGATCGCGGATACAAGCAGCTGAAATGAGCTTTCTCCGTAGGAGAAAGAAATGAGCTTTCTCCGTAGGAGACTTCCCCCTTCGGAGGGAAGTCTGGGCTTCTCTGCTTGAGCTGCTGCCTCCGCGACCTGGACCTCCGGAAAAGCGGTAGAAGATGGATGGATGGATGGAAATTTTTGTTTTGCATGTGTCATTTTTTTGGGGGGGGGGCATGCCCCTCCTTGACCAAAATCACAATTATAGCTACTCTGCACTTGTAAAAGTCCCAGAAAAGCTGGAAATGCTACTTGTGCTTGATTTAAACTGCCTGGGGTCGGGATGACTGAGGCTACTCGACCAAGGCCCAGAAGATTCTCAGCACTCCCACACTTGCACGCGCCACATCACACAAACGTTTCACCCAAGATGATATACTTTTAGACTTCAGGCAACACTTAGATAAGAGTTTCACCTCAAAATGGCTCCGATGGTACCTCAGCCTCTGACTTCCATTCATCCATCCATCCATCTTCTACCGCTTTTCCGGAGGTCTAGGTCACGGAGGCAACAGTTCAAGCAGAGAAGCCCAGACTTCCCTCTCCCCAGCCACCTGCTCCAGCTCTTCAGAGAGGATACTAAGGCATTCCCAGACCAGCTGGAAAGCATAGTCTCTCCAGCGAGTCCTGAGTCTGCCCCGGGGTCTCCACCCAGTGGGACGTGCCCAAAACACCTCAAGTGGGAGGCATCCAGGAGGCAACCTGATCAGATGCCCAACTCGACCACAACTGGCTCCTTTCAATGTGGAGGAGCAGCAGTTCTACTCTGTGCCTCTCCCGGATGACTGAGCTCCTCACCCTATCTCTGAGAGTAAGTCCAGCAATCCTACAGAGAAGCTCATTTCAACCGCTTGTATTCGCGATCTCATTCTTTCAGTCATTACCCAAAGCTCATGACCATAGGTGAGGGTAGGAATGTAGATTGACCAGTAAATCGACAACTTTGCCTTAGAGCTCAGCTCCCTCTTCACCACAACAGACCACTGTCACACAATTCTTCTTTCTATAATGAATTAAGTGATCTGGTTAAACAACTTGAGAGGAGCAGAGAAACAATATTTTATGGTGACTTTAATATTAACTGGTCTGATAAAAAGGACAAACAGAAACTGAAAAGCCTCATGACTAAATTTAATTACCAACAAATGATCAAAGGACCCACCAGGATAACCAAACAATCTAGAACACTTATTGACATGGTATTTGCTAATAAACCAGAACGAATAACCAGAACCTATAATCTTGTAACTGGTCTCTCAGATCATAACATGGTTCTTGCTGTCAGAAAACTTACTAAAAAGCGACTACAGTATTTTGGGGGAGTCGATATTGACAAATTAAATTTTATTATTCCCAAATCAAAAAATGAGGAGTTTGAACATTACTTAGAGAATCAAAATTGGGAGCAGCTCATGTCAATATATGAAGTAGATGACTGTTGTAATTTTATAACTGCAACAATTACAAAGTCTATAGAAAAATTTATAAAGCAAATTAAAAGTAGACAACAGAAGATTAACCTACCATGGTTAAATAATGAAATAAGAAAACTTATGAAGAGGCGAGACTCTGCAATGAAAACATCATTAACCTCTAAACTACAAAATGATCACCTTGTGTACAAAAGTTTAAGAAATAAAGTGGTACAAGAGCTGCGAAAATCAAAAGTATCTTATTACAATAAACTGATAGATCATACAAAGGGTAACAACAGTTCCCTATGGAGGCATTTAAATAACTTAACTAACAAAAAAAATGTTCAGAAGGGGGTAAAGGAACTTAGAATCAATGGCAAGACCATCAGTGACAAGGCTACATTGGCAAATGAATTTAATTCATATTTTGTGGACTCTGTGGAAGACTTAACAAAAAACTTTGTGCTGCCAAATGTGCTCAACAACACAAAATCAATACTTTCAACAGATTCTTTTCACATCGATGAGGTAAATGAGGAGTTAATTGCTGGTATTGTTAAAACACTGTCAAACTCAAAAACTAATGATATGTACAATATGAGCACTTCCTTTCTCAAAATGCACAGCAAAATATTAATCAAACCACTGACTCATCTCATTAATCTCTCCATTAGGTCTAGTACATTTCCATCTGGTTGGAAAAAAGCTGTCGTCATACCAGTTCATAAATCAGGCAGTAAAGACGATATATGCAATTACCGCCCAATCTCTATTTTACCAGTCCTGTCTAAGGTTCTTGAAAAAGTTGTAGCTACACAGCTGATAGACTACTTACAAGACAGTCAACTTCTTCATCCACATCAATTTGGTTTTAGACCAGGATACTCAACAGAAACAGCAAATTGTTGCCTTATTGAAAATGTCAAACAGTCCTTGGACAGGGGTAATGTGGTAGGGGCTGTTTTTCTAGATCTCAGAAAGGCTTTTGATACTGTAAACCACAGTTTGCTTTTATCCAAAATGGTATCTTTTAACTTCTCTCCAGATACATTAGAATGGTTTGCATCTTATCTCCAGAATAGAGAACAGTGTGTAAAAGTTCACCAGGATAAATCCTCATTTTTAAACAACCGTATGGGTATCCCACAAGGGTCCATTCTTGGTCCTTTACTTTTCAGCATTTTTATTAATGACTTGCCGCTACACTGCTCAGCTGCAACATGTCAACTTTATGCAGATGATGCAGTTATTTACACAGCTGCTAAGACTCCAGCACAGGCTGCAGATGTACTGTCCACAAGTATGGTTGATGTCCAAGAGTGGCTCTTCCAGAACCATCTATTGCTGAACCTTCAGAAAACAGTTTCAATGTGCTTTTCAATCAAAAAATGTAACCTGCAACGTTTTAAAGTTAATATACATGATCAAGACATCAGTTTAGTTACAGAATTCAAATACCTTGGCATTGTACTAGATCCTCAATTCAAATTTAATCTTCATATAAAGAAAATTTCAATAACAGTAAAAAAAATCTGAACTGCTTTAAATTAATTAGATATTACATACCATACGAAGCAGCTGTACTGTATATGCATTCTATGGTCTTTTCTCATATATCATACTGTTTGACAGTCTAGGCTCAAACGGGCCCCTTCCACAATAAGACATATACGTAGGTTCATTATGTAATCAAACTCTAAAAATCTTGGACAAAAAGCCCATTAGGTGGCATCACTGTTATATTTTAAAAAAATACAATCTATTGAGTTTTGAGAGTTTCATTGACCTCTGTTTTCTGAAATTAATTTTCAAATGTTTCCATAAATCAGCGCCTGAGCCACTTGCTGGTTTCGGTTTCGTCCAAAGACAGGACAGCAGCAGAGCCACCAAGAGTTCTGTTAACAATAACTGTAAAATATTCCACCGCAGAACCACATTTGGACAAACAGCTTTCTCTATAAAGGGCAGTCACATCTGGAACACAATGCCAAATGAAATTAAAATAATAACAGACTTTAAAACATTCACTAAAAAGGTTAAAAGCTGGCTGAAAAATAAACAAGAATGTACCCATGTATGAAATGATTGTCTGCAGGGTGAGAGTGAATGAAGGGAAGGAATGAATGTTTGTTTATAGTGAGTGACGAAGGGAGGGAGGCCTGAAATAGGCAAATGTGCGTCAGGTTGTTATATTGTGTATTTATAATATTTATAATCTTTATAATTGTGTATTTATAATGTATTTATAATCTTTTTTGCATTGATGTGTGTGGTTATTGTTTATTCTGTTTTCATTTTTTCTTTTCCTTATCTTTTTTTCTTTTTACTTGTTTCTCCTTTCTAAAGCCCATCCAGGGACAAGAGTTGCAAATTAGCTCATAGCTATACACTCTTTGTGCAACACATCAGATTGATTGTCATTTGATTAATTGTCTATGTTTATTGCACTGTCCCTGTCAAATAAACAAATAATCCAGTACAACGTCCGCATCACTGCAGATGTTGCTCCGGTCCGTCTGTCAATCTCTCACTCCATTCTCCCCTCACTCGTGAATAAGACCCCAGATACTTAAACACCTCCACTTGGGGCAGGAGTTTGTCCCCAACCCGGAGAGAGCATTCCACCTTTTTCTGGCTGAGGACCATGGACTCGGACTTGGAGGTGCTGATTCTCATCCCAGCCGCTTCACACTCAGCAGCAAACCGTCCCAGCAAGAGCTGTAGGTCATTGCTGGATGAAGCCAACAGGACAACATCATGTGCAAACAACAGAGATGAGATCCTGTGGTCATCAAGCATGACACTTCCATTCCCTGGCTGCGCCTACAAATCCTGTCCATAAAAATTATGAACAGGATCAGTGATGAAGGGCAACCCTAGTGGAGTCCAAGTCTCACTGGGAATGAGTCCGACCGAGTGTTGGCAATATGAACCAAATTGTCACAACGGTCGTATAGAGACTGGATAGCTCGTAATAACAAGCCCGATACCCCATACTCCTGAAGCACCCCCCACAAAAAACCACGAGGGACGCAGTCGAATGCCTTCTCCAAGTCCACAAAACACATGTAAACTGGTTGGGCAAACTCCCATGAGCCCTCGAGGATTCTCGAGAGGGTAAAGAGCTGGTCTGATGTGCCACAGCCAGGACGAAAACCACATTGCTTCTCCTGAATCTGAGGTTCAACCAACAGCTGGACTCTCCTCTCCAGTACCTTGGCATAGACCTTCCCAGGGAGGCTGAGGAGTGTGATCCCTCTAAAGTTGGAGCACACCTTCCAGTCCCCATTCTTGAAGAGAGGAACCACCACCTCGGTTTCCCATGCCAAAGGCACTGTCCCCGACCTCCATGCAATGTTGCAGAGGCGTGTCAACCATGACAGCCCTACAACATCCAGAGCTTTGAGGTACTCAGGGCGAATCTCGTCCACCCCCAGGGCCCGGCCACCGAAGAGTTTTTTAACCACCTTGGCGACCTCAACCCCTGTGATGGATGAGTCGTCCCCCTCGTCCACAAGCCCTGCTTCCTCTGTGGAAGGTGTCAGTGGGATTGAGGAGATCCTCAAAGTATTCCTTCCACTGCCCAACGATATCCCCAGTCAAAGTCAGGTGCGCCCCATTCGCGCCATACACAGTGTGGACAGGGAGCCGCTTCCCCCTCCTGAGTTGCTGGACAGTTTGCCAGAATCTCTTCGAGGCTGGCCGAAAGTCTTATTCCATGACCTCACCAAACTCCTCCCACACCTGAGTTTTTGCTTCAGCAACCACCCGAGCTGCACTCCTCTTGGCCTGCCGGTACACCTCAGACATTAGAGAAATCATATGATATGATTCCAAGAAAGGAAGTGTACTGTATGAGGAAGTCAGGAGTATGTGAGGGTGGTGCAGGACATGTATGAGGACAGTGAGATGGTGGTGAGGTGAAATTTTCAAGTTTTCTGTTATTAAATTTGTAACTTTTTCATTTTTTCATTTTTTTTTTTGCAAATTTACTACTATTTTGTGGTAAATTTCGCACTTTTTTCTTGCACCTTCAAGTTTTTACTCATAAATTTGCAAATTAGTTTTTCTGCAAATTTACATATTTTTTCTTGTGAATTTTCTTTTTTTTCTCGTAATTTTTTTTTTTTTAAATTTTTTCTCTTGTAAATTTGCAGATTGTTATGTGATGGACTGGAGATCTGTCTAGGATGTACTCTGCTTCTTGGCCCAACACTCTGGGACTGGCCACCCCTGCAAAGCGAAAAGGATGAAGTTGTTAGGGTAGCATCTCAAGAAGTGGTCAATACCAATGATCGTGGCGATTTTTGGAATCACCAGCTTTTCTGAAGAATGTTGGCAAAACTCAATCTAGCATCTCAAGGAGCAGCAAATGCTGAGGATCATTCAAGAATGCTGCGCTTTTTGGGTCTCGTCAGGGTTCATAAAAGGTTGCAAAACAGTCCACACACAGTTTTTAAGGTCGCCAGCAGTTTTATCGTTCAGGGTTTAAACAGTTGGTAGTTTAAACAGTTTGCTGTTTACAAACGTTTGTGGAAAAATACATTTGCAAAAAAAAAAAATTAGAACATTTTCAAACCTTTTGGCGACAGTAAAAACTGTGAACTGTTTGGCAACCTTTTATGAACCCGTACAAAACCCAACAGTCACTATGTTCACCAGCATTCATCATTCCATGAAATACAGGGTTAAGAATCCGAATGAGTGAATGAATTTGCATTTTTTTTCTTGTAAATTTTGATACCTTTTTCACTATAAATTTGCAACTTATTGCTTGTAAATTTCAGACTTTTTTCACTAAAAATCTTCAACTTTTTCTTGTAAGTTTGCAGCTTTTTTCTCTTAAGTTCGCTACTTCATTAAAATTATGTAGCTTTTTTCTTGTAAATTTTTAGCATTCATGGATGCTGGTTAAATATTTATTCTGTTTATTCTGTACTTTGTCTGTTCATTAAGACAGTGACCCAGGTTTTGTCTTTTAATGTTTTTGTTGGAATAGGAGAGATTAATACTACTAGACCAGGGGTCACCAACCTTTTTGAAACCAAGAGCTACTTCATGGGTATCGAGTCATGTGAAGGGCACCAGCTTGACACACTCCTCTAAAATAACAAATTGTGTGTGTGTGTGTGTGTGTGTGTGTGTGTGTATATATATATATATATATATATATATATATATATATATATACATAAATAAATAATTATCAATAACTTAGAGTGGGTAACAGACAAGATCAATATTCAACACTTTATTTTTATTAATCTCAGCAATTGTTCAGATGATCCCTGTTCTGGCCCCGGATTATGAGCTGCATTTTGGTGTGCAATAACTGAGTTTGACACATCTTTAATGTCCTTGCTTTCGACTTTAATGCATCAAACACCGTAAAGACTGAAACATATCAAACACAAGAAATATTATTTCAGCTGTGGACACAAAATTCTAGTATTGCAGAAATTAAATCATACTGCATACACACAAATGTAAACATTTATGATCTCAAATTGATAGATTTTTTAGGTTTACTGAGTTGTTGCAAGAAAGCTACCAGCAAAAATTATGCAGCATTTACTGTAAACAAATACAACAGATTATCAAATCCACATTTAAAAATTGTATGGCTTGTGCACATCAAATTTTCATATTAGAAACACACACAAAAGTTTCTATTCTTTGGACATGTGCATATTCAAACAACCATCATTAAACTTCAACAGAGTTAAACATTTCACTAACCACTTTGCCGGGTCGCAGCCTTCCGAGGGCAGAAATTCCTTGCAGGCTCTCACATTTTGTCTGCAATTAATAGCCCGGAATAAATACCTTGTAAATTGGTATTTCAGCTAATTTAAAGTCAAGATGTCAATTCAAAACATAACAATAAAATTGACTAGAACTAGGCATCCAGTAAATAATGAAGGATTGCCAGATTTGCACTTCTAAAAACTACCAAGGCCATGCAGGCCGGGAATTGTAGCAGTGACTGACCAGAATAATACTGCATTTACTTCAAGTCAAAAATACATCCCTATTCACAAATGAAGCTTCAAAAATTACTTTTTCACAACTATTACAGTTTTTTGCACATGCATGGAGACTAGGTGAAGGGTTACATAGGCATGGATTACCACTGACAGTCACATGGTCTAGTCACACTTCAGCAAACTTCAAAATTATCATCATCTCTCAAACAACCTACAAAATATTGGGTAGATAATTGGATATGAGGGATTATTTCATCATTATGACAGTTTCACCCTACCTGGGCTGAGGTAAGCAGCTGGATGGCTTTGGATTTTTGTTTTAGCCAGCCATGCTCAATCCATCTGTTGCCGTATTCTGCTGGGCAGGAAGTCTCAAAATCGTCTACTTCCTGTTGTGAATAATACTTATGCCTCATGTATTTTTGATGACAAATTATTTCAATAATTTTTAAATCTCAAAGGACAAATTTCCAAACCTAGGTTTTTTAAAAAATATGGAGGGAATAATAAAAAAAAAAAAAGGGTAGGGAGTTCCCAAGGGATTCCCCAGACACAAAGTAAACAACTTTTGACTGGCACACAGAGCCAGGCTGTGAGTATACAGTATATACTTGCCAAAACAAATCTTTGGGAGGCATTGCTGTACAACCAAAGGTCAAATACTGGAAAGGATGTCACTGTTGACATATAGCAGGGAAATTGCAACAGTCACAAGAATCGCCATGTTTCTCACATGGATCAAACAAACACAGCTGCTGCCGTTACACTCCCACCAAAATCTTTATGATGGAAGACTATAAAGTCATGCCAACATAAAATTTTCACAGTGTCACCTAATCTTTAACCGGCAGCAAGAGCACAACCTTTTGCACTGGTCTTTCCAGTTCGGAGACTGGCTTAATCTTCTCCCCACGAGCCACACTTCTGGCGTTCGAAATTCTCAGCCTCACTTTTCGGACAAGTCCGTCCTTGTCGGCCATTGCACTCGTCACAAGTCCAAGTGGCCACTGGTTTCTCGCCAACCCTTCATCCATCATGAGAACAATGTCTCCTGTTTGGAGGTTTCTTTGTGGTTTGCACCACTTTTGGCGATGTTGGAGATTCAGTAAGTATTCTTGTTTCCATCTACTTCGAAAGAGCTGACTCAGGTGTTGAACACGCCTCCAGCGTTTCCGTGCATAAACGTCTTGGGCGCAGAAGGCTCCTGGTGGAGGTAAGACTCCCTCAAGCTTGCCATGAAGTAGAGCGTTTGGCGTTATGGGAGGTTCGGCGAGTGGGTCATTCAAAGACGTTGGAGACAATGGACGACTGTTCACGATGTATGCTGCCTCATAGAACAGTGTTCTTAAGGAGGCGTCGTCTAGTCGTGTGTTCGCAAAGTCTATCACCGACTTCAGCGTCTTCCTCACTGTGCGGATCTGTCTTTCCCATACGCCACCTTGCTCACTAGCGTGAGGAGCATTGAACTTGAACCCCACTTGCTTGTTTGCTAGAACTGTCTCCAGCTTGTCATGATCCAATTCGGCGAGAGCTTGTTTCAGTTCATTGTCAGCACCGATGAAGTTGGAACCTTGATCGCAGAGTATGCTTCTAACCACACCTCGCAATGCCAAGAAGCATCTTAGGGCATTGATGAAACAGTCAGTTGAGAGGTCGTCTAGAAGCTCCAGGTGAATTGCACGACTGTACAGACACGTGCACAGCAGTCCGTAGCGCTTGATTTCTGATCTTCCGCGTTTGATGAGATACGGGCCAAAGACATCCATTCCAGACTTGTAGAATGCAGGATGCGCTTCTGTACGTTCTTGTGGCAAGTCAGCCATCTTCTGACTCTCCGCTGGTCTTCTTTGCTTGCGACACATGATACAGTTGCGTATCACTTGAGCCACTGTCTTGGAGCCCCTTTGTACGTAATATCCTTGAGATCGTAGTTCATTCAAAGTTGAGCTGCGACCTCCATGATTGGTCTTTTGATGTACATGCCTGATGATGGCCTCGGTGACATGTGATTTTCTTGGAAGGATAATGGGGTGACATTCTTCCTTGGTGATGTCTTCTGCTTCACGAGCTCTTCCCCCAACCCTTAGCAGGCCTTCTTCATCCAACATGGGATCTAGAGTCTTCAAGCAGCTTGACGTTGCTACGTTTCCACCTTTCCCCAGGGTTGTGATCTCTTCAGGAAACTCTTTGGCTTGTAACCACTTGATGGCTAGATTACGTGCTTTTCTGTCTTGGAGTAGACGGCTTGTCTTCGAAGACACTCTTCTTATCATAGTTCCCAAGATGTTGATCATGGTCTGCCACTTCGAAATCCTTTGTTCTACCAACAGTCCTGTTGGTAGAACAACGCTAGATACCCCTAGACACTGTGCTTTTACTTCAGGGTCGCCAAGGTTGAGAGTATCGTCTGGCGAAGTCAGTGGTAGCTCTGCTTTGTAGAGAAATTCTGGGCCTTTCAGCCACATAGAGGTGCCCAGTTCTTTGGCCGACATGCCTCTCGAAGCTAGATCGGCTGGATTCGACTTGGTCGGTACGTGGTGCCATTGTTGCACTTCAGTGTTCTCCCGAATGTACTGTACACGGTTGCTGACAAACACGTGAAACCGCTTTGCACTGTTGGCGATGTATCCCAGCACGACCTTGCTGTCTGTCCAAAAATATTCCTTGGTGACCTGGATCTCGAGCTCTCTTCTGAGGAACTTGCTGATTTTCACTGACGTTGTTGCTGCTGTCAATTCAAGCCGAGGAATGTAGACAACTTTTGATGGTGCCACTCTCGCTTTGCTCATGAGCAAGGCGTAGTCTATGTTTCCATCTTGGGCACACATTCTGACATACGAGCACTGCCCATAACCTTGAGTGCTGGCATCACTGAAATGATGCAACTCGAAAGATTTCACTTCCTTGTCAGGCTTGAAACATCTGGGTATTTTCAGATCCTCCAGTTCCTGAATATCTGCTTTCCAGCTCTCCCACCGTTCAATTATGACAGGCTCGACAGGTTCGTCCCAGGATTTCTTTTGCTTGCACAGTTCTTGCAGGATCTTTTTCCCTTGCAACACCACAGGGCTAACAAATCCATTTGGGTCATAGACTGACATGACTGTAGAGAGGATGCCTCTTCTTGTGTTGGGTTTATCCTGTAGTGTTATCTTGAACCTGAAGCAGTCATTTTGAACATCCCATCTTGTTCCAAGTGTGCGCTCAACCGGGAGAGGTTCCAGTTCCAAGTTTATTTCGGAGACTGTAGTGGCTCTTTCTGAAGGTGGTATAGATTCCAGGACGTCTATGCTGTTCGACAGGAACTTATGGAGTCTAACTTTGCCCTTTTTGCATATTTCAGTGGCCTGGCAGATTAGCTCCTTCGCTTCACCCACGGTAGACAGGCTGCTCAAACCATCGTCCATGTAAAGGTTCCTTGTGAGGAATTTTGCTCCTTCAGGAAAGCTCTCTTTGTGCGTCTTTGCCAAGTACTTTATGCCATAGTTGGCACATCCTGGTGATGATGCGGCCCCGAATAAGTGTACAGTGAGCCTGTACTCCGCTGGCGGGAGTGTCAAGTCCCCATCGGGCCACCATAAGTATCTCAGTAGATCTCTGTACTGTGGCAGAACATCGAAGTTGTAAAACATCTGTTCGATGTCACAGGTCACTGCAATTTTGTCCTGACGAAACCTCAGTAGCACGCCAAGCAAGCCATTCATCAAGTCCGGACCCTTCAGCAGCATGTCGTTCAGGCACAAACCTTGGTACTTGGCCGAACCGTCGAAAACTACTCTTATCTTGTCTGGTTTTTGTGGGTGGTATACACCTTGATGTGGTATGTAATTGATGACTTGATTTGGTGAAGGAGGTTCAACACGCTCTGCATAGCCCTTTTGAATCATCTGGTCCATGAAGTCGCAGTAGTGGTTTCTAAACTTGTCATCCTTGCTCAATTTCCTTTTCAGAGAATTTAGCCTAGACATGGCCATCCCGTAGTTGTTGGGCAACTTCGTGGTAGACTTGATCGGCAATGGCATAGAGATTCTTCCATTTTCATTGATTTGGATGTTTTCTTCCATGATTTGCAGAAACGCGAGATCATCCTGGGAATAGCATGCTTCATCTTTGGTGTCGCTGAAATCTTGGTCGAGAACCTTCAGGATCTCACAGGGTGGTGGCACTATCAATTCTTTGGCGACAATCCTATGGCATACACCATTGTTGCCTTGTTCATAACAAGGGCCTCCAATGATGCTCCATCCCAAGTCTGTTTTCACAGCAAAGGCTTCTTCGGGATTTCCGGAGACTATCTCCACCGGTCTGAGTGCTTGTGGGCAGGAGTATCCAATGAGCAGTCCCACTTCACAGTCTTGAATAGGAGGAATGAAAGGGGCTATTCGAGCCAAATGAGGCATCATACTTGCCGCTACCTTTGAGGGAATGTGCTCCCTGTTGTGAGGGATGTGGTCTCTTGTGTAGCACGACTTGACTCGGACTTCGACAGTCAAGTCGTATCCTCTCAGTTTGATGTCTGAGAACTTCTTACAATAGACCACCGATGAAGATGTCATAGTTGTTATCTTCATTCTTGTTGTTTCATGTGGCATGCACAGCTTGGCTGCCAGATCCTCTGTGATATAGGAGCTGTCGCTTTGGGAATCAATCAGTGCATAAACCAATACTTCTTGCGAGCCAGCTTGGCCTGTCTTGACCCAAACAGGTACGATCATTGAAGTATAACTCTTCATGTAATCTTGGTTGGTTTTGTTTGAAATAGATTCAAATGTGTTTTCATCTTTGTCGGCTTCTGACTCTGTAAGCTTTGTGTCTGCTTTCTTCTTGTCTAGGTGCAGCAGAGTTTGGTGTTTGCCTTTGCACGTGTTGCAGGACACTTTAACTAGACACTTCTTTGATGTGTGGCCACGTCTGAGACATTTGAAGCAAAGGGCCTTGCTTTGAATGCTTTGTATTTTGTCATCATAAGGCAACTCTTTGAAAGCATTGCACTTGTAGATGAGGTGATCTTTGTCGCAGTAGGTGCAAACTGGAGAATTTTTGGCTCCACTTTTAGGGGTTTCTTTTTCAGCACTGGTGTTGGTGTTGGTGGCATGAGTAATGCCAGGTGCTCGTTTTGTCTTTGCCCTAGACTCGTTTCCTCTATTCGTGGTTGGCAACTTGTCTTGGTTTTGAGCGACCACGCATATAGGGTTGGTAGCCACTCTGGCTTCTCTGGCTACGAAGTCGACAAATTCTTGAAACGAAGGGTAGCCCTTTCCAACATCTATGTCTTCTGTAACACGCCGTGTCCACCTAGTGTTGCAATACTCGGGTAACTTGGTTGCTGTTTCCTGGATTTGGACGCAATCGTTCAAAACTTCAAGACCTTTCACGTAGGGGATAGCTTCTTTGAGGGTGCTCAGGAAATCGCTGAAATCTTGAAGACCTTTCTTATCTTTGCCTGTTACTTTGGGCCAGTCTCTCAACTTGTTTCTCAAGGAGAGTTGAACGGTGAAGGGGTGTCCGAACCGCTCTTCCAACGTGGTCCATGCACGGTTGTAGGCAGCTTCATCACTTCCGAAAAAACAACCTTCTACTGCCGCTCTGGCTTCTCCTGCAAGGTACTGCTGCAGATAATACAGCTTGTCTGATGGTGGAATTCCCTTGTTCTCAACAAGTGTCACAAAACTTTTGAGAAAGTTGATGAACTTGAGTGGGTCACCATCAAACACAGGAGGTGTGGGAACAGGCAGCCTTGATCTGCTGACGCTATCTGAGAAGGTTTGGGCGATGAAGGCCAACTGTGACTCTGCCTGGCTCGCGCAATCTTCAGCTTTTGGTGATTTGGCCTCAGGAGAAAAAGCAGATGCCTCTGGATTCAGATAACCTTTACTAGGCTTGTCACTGCAACAAGAGATGTCATCTGACTTTTGGACTCTTTCCTCTTCTTCTGCTATTTCTAATTGTTCATGACAACTTTCCAAGGCCACCTTGTTTTTCCTTATCTTTGCATGAAGTTCTGCACACTTTCGCTTAGCGCTCAATTCAGCCAGCTTCCTGGCCTTTTCTGAGGCATTACTTGATCCTGTTGAAGAGCCTGTTGAAGATTCTGAAATCTGTGTACTTACAGATACCTTTGACTGAATGGAGACTTTAGACTTGGCAGAAATATCAGACTCATAGTCTAACTTGCTTCCAAAGAGAGACCTGGAATAATTCATTCCCCAAGTAGTCTTGAGAAGGCCTTTTCTCTCCTTGTCTGCCATCATTGGATTCTCTCCAATTTGTTTCAAGGTTTTCGCCATGTCTGAGCACATTTGCTTAGCGCTGTCGACTCTGCGCCGCATCTCGTTGTCTGGCGGGCACAAATCTCGGCAGGCTTCATATGTAGCTGTCATTTCTTTGTCCAGGCGAATCAGGTCTTCCAAGTCATCTTCAGTTGTGTCCAAGACCTCATCTTTGTATGCATAAAAAAGAGCGAACACAGCCTTCTTTACTTTACTGTATGTTTGCATAAACTTTTTGTTTGCTCTGTCTACCTGTGCTTCTTGTTCTTCTTTTTTACTGATGACAGCATCTAAAGTCGCAACTCCGTCATTGAGGCTGTCGTATTCAGCAGAGATCTCTGGTGAGACAGACTTATCCTCTCCCTTTGTTTTCACTAACCGCCTGACTTCTTTCAGTCTCTTCATGCATGTCTCTCGTCTTTGCTTCAGCTCATGAAGTGGGACATGCCTGAGTTTTGTTTGTGCAGTGTTCTGGTTAGTCTTGCCAGTGGCGCCATCTTTTGGATCACTTGCATCTTCTTTTTCTTGAACTCCAGCCACCGCATTCTTTTCTTGTTCACTGATTGTAGCCAACTCCATTTCAAGAGTTTCTATTTCATCATGTACTGTTTTTGCATCAGTGTTGAGTTGAGCTCGCTCTTCCTCAGACAAGGTTTCAACTGCCAAGTCAGCATTTATGGCTTGTAAATGCTCTTTGGCAGCTGTGATCTGCTCTCGCAATTCTTGCTCAGTTGCATTTTTGGCAGCTGCAGCCATTTTGTTGCAGTACAGTGTTTATGGAAAATAGTGAGGAAATGGGACAAAAAATGAAATGGTAATTTATATTACCTCTTTGAATAAAGTGAGTTTCGATTGCCGGCAGTATTACATACACTGTCAGCTGTTTCAGTGAGTTGGTGAACTCTTTGTGACAGCATATGCCACCCGACAGTCGTTTTGGCAATCTAATGACCGTAAAAAAAATGTTTAGTAAATCTGGATGGTCTGACAGACAATGCTAGCCAGGCTTGGTAATTGGGATTTTCACCAACCAGATTTCTTGAGTGAAAACCTGGAGATAAAAAATATTATGCAAACCTGAAACACAATGTGTTTTTTTTATGTTTACCTCGAAATTTCCACTCAAAATAACTGAACGGAAACTATACTTGAATTAGGGAATTCTTATCTTTGGGGTATATGATTCCCTAAATACTTTGAACTTGTACTTGATTTGATTAATTCAAAATTGAATTAAATTTGAGGAATCTTGAAATATACTTATATCATTGAATTGAAGCTCAACCAGCCCTTACCTCAGCCCTTGATCTTACTTGATCTTACTAGCCTTATTTAAATTGATGTTCAAAAATACTGATTGAAATACGCTAGCAACAGGATATGCACAAGCAGTACATGTACAATGAAAACAGAATAATGCAAACACTTCTCTCAACATCAGCACAAAATATACACAGTATTCAGTGACTAATAAACTTGACTTTGCACTTGAGAAACACAAACTTAACTTGACTTGACTTGACTTAAAATGTGCCCTCAAGGTTCAATCACTGGATACATGTCCTTCACTTGCAGGCTGTAGCAGAAAAGTGAATGTCTCTTACTCAATTGTCATACACTAGCACTAGCACACTGGTGAGTGGCACCGACAGGATGTCACCATCACGATCTCGATGACACGGCACGACCCAACCTCTTGAATCTGCAGCGTTCCTTGCTTGCACACCCATGCTCGTCCACGATGACTTGGTACAGACGAGTATGAGGTAGTGTCTTTACTGTTCTGGCCCCGGATTATGAGCTGCATTTTGGTGTGCAATAACTGAGTTTGACACATCTTTAATGTCCTTGCTTTCGACTTTAATGCATCAAACACCGTAAAGACTGAAACATATCAAACACAAGAAATATTATTTCAGCTGTGGACACAAAATTCTGGTATTGCAGAAATTAAATCATACTGCATACACACAAATGTAAACATTTATGATCTCAAATTGATAGATTTTTTAGGTTTACTGAGTTGTTGCAAGAAAGCTACCAGCAAAAATTATGCAGCATTTACTGTAAACAAATACAACAGATTATCAAATCCACATTTAAAAATTGTATGGCTTGTGCACATCAGATTTTCATATTAGAAACACACACAAAAGTTTCTATTCTTTGGACATGTGCATATTCAAACAACCATCATTAAACTTCAACAGAGTTAAACATTTCACTAACCACTTTGCCGGGTCGCAGCCTTCCGAGGGCAGAAATTCCTTGCAGGCTCTCACATTTTGTCTGCAATTAATAGCCCGGAATAAATACCTTGTAAATTGGTATTTCAGCTAATTTAAAGTCAAGATGTCAATTCAAAACATAACAATAAAATTGACTAGAACTAGGCATCCAGTAAATAATGGATTGCCAGATTTGCACTTCTAAAAACTACCAAGGCCATGCAGGCCGGGAATTGTAGCAGTGACTGACCAGAATAATACTGCATTTACTTCAAGTCAAAAATACATCCCTATTCACAAATGAAGCTTCAAAAATTACTTTTTCACAACTATTACAGTTTTTTGCACATGCATGGAGACTAGGTGAAGGGTTACATAGGCATGGATTACCACTGACAGTCACATGGTCTAGTCACACTTCAACAAACTT
Source organism: Pholidichthys leucotaenia (assembly GCA_020510985.1). Classification (NCBI taxonomy): domain Eukaryota; kingdom Metazoa; phylum Chordata; class Actinopteri; order Cichliformes; family Pholidichthyidae; genus Pholidichthys; species Pholidichthys leucotaenia. The sequence continues at coordinate 203,309,355 of CM035843.1, read as the reverse complement.
CAAAAATATCATCATCTCTCAAACAACCTACAAAATATTGGGTAGATAATTGGATATGAGGGATTATTTCATCATTATGACAGTTTCACCCTACCTGGGCTGAGGTAAGCAGCTGGATGGCTTTGGATTTTTGTTTTAGCCAGCCATGCTCAATCCATCTGTTGCCGTATTCTGCTGGGCAGGAAGTCTCAAAATCGTCTACTTCCTGTTGTGAATAATACTTATACCTCATGTATTTTTGATGACAAATTATTTCAATAATTTTTAAATCTCAAAGGACAAATTTCCAAACCTAGGTTTTTTAAAAAATATGGAGGGAATAATAAAAAAAAAAAAAAGGGTAGGGAGTTCCCAAGGGATTCCCCAGACACAAAGTAAACAACTTTTGACTGGCACACAGAGCCAGGCTGTGAGTATATATACTTGCCAAAACAAATCTTTGGGAGGCATTGCTGTACAACCAAAGGTCAAATACTGGAAAGGATGTCACTGTTGACATATAGCAGGGAAATTGCAACAGTCACAAGAATTGCCATGTTTCTCACATGGATCAAACAAACACAGCTGCTGCCATTACAATCCCTTCTACATTTCATAAAAAAATGTCCAATTTTCACCAGTCCCTTTTAACCATAAAAACTAAACCCTTTTAATTCATGAACTATGTTGAACCATGTTTGAAAAAGTTATGCAACATTTAAGAAAAATCAACTTTCATATTAAATAAATCTTATCACATTTTTAACTGAACAAATCTGCTGCAATTCTGCTCAAAATCTGTTACATTTAATAAACACACTTTTGTGTGTTCTTCTTCACTGGAATTATATCCATACAGTTCTTGCCAAGAATCATGCTTGAGCAACCAGCACTGTCCTTTCATGACAAGAAACTAAACAAGCACTGAGAGTGCTTATATGCACGGTGGCGCAGTGGTTAGCACCGCGGCAGCAGTTTACCCCCGGCCGGGGGATCGCGGGTTCGATCCCGGCCAACATTGATCTGTGTGGAGTTTGCATGTTCTGGTGGTGCATGTTCTCATTTTTCATGCAAAAACATGCAGGTTAGGGAGTTAAGGGGCACTTGCGCACGCAGCGGCTGGTGGCTTGTTACCGGACTGCAGAACAAATCTACCTACGGGTACAAGATAAGTCCAAAAAAAAAAAAAAAAAAAGAGTGGGTAGTGAAGTGGCGCTTCGCCATCGCCCCACAAATGAAATACATGCAGCTTCCTTTCACGGTAGTAAAAAAGAACTCTTCCTCCCGCTCACTTTGAAAATGATAAATTTTCTGTCTTTTTTTGCCATGTTTTTGGGCTTGGAAACCGCACTGCGCCCACCATCTTAACTGCCCACTAGCTAAGCTTACGCTCCACAAGCGCAAAGGTTTTGTCATGCGCACAATACTGACCTTTGAACTAGGTCAGAGTTCACCTTAACTTTACGTATAATAAACATATTTTCATTTTTTTTTATTTTTAAGACATTGTCATTTTAAAATCTATATAAATGCAAGTGTGATTTTAAAAAATATAAAATAAAAAATAGCGGCAGAAAAAATTACATCTGCAGCTCACTTGCGAGTTGTGCTATTTTTAGAACAGGCCTGCGGGAGACACATGTGGTCCCTGTGGGCGACATGGTGCCCGCGGGCACCGCGTTGGTGACCCCTGTACTAGACTCTTCCGTATTACAAAAGCATGGGCCAACAAACGGTTTTGCATTGGGCCTCCAAATAAGCTAAAAACGGCCCTCAAACTGACTTACCAGCTTAACCAGTCCCACTAAAAAAGCCACGGCCCTGTAATGTTACTTTATCTTTTCTAAACCTGTCACACAAGGGAATTGACTTGGTTTGGGGGCTTTAATTGGTCACACTTCAGTTTTTTGTCACTTTACTTTTGTTTTGCAGTCTAGTTGGTAGTCTGATGGTCAAACTTCATCGTCCCTGTTTACATGAAGAAACATGTCAGCTGGTGAAATGAGGCAGAAAAAAACCCCGAGGAATTTGAAAACTTTCCCTCATCACTCCAACAAACGTGTGACGGGTATTTTCAGTGTAAACCATATATTAACTACCTTCTGTCACATTTACTGAGGATGAATTCCTAATCTCATCAGGTTTAACTGTTCGTAGATTCGTTTAACCTGCTAGAACGCCTTAAATCAACACTTCTCTGTCCCACATCTCACAGCATACTGACATCCATTGTCTATCAGAAGGTGCTCATTATGAGATTTTCTGGATTTTCTTCCCGTCGGATCCTTGGCCCTTCCATCCACTTGGTAGATTTTTTTGCAGCTCTTGAAGAAAGCACCATAATTAGATCAGGTTATTTCCATAAGTTTTGTCAATAGCTCCTTTGTGTCTGTGCTATCCTGGCGGTGCTGCAGCTTATCTGAGAGGAGTGAAGGGGAGGCAGCGGCAGGAGGGGGTTCATGATCCGAAAGTTTTGGTGTTTACCTGCGAGATGTTCACCATTTTTTCAGGCATTAAAGTGAGAGGCTGCTTTTTGCTCATCGGCTTCCTCTGTGTTGGTTTCAGTCAGTGGCCAGTGCCTTAACATCTCATCCAGGTCATAGGTGTAAATCAAGTGTATAGTAAGTAAAACTGAGAACTGTCCCCCCCAATTCATCATGAACCTTTTTTATATCATGTTACATAACAGAATAAAATGCGTCTGAAGCACCAACTTTAAATCTGCAACTTTTTTCTTGTAAATTTGCAACTTTTTAAAAAAAAATTAAAATCTACAATTACTTTCTTGTAAATTTACTTCTTTATTCTTGTAAATGTGCCGTTTTTTCTCATAAATGTGCAACTTTTTTCTGTAATTCCGCAGCTTTTTTCTTGTAAAGTAGCAACCTTTTTTTGTAAATTTGCAACTTTCTTCTCATACATTTAAAAATTTTTCTCATAAGTTTGCAGCTTTTTTCTCTTTAATTCCACAGCTTTTTTGTAAATTTGCAACTTTTTTCTTATATTGTGGAGAAAGGAGGCAGATGAGACAACGAGCTGGATGACACACAAACTTTATTCCTTCTCCAACATAATTCACAGCAAAAGAGAGTCCCAGGTCACTGTGCGTCCCTCTTTTATATCTTTAATCCCATGCACGGAGGCCCGAAACTTCCAACCCTCACACATTATGTTTAGGACAAATCCTGTATGGCACATTAACATGACACAATGCAGTCGCCGCTATTACACCCTTCTTCTCCCAGCGGCTCCTGTATTCACTCCTCTCCCTCGGGTGACGCATAGTCCTTTACTGTCCCAACTGATACCCCCGGTAACACCTTCTCTTTCTGTCCATTGTTCCCTGGGTGGAGAAGTTCAACACCGTGCCCCCACACAGCCCCCCCCCAACACCCAGAATGGGCCTCAACCACCCGTCCTTTGGCCTTAAGTTGGCACCCATAACGGCTGTAGCAGCGGTTGCCAATCCAGTCAAACTGCCCTGCTGTCGGGGTGTACAGGAGGGCACATCAGTCTGTGGAGGGAAAAAGGGAGGGGGAGAAAACACATCAGCTTCGTGAGCACTGGTCCCTGCTGAGGAATCACCAACCTGCGGAGCCACCAACGGTGGGCGTCCCTGCTGGGGAGCTTGGGCCAACACCACCTGCTCATCTGCCAACACAAAAGTGGGCTTCAGCCTGTCAATGCAGACGGTCTCTTTACGTCCCCCCAAGTCTAACACAAAATGTTTTGCCCC